>KZ308539.1:323525-450845 GCA_000376725.2 Ladona fulva
TATTTCTTATAAAAATTGTAAGAACTGATTATCCCCGTGCACTTATATGGGATAATTCATGAAATCGGCATTCAACAATGGCCTTAGTCGTCAATGAAAAGGGGTTGTTTATTTCCGAAATATTTTACGAAATTTCCGTGTGTTTTATCAAAATCCTCGAAAGTTCGGATCTATATCAATAATTAACTTCTAAAATAAGAATATATGATAATTTTCCTTTCTTGTGATACTTGTCCCAATTTCGTAGGAGGATTGTTTCTAATTTAATTTTGTAAAAGAAACAACCTCTGCAGGTAACGAAAACCTATTTTACGTACAATTCTTATAGAAAAGTATACTAACTGATAATCCCCGTTCATTTATTTGGGAGAACTCATGAAATCAATTTTCAACAATTGCCTTGGTCGTCAAAGGGATGGGTTGTTTATTTCCCAAAGAAATTACGAATTTTCCGTATATTTTATCAAAGTTCTCGCAATTTCAAATTTATATGAATGATTTACGACTAAAATAAGATTCTATGATTATTATCCTTTCTTGTGACAGTTGTCTCAATTTCGTAGGACCATTGCTTCTAATTTAATTTTGTAAAAGAAACGAACTCTGCAAGTCATGTAAACGTAATTTACGTACATCTCTTATGGAAACGTATTTTGTGCTCCTGGGTTCGAACCCGGACCTTTACAGAGATGAAAATAGTTTTCCTGGGGGTTTCAGCATCGTAGAAACACAATGCAGTTTGTTTCAGATCTCTAAGTCAAGCCNGATGATGCATATGTACAACATTACGTAAACGTAAACGGTGAAATATCGTATTGCATTACATTTATCAAACTGAAGATTTAGGACGATGTACGCGTTCTAATGTAATACAGGCTGGCGTGCAGATGGCTGGCCAAGCATACGTATTTGAGGTGGTGGTGCTTATGTACGCCCATGGTGATGATATAGGTCCGCTTCAGTTAGTAAACATTAAACGTAAACGCTTCAAGGATCAATGGCGTGTTAAGATTTGAATGTAGAATGAAAAATATGAACAACCAAAAATTGAAAATACTAAAGAAGGTATTATTATTATTATTGAATTCTTTCGATGATAAGAAGATGCTCAGTTAAGTTCAGTCATCTATTTCTTAGGATTATTCAAAATATACAAGAATAATGAAGAGAGAGAAAGATTGAATAACGGACAACCTCAGATGATTGTTGAAACGAGCACTGTTGCGTAACAATAATGGACACGGAGATAGTTGAGATGTTGCTAGAAAGAAGAAGAGTTAACAATTAAGGCAATGTAATTGTTGCATCAGGGCTGCCAAGCCCATTCTTGTACTAAGGAATTTTTTAATGAAATGGATTACCTGAGTAAACTCTTAATTAAAATCCAATCACGCCAGCAATATCTCAAGCTCCTTATGGAACGTGGGTATAAGTCGTGCTTTGAAATAACCTAGAAGAACCGCGAAATGAATAAAACTCGATTAAATCGGACAATCAAATAAAACTTAACACCTTCCTGTTAAAACCTATTACGCGCACTAATAAACTATCCGGTAATAAAATAAACACTAGAGGAACGAGTTTTGAAACCAACGGAGATTTATTTGTACCAAACAGTTAATCTAGGATTAATCGTAGAATCCCACAGAATATTCTGTTGTCATTTTCCGTAGGCAAATACCACCGGTATGTCGCATTTTTACAAAAGGATTTAACTTATCTCGAAACATAAATTAATACATCACCGGTAAAATACCGACCGATGCCTCCGACATCATTTAGTATCTCGTTATTCAGTTTTTATTCCGGGAAATATAAGATCGCAAAGATACCCCATTGAAGCACTAACGGAGCTCTTTTTACGCTCTAAATCTGCTTCTGCGCCGCTTAAATTCGAATTTATACCGTCGTAAATTATTCCACGGAACTTATACGCGAGAATATGCATATAAAAACGCTACGGATACAAAACACCACTATAAATACACTCGTCGAATTTGAATTAATATCCGGCGAAACTTATGAAAATCGTCGGGCAAACGAGAAAGGAATTCTTCGGGGCTCTTTTTACGACTCGAATGGGTTTTTATGAACGTCACTCCTGAATGCGGTACGGACCATGTCGCGAATAATCCCATTAATCACGCGGCAAACATATTTTCCCGGAAAGACTTTCCAGCCGCGATTTCGACTTAAATAATATGCTTAGCATTCGTTGTTTTGATATCCTCGGGTATATATCACGGATACCTTTGAAACTTTCGGTACGATTTTCGCGATCAATCATCCCGGTCTGACAAAAACGCTTATTAATTATATTCCCGTTTTATTTCACGGCGCCAAAAACTTTTTCGACTGCCCGCTGTTTGAGAGGCAATTTATATTTTTTTTCCATTTACATAACAATAATGGAGATCGAAGCTGACACGATAAAAAGGTGTTTGCCTCCGCGGGGGACTTGCGAACCAGACGAAAGAAAAAAAACGGAATGAGAATGTAAAAAGCGAGCGTTTTTACGGGCCATTCAGCGTGCTTCCCACTGTCTAGCGTGGCAGCTAGCGCGCGGCGGGGGCCCTCCTTGGAGAAGAATGGAGATGGGGGAGATAGCGTAGGTCGCTTCAAGTAGCCGAGGTGTTACTCATGGTAATGGGAAGACGTTTATCTTCGGCTTTTTACGTCACATTTGCGGTTGATGGTCGCTTTGGCCTTTCGGAAGCTATGGTGATTGGTGGCCGAGCCGCAATTATGCCTGTAAATACCAATGGCACCGGTTAGTTCCGCCTGTCCTAGCAAAGGAGACCAACTTTGCCACACGTGGAGAAGGGAAGCGTTGACGAATGCGAAACCTTTCCATACGTTGGAGCGAGGTCTCGGCAGAGCAATCAGTGCTGGTTCCAGCGTCATCGTCGTCAACCTATAGCTCAAGACGTTAAGAAATCCTACAATATTTCCTCGATAACATTATCTCCTTATTTCCTCACAAAAATTATCTTCTGCTAGATATTTTCAGTATAGGGAACTGATAACTAGATGAAATCCGATAAAGGAAATCCCGATCCCGATATAGGAATCAGGAAAGATTGTAAAATTCCTTGGTGCGGAATGCTTAGCTGTATAGGTGTGAAACGTGGACTTAAAGTAAAGACAGTAAAGTAGGACATCAAAAGACTACAGGCCTTCGAGATGTGGGTATGGCGTAGAATGGAAAAAGTTGGGCCGATGAAAAAACAAAGTGGTACTAGAGATGGTCGGGGAGGAGAGGGTTTTATTAATTGAATTGATTAAGTGTCGACAGAAGAAACGGTTGGGTCAAATATTAAAGGGAGAGGGATCGCTGAATAATATAACTGAGGGCATAATTCAAGGGAAAGGAGAGAGGGGAAGACAGAGGCAAAAGTTGTTAGAAGATATAAAGAGTAGGACACCAAGAAACGAAAGACATGGCACTGAATAGGGAATATGAACCTAACGAAATGTAGAACACTTATGAATACATTTTCAGTTTAACTTTACTCATGGACTTAACTGCCATTAAAGATGTCAAATAGGGCTTATGAAAATATAGGGTGAACAAGAGATTTATATCTCGATACATAATCAAACAATTCTCAGCAATTATTTGGAATACGGATATAATCGATCTCCTGGGATTGCTCCGATGTGAAATGATGATGCATACGTACAACATTAAATATACGCATTACGTAAACGGTGAAATACCGTATTGCATTACATTTATCAAACTGAAGATTTAGGACGATGTACGCGTTCTAATGTAATACAGGCTGGTGTGCAGATGGACTGGCCAAGCATACGTATTTGAGGTGGTGGTGCTTATGTACGCCCATGGTGATGATATAGGTCCGCTTCAGTTAGTAAACATTAGACGTAAACGCTTCAAGGATCAATGGCGTGTTAAGATTTGAATGTAGAATGAAAAATATGAACAACCAAAAATTGAAAATCAGAATTATAGTTACATATGATGACAATGATACTAAATTGTTGTCATTAGGGAAGTATTCCATGTATTCATTAATGATATTACATTTAAATAAAGAAATAATGAGTGACAAGCAATTGTTGTAACTTGGTTGATTGTTGTAGCGTTTCGTAACTATGACCGAAGCTTAGATTCATTATCCTCGAGTCTAAAAATCAACAACAAGCGCGGGCAATATGTAACAACCAAATGGCACGAGAAAGACCGAATTAAAAGGAAGACAATCCCTCAGAGTAATCTTGCTTAGAGAGCCTTCCTGCTGGCGCATTCAAGCGTTTCGTCGAGGAATTCATTCTTGGATCACGTGACCAATGGCCTTTATTTTGAATACGTCCCTTTTCTGAAGCGTTACAGGGACAACGGGGCACAGTAAGGAATACTTTGTTTTCCGAAAGGATCCTCAGTAATGGTGGCTACCGTCCTCTTCTCATCTATCTCTCACTCACTATTACGTGAGGGACGCTCAAATTCGTGACTCCTACACATACAAAGATTTTAGCACGCAAACCTCTTACTTCTTTTCTTCCGCGAGTGTATTTTGCGAAAGGAACAAAAAGGAAACGTACACGAAGTCTTCCGCTTGCAGCGATACAGACTGCTCTCATCACACTTTCCAACCTCGCTATAAATTAAATGACACACAGTCTTTTCTACATCAACGTTCATACTTCTAGCCGGTCTTTGGTTGTAAACACTAATCAATCAATCTGTTTCTTTATATTACTACTATATCGGTTCCTTCTGGAAGAGAAAGCGTTTTTAAAAACCAGTCTTCAAGTCTATTTTTCTCATTGACGGAAGATTCAAGTAGCAAGGAGGTCTCGTTGTATCTCTTAAGTCTCACGTCAACTCGCTTGTTCTAAACCCATTAAAGAAACGTAACCTATCTTTTAAACTCCAAAATCCTCTTCCCGTTCGATAAATGTCAACCCAAATGTCAATGAAATCTTTCGGAAAATGTCATCCGAAACTCCATAATGCTCCACACCTTCTGAAACTAAAATATCGTCTAATTTTCATCCCGAATAACTGCATTTGTAATATACCGAGTGTTTTTGCAATACTCACAATTCGAAGAGACTGAAATTTATTGGATTTATCCGAAAACCCGACTGCCCGTGGTCTCCTGAAGCTTCTGCCTGGACACGTCGCAGTACTTGGAATCTACTACTATTATATCGGTTTTTATAAAGCTCTACGGCGTCTTCCCAATTTCCCCTTTTCTCGGTCATTCCATTGTTCTTCTTCTAGACCTTCTTCATCTCGATTTAATCCCTTCAATCCAGCCCTCTTTTGGCCTTCCCTTTTCCTTTTCCCTATAGGAGTCCACATCAGGACTTGTTTTGGTAGACTGTCCTTTCCCATTCGTTAGTCGTGGCAATACAATTTCAATTGCTTTCTTATGTCTGCAGTAATATCTTGCGGGACATTCATAATTCCTCTAATACTCTTATTTCTTACTTTTTCTCGTCGAGATATTCCTGTGGCCCTTTTCCAAAAATCCATATCAACCAATCTAAGAGTTCTTTCTGACTTTTCTTTTTGTGGCCTGAATTCTCCACTACATGTTGTTATCTGCTTAACTATGCATTTATAAATCCTATGCCTATTTTTATTTGAATTTATTTGATCCCATAGAATACTATTAAGAAACGATATGGCTATTCTACCCGATGTGCATTCTTGAATTGCTTTGTCAAGCGTTCCATCTTGTGATATTTTTAGCCCTAGGTATTCTTATCCTTGACAGTGACAGTACATGGGCTATCATTTCCATAAAATCATTAGGTGCTACGAATTCCATGCACCACCATTGCTTCCCAAAGGAAGAAATTAGAAATGGTTCTTTGGTGTTATCATTATTCAGCCTTCTAAGAGATTTACTTCACAATATTGAGCCTACCTAGACTTAGCTAATAAAAGAGTAGAATAAACACAAATGAAGATAAAACTGCTAGCAGTTATTCTTTTCATAGGAGTTCTGAAACTTGGCTCGAGTTCCTCTCACACAATAAGCAGGCAGCGTTACAACGTCCAAATGCGTCCTACGAATGTTACAGGACAGTTTTCCTAACCGAGAAATTTTGACGACCAATAACGCGGAGTCTTCTTTAATGCACTCCTTTTAATAGCACCTCCACTTTCTCCTCACAAGGACATTCGCCTCCAAAGACAAATTCGAGGGTTTTTACACGAATGTCCGGAAAAATGTACATATATCGTTCCCATTGTGTCTTGAGAGATTAAGGGGAACCAATAAGCGTAAAGCGAAACGACTTCTCTCGTTGCTAATGGAGATTTTTACCGCCGCAGGTGCGATGCGGAATCTCATTCCCGGTAGGAGGAGACCACGCTGAAGAAAAGGGCAGCGGAGATATCGTCCCATTTTGAAACACACGGCGACTAAAGCAGTGGACGTAAGCAATTTTCAAGAAGGAGAGTCACGCGCTAATGAAATAAATTAATAAACGGCCACGGGGATCCCTCTTTTACAACTCGACATCAATTCCGCGACAAATGAAAGCGTCGCGGGCATTAATTCGCATCGTGGACGGCCATTTTAAAAAATGAATTACGAAGGGCGGGAGTAATTTGGCGGGGGAGCTCTCCGCTCGTTGTTGTCCGAGGAAGACAATGAAATGGCGCGGCAAATCTTCGCGGTGAAGAGGTGGACGGCGAAAACGCCGTTTTAGGAGGATTTCAAAAAGAAAAAACGTGTAAAAAAATAGAAAAGTGCTGTTGGGGGAAGAGGACTCCTCATACGGCCGCCGAAATTGCGGACGATAACGGCGCCATAACCGGGTGGAAAGAACGGGTATTCAAGGGTACAAAGAATTGGAGGACTTGATGATAGGGTGACCGTCGAGAATGGATGATGGGGCGACTAAAGGTGAAAGGATAGGAAAAGGAAGTTTAAAAAGGCAGAGAGGAAGTAGAAAGTAAAGAGAGTGAGTGATATGAAGAGGAGATGAGACGAAGAGAGCAAGAGCAAATACTTGGGAATATGAGAGAGAATGACATGGAAGGAGGCAGACGGGAAAAAAGAAGGTAGTTAAAGACGCAGAGAGTTGAAATGGCGTACTTTTGGAATAATGAATGCAAAGCCGAGATCAAACTGATACGTAAGATATGATTCATAACGAGCACCTGGTACAAGGTGAGAAATAAAAGGATTAAACTGTAATATTGTAACCAAAATGTTGCATTACCTACGTAAATTAAAATGCTTGGGTAATAAACGACGGACATTTTTACGTCGAACCATGGACTTTTGTAGTGTAACCTGTTTCAACAACTGCCAATTCAATCTGTTTCAACAATTACTTACCAAATAACGCCTAATTTTGATGGGTGATTGTTGAAACCAACCAATCGCCTTTCCGCTTTTGATTATAAGTAATTCTTGAAACTGATCCCATAATACAAAGACAAAATACCGTTTAAAACAATAATTGTCAGAAAAAATCTGAGGTAACATTGGATATCTGTCAATCATCTCCTTCAGGACATTTTTCAACGATGTCAATGGCCTATTCTGGCTTACTAAATCACATTGGAATATTAACGTTCACGCCTATACGACCACCTCATAAAGATACAACTCTGCTTATCACATTCGATAAAATACATTCATGCACGCTATAAGTAAATATTAAAAATTTTCTGGGATAAATCACACATCACGTAGACCAGTGATTTCCAATGTGTAATTCATTGGCAATTACTGCCCCACAAAATACCAGAAGTTAACATAGTATCCAAATTTCACATGAGAAACACGCTCTATTTTGCTCCATCTCTTGTTTCATTGCATGCTGCAAACGCTGAAATACTTCGTTCCTAAGGAAAGGGTTTGGGTGACTTGGCACGATAAAGCGTGCACCTAGAAAAATTTCCAAGAAGAAACGGAATGAAAAAGCCTAACGGGATTAGGACTCGACCCCGGATCTCCCACCCACCGGGTCTATCCCAACAGCACGTTCTTGTCCAGGTTCGAGTCCCGGTCCCGTCAGATTTTTCATGTCCGTTTCTCCTTGGGAATACTTCATTCCTGACTTGTTCTTTACATTTTCTTTTCGAATTTAGGCATACAAGTCAGTATCGGATGGCAAAACATTGCTATTTGCCTGTAACCCAGATTATGGCATTATAGTAAACTATTGCAGAAAAATGTTAGCAGAAGTAGGTATGAAAAAGTGTGAGGTCTTGTTAAATGGATGAGAAGGTTTGAAAGAGAGAGAGAATAGTAGGAAGATAAAAGATATGGAGACAAGAGTGTTGAGAGAGAAAAGCGTGAACGAGAGGAAATACTCAAGAGAATGAGTGAAATGGCAGACAGGGTAGTGACAGGCGTAGCTTTGGAATAAAGGGGCAACGGACGAATAAGAATTAATGGATGGTGGAAAGGATGAGAAAGAGAGGAAAATTGAGTGAGGGATAAAAAGAGAGAAGGAACAAAACGGCAGCCTAAGTTGCAAAAATGATAATTAAAACAATGGGAGGAAAATAAAACGAAAAGGGCCGAAACAAAAGATTTTTGGGATGATACAGCGTTTGGAATGGAGAGGGGTGGATGTTTGCAAAGGACTTAGAGAAAAAAAAGAGTATGGAGAAGGTTTTGAGGAAAATGGGTGGGATGGAAGAAGATGAGATAAAGGAGAGAGAGAGGAAAGAAAAAAGGGGCGAGATGGAAGGAAAGAAGTAGAGAAAGTCGAATCAAACAAAATAACAGGTTTAACAAATGTGGTATTATGATATTAAAAAAGCGAAAACTTATTAGCGAGAGGAAAACCGAAGATTTTCAGGTGAAAACTGAATGCGAATTGGGAAATTAAAACTAATATTTAAAGTAGAAAAACGTTCACATAAAAAATAACAGAGGTGAATAAAACTATAAAGAGACGTTGGAATGAAGGAAAAATCGAGCACAAGAGAAATCGACTGAGATCGCCATGGGCACATTATTCAAAGAAATACATTATCTCTTAATCCGACCTAAGTAATTTCACTCTCTGATATGCCTAAGGATTCTCTGAATTTTTTAAAGTGAGAAATCAAACACGAATCTGGAGTTTCATACTATTACTTACACACTGATGGATATCTTTCCGATAGCCTAGTGGGCAACGCGTTCGACTGCAGTGAGAGCGGTCCCGGGTTCGATTCCCGGACGGGACCTAATACGTGAGAAATGAACTCAGCTGTCGAAGCACTTTTAACAATACCACTACTACTGGATAACTTTCAACATTATGGTTAGAAATAAGTTTCCACAAGTCGTTAGGTGGTAAACCAATCGCTATTTCCTCCACACGTTTTGTGTACATAACTATTTTAGCTCAACTCTAAAGAACTGGTGTTAACCTACAGTACTAATTAAGAAAAAATAAATATCTAATGATTAGGAAAATGTGAATATCATAGCACGGAGGAGTCGTATGGCTGGAACCCAAGGAATAGCAGGAGTGAAAAATAGCAGCATGACTGGAATTCGAACCTAGGTCTCCCACTTTCCGGGCATGTATTCTAAAAATTGATAGAGCCTAGGTTCGAGTCCAAATCATATCGCTTTTTTCACATCTGTTATTTCCCAAATATCTAATGTTTTTAAGTAAATTGAATCAGTAGAATTGAAATTATAGTACCTCACATGCTGAGGTTATTCTGCACTCCGAATAAATTGTAGTATTTTTCACAATCATACGAGTCGTAACTGTATATTCTACCCATAAATGTTCCGTAAGATTTTCACTATATGTTCTCCTAGATATCTTTTCCGTGGGATGCGAATATTTCTCTCTACGAAAGCGTAATTAATATTTACATTAGTATATTGTTATGTTGACATTTTCAATGTTATTACTACATTGTTATTGTTACATTGAGATATTAAAATTTTTGTTATTGATCGTCAGACTTCATCGTTGTTGTGTACAATTTTTCTCTTGTAATGATATTGCCATCCTTGTATTGCTATTTCCGTATTGTTATTGGAATATTGCGGTTACATTTTTGTTATATTGTTATTTTTACAGTCTTAATAATATATTCCAATTATTGCGCCGTTACTGTTTTATTGTTTCTAGTCTTGATCCCGCCTAACAAAATCTTTCATACTTAAACAAAGATAATCAACAAAAAGCAAAACAACGAAGGATAAGAATGGATAAACAAAGATAATCAACAAAAAGCAAAACAACGAAGGATAAGAATGGATAGACATCAGCGTTGAAAGCAGCTCTTGTACGAGAGAGGGAGAAAGAGGAGAGGGGGTAAAACAAAAGAACGACGAGGGCACGGATGACTAAAAGGCGCGCGCGGAAACGAGTGTAATGGAAGAAAAGGAAAACATTGAGGCATGTCTCCCCAGAGTCATTATAAAAATCGAAATTTACAGGAAGAATCCAGAAGAAAAAAGGGTCCCATATAGAAACCCTCTCTTCCACTGTTTCCACACGTCATCAGCAGCGTGAATAATAAAATGACCCACCCCTTTTCCGCTTTTCATTTGTTCTTCTGTTGATACGCTCTCGACACGACCCGACGCAACGCAACCCGGCTCTTCTCTCTCTCTCTCTCGCCCCTTCCGCTGCAAATCGAAGCAAGACGTGAAGAGAGGCGCATGGCTGTTGACACTGTCTAAGGAAAGTTACGCTCCACGTTTCGGGTCTGGCGTCCTAAGCGCTCTGGAGAAACTTAATTTACAAATGAGAGCGATGAACATGTTGACGGTCGTCTCTTCTAATAATAAACACGACTGGATATAATTTAGCGTGATACCAGCCGATCCGCTTTGACAAGTGATGGCTGAGACAACGAGAACAGGATTATTAGTGTGTGTGAGGGAGAAACAGATACAGATTTTCGCGCAATTAGTTAAGTAAATACTTAAGGTACTATTAATCGCTATAACAAGAGGAGAATGTGGTTATTTTTTCGCAAATTTGAATTATTGTTGTTTAAATATAAGAATATAGTGACGAGGTGTCAACAATGCCAACAACGACCAAAGTATAAACAATGTCAACAACGTAAACAAATTTCAGCTTTTTTAAATCTGAGAATATAGCGATGAAGTGTCAACAATGCCAAAAATGGCCAAACAATGTCAACAGTGTAAACGAACTTCTCCCCAGGATAACGTCCAAACAGAGTAAATCTCGTGAGAAAATGTTCAAAATAAACATTAAAATTTTAATTTGAAACACATACAAACAAAAGTGCCGTATTACAATATTTACTTCAGGCGAAATTAATGGTGTGTTCTCCTCCCTTAAAATATTGTGGTCGAAAGAAGTCAAAATAGATATAAAACAAATACATAATTCAACGAAAGCGATATTTAATTTATATTTAACGCTTATTTCACGTCTATCTGTGATTGAAAACAGGAAATATAGCTGAGAATGTGAATGAAACTTTTGAGGATGGTCTCCTAATATTCTTCCAAATACCGCATGAAATATCACGCAAAAAATACAAAAATAAGCGCACGATTTGGAATATTCCCCTATAAATTGCAAGTTAATCATTAAAACATATCCATTCTCGAACTAATAGGAAATATTTTTATCCCCACCAAACGAGACGAATGCCTGTCGTTCGTATCTGGAAAAAACCTTCACTCGCTTCCCTGACGCGAGAGGTTAAAAAGTAATGAAAGGGTGCGTGCACAATGAAGGTAATAACAATGAGAGAGAGGAGATCTTTTGGATCTGGATAATGAGAGAGGTAGAGAGAGCTCGTGTGCATGTCTGGCGAGAGAAGAAGTGACTCGCCGAAGATCCGCCGGTTAAGACGAAGAGGAAGTTCAGCCGGTCAAAGGCGATGCTCGAATGACGAGATGTTGAGGGCGAGTGAGGAAAGGAAAGCACTCTTCTGAGGAGACGCAGACAGAGGAAAAGAGACTGCAACCGATGCAACGCAGTTTGGTAGAGGATCCTAATTTGCTCGATTTTTTTGCATGCAAACATAGCGACTGTATAACCACTTTACCGGAAAACTTCAGACAATTTCAGATTTTAGCACGATGACAGGCTTGAAGTCATATAAAATTAAATATATATATGTGCATTCGGAGATTTGTCTGGGTAGACAGATATGCACATAATTTTAACGGTCTACGTTATTTACAGATGCCGTAGCTGACAGACTAACACCCGGTATTGTAATGTGCACCTAAAAATGAAAATTTAACCAATGTTCGGTGTGACCGGAGAGCCAAGTTGGCAGCGCGTTCGACTTCGGTGTTACCGTGTTCGATTCCCGGACGGGACCTAGTACGTGCGAAATGAACTCAGCTGTCACAGCACTTTTAAGAATACTACTAATTAGTTCTCTTTAGGGATCAGTATTATAATGAATTTTTTAAGTGCAGAATATAGTTAATATCAATATTAATCCATCATATATATTGGAGATTAAATGCAATTTTAATTTCAACACACCATTATCATATTGAGCCATAAAGTGAACATTAACATTTTAAGTATACTTTAGAATCCCGGGCCTAAGTATTTTACAATAAACACAATTAAAGGAAAAGGCAATTTACAACGAAAGTAGAACAGAATACTTAATTTAAAATGAATCATCAGTAGATATTATGCTTCATAATATGCCTTCATGTTCTGATGAATCCGAAAGTAGGTACCTTTTCAAAAATACAAGATTACTTGTAATAAAAGCATTCATTCAGTTAAATTCCGTTTAAAATCCAAGTGCAGAAAATAAATAACTTCTTTTGGATAGACTGAGAATAATAAGTATAGTAATTAAAGAAAATTTGTAAAAATATATAAAAAATTATAATGAATACATGAATGAATAAAGAGAAGAGGAAAAGAATAAATATATTAATAAAAAACCCGCTTAGGTATTGCGCCGTTACTGTTTTATTGTTTCTAGTCTACAAAAACTTATATTCTTCCATTTAACCCACTGTTCGCCAACCTGGTCCCCCCACGCACTAGTGGACGTGTTTCCTAAATATTAAGATTTAAGGTAATTCCTGGATGATAAAATGAACATTCGACGCCGAAAATATGTCAAAATTCATAATTAATTTTATTTTATTGTATTTCTAAAAGACGATGAAAAATACATCTCCTAGAAAAGTGATAAGGTAGATGATTTTAAACAAAAGGAAAAGATATTAACCTCACAATGAACAACATTCTTGAATATATTCTCATTATTATCTTTTACTACGATTGCATTGTAATTATACATCGGAGGGCGGTAGGGAAATTATGATGTACAAAGGTACGTAATAAAAGGTTGACGACCATTTATCTTGCCCAACCCTCGTTGATACTCGAATACATGCACACTTTATGGTCTAAATCCGAGAATGTTTGTTATTCCTTTGGGATTTTCGTAGGTTTTCAACCTACTAAGTTACCTTCCTTTCCTTTATCATTATGTCAGCAGTTCCCGAAAAGCGTAACTGAAATTCTCAGTGTATCAAGCAGTTTTCCATATACGTATTTTGGCGGTACCTTTCAAAAACTGACTTGAGTTATTGTAATTTATCAGCTGCACATAATGAAGAATAAAGAAAAGAACATCGGTAACCGTAGAAGTGTTCTTATTCCTTACCTACTCTTCATGAAGGATAACTACCACAAAGTCGAGTCCGAATCGATAAATTCAATTGCACATTATGAGAGAATTTTTAACCTCTAATTTGGTTGAACGATCGGATACATTCCAGTAAGTGAATGAATTCGGTCAATAGAAGGTTCTCTTTCTCTAGAACTTCCCTAATTATTTAAGTCCTCAAAGATAATCCTAAATAGTCAATAACTCGGAGTTAATATAGAAGACTGAATACAGGTTTAATTCTGAAGGTTCGGCCTCTTTCCAACAGAATGCAACGAGAGAAAAAATATATATTCTGAAAATTTTGCTAATTTCTTCTTTCATGGAAAATTGTTAAAATAACAAAATTAATCTTAGTAAGTGATATTTTATGGACTCACTCAATCAAATCATTGATGTTATTTTGTTAAAATAATACCGTGATCGGATTTTGACATACCATTGATTTTGACTGATTTTTTTGTACATCTTTTCTCTAAATCTTCCTGAATTCTAAATGCGAACTAGGCAAACTGCACGCAGTAGTTTGCTTTTTGGCATTGCAACCAATACCAACGTGACCCAATTAAACTCACTTTCAATTTTAGTCATTAAAATTTTTTCCAAGACAAGACTAAAACGTACCAAATAAATACGTAATAAATCGATTGATATAGAGCAAAAAATAGGTATGAAAAAAACTTAAAACGGCCAATATAACGAGAAAGTGGAATTATCAATATTTTGAACGCATATTCATCACTTGGACAGTGGATTGATTGAACTGAGCATTTTAACAGAGAAGTGAATGGTTACTTCAGCTCTTCATAGATCCTCGCGATTCTACCAACTTTTTTATTTACAGCGAAAAAAACTCCAACCAGCTACTCGTCACTCTAAAACGAATATCCAGACATGAGCGGTTCAAGTTGATAGCGACGGAGGAGAGAATTCAGCTCGGCGTGGGTTTAACGTGTGTCGAGATGGGACGTGAATAAATGATGGGCATTCAATTTAAACTGCATTTCTGTTATGAAAATGGGCGTTGAATTATTGATGGCTGTCGTCAATTATATATTCCGGCGGATTTTGGGGAATTTCGCAAACGGTTCCGAAATCTCATTACGTTTAATATAGCTGGAATATTAATATTAGAATTGTTCCCCGCGACACTGTAAACACATCGGCTGCAATTACACCCGAAAACATTTTTGGCCATTTTACCACGCAAATGAGTTTCTGAGATGAAATACTATGGCGAATAAATCTGCGGAAATTGGAGTTAGTGTGTATACGAGCGTTGCAAGATGTGCAGCCGAGGTTGTAATATAGAGTTAGTGCACTAACATTTTCAAACTAAATATGGCATTAATTGACGCTTTAACGTATCCCAAATTACTCTGACGATAAATCATTCGATTAATGAGTAATTTTCACCAATTAGACGCAAATGACAGAAGTTAAAAGGAACTTGGGACCATTCAAAATAACAGTAACCTCTTTAGCACATAATAAACGACAAAGTACGAACAGCATATTATAACTGTAATACATAATACCAACCACGTTTTGTATGAATGCGGAAGTTACATGAACTCTAGAGCCTGCGCTGCCTCAACAGAGAACAGGACCATCACCATTGTTGTCATTATAACGAAACAATCTCGCCATTGTTGTCATTGTAACGTAGCGCTTCATCCAAATCAACAATCAATCGCTGTCATAGGCTTAAAAACACCCCTTAAGCCATATGTCGGCAGATTGAACTTGCGTTTTGAAACTAACGGGAAGTTCCGGATTACCGATTCTTAGTTTAAATCTCTTAATTAATTAACAGCCGTGTTCCAATGTTCTCTAATTCCAATCAACTGTTGCTTAAAATTTCTTTTTCCGTAAAACCACCGATGAAAACATATATAATATCCTAAGTATTATAGTGCATAACCTGGTCAATATTACCTGCAATGATATGTTCTATAATTTGATATTTACCGTTACTAAGGACCTGTTTTCATCAGCTATCAAAGAATTATCATCAAATTGTTTTTCTTACCCTCAAGCATCACCTCTGAAAGTTTGAAAGCAGAACTCTTGGACTAAAGAAACAGCTGATGTGAGATGTATTGCTGAATGCGATACTTTTCCTTGTATGGGCACAATAGTAGACGACGGCTTAATATTGCTTTTGTATGACAATTAAGGTAAATCATAGAGCTTTAAAGTGACGGGTTTTTCAGTCCACGAAAAGAACTTTAGGATTCTTTTACATCGAAAAGTTAAGAGGGAGTTTACATTTGCGAGGAAATGTTGAATACTTTTAGCATTGACGAAGGAAATGCTTTGCGTATGAACGACCTCCTTTAGAGATAGAGAAGCCCATTCAATCCCCCATCGCTAATTTCATAAATTAAACTAATCCGCATTATAGGTTATGTAAAAGTGAAAGTTGATTTTCGCTCATTAAGAGTAAATAATTAATAGCTTTAAATTGCTGCTCTTAATCCGGCGGTTATCTTTGGAAATTCGCAATCAATCATCAGTTTCCAGCCGAACAGCGTTCTTGGAAAGAAAAACGTGGCTTTTTACCGAACGATCGAAGAACCATTCTCATGCTGAACGAAAGATTCTCTTAAACCATCCACAGTTCAGTGAGGAGAATAAGACTCGAATAGTGGTAATTTTCCCTTTCAGCTTGTAAAAAAAAACTTGATTATCTTTTAAAATGTTTCGATAAAATAACACGAACTGATTATGCCAGCCAACTAAAGAAGAAATACCTATCAGAGTTACAGCCCATTTTGCAAAAACTCAATGTATGATAAATCTATTTTAATAAAAGTTGTAAAACTATGGAATGCATTACCTAGTTACATATTGTTGTATTTGATGCATAGATTCCAGTGATTTTGGTAGTATTTAATCATTTTTAAAGAAAATTAGGACAGTTATCCGAGCTTAATAGTATGGATAAAGTGTTGCTTGTGTTAAAAAGCAATCATCGCGGGTAGTTACTTAATCATCGTATCACCAAATCACCGAGGACCAAATCGTCGCGGAGCAAATCACCGAGTGCTGTGCTTTCCTTGTACTTCCTTGTATTTTGCAACGATATGATCAAAACAGGATATAGTTTCTCTGAAAACTTGAATTCCGTCTTATTTCTCCTCCAATCATAGAAAGGAAATAAAATCACCGATAGGCCCCTTACAGCAAAAATAAATAAATAAATAAAAGAGAAACCAAATAAAAATTCAAAGTAAGGAAGATCAAATTCTTCGAGTAATATATAGCGAGTGATTAGGAGATACAATTTCGCAAATATATTTGAGGAAGAAAATTCGTTATTACTTTGAGCAAACTGCGATTAAGTACTCCCACCTAAGATTTCAAAATAAAGACTTTCGCTTACGCAATATAAAAAGATTGTTAACGGCGATAAACAAAAGTTAACAGATATAAAATAAAATCGTAAGACGTGAAGATTGCTTCCGGTTTGTTTAAAAAGAACATTTTGATAAAGAAAAATTCATAAAAATAATTTTTAGATTGAATGTAAAAACAGTCAAAACAGATAATTTTTCCGTAGACTGAAAACTAAAATCCAGGCAAAGCAAGAATTAAATAAGGTTAACTCTAAAAGAGAGGGTATTAATTCTTTGATCCCCTATTATTTCCTTTGGATCTTCGTAGTTAATTTCGAGTCAAAACGGTGCGGCGTCTGTGGATAAAATTTCCGAAGACGACAAAAATTTACCTTTTTCCTCACAATCTCGGCGAGTGTGAGGAGGGGAAAATGCATGTTTGGCGAGAGTCTGCTTTCAAATCCAATCAAAGGAAACAACAACGGGCTGCAGTGACCGGAAAAGGGCTCCAAAGGAGCAGAAGATTGAAGGGACACTGGAGAGGGCATTCTTCTTGGCAGAGGCGAGAAAGACTCCCGAATGTTGGATAAACATTTCCGGAGCAAAAAAGGGAATACAAGAAAGGGACGAGATACATGGTCGAGAGCTGCTGGAAAAATAGGAGGGGAGGACAGGAAGCAGATGGGAAAAAGGGTGAATAGAATGGAAAGGGAACATGACAAAAGAGTGCATCGGAAAGAAGAGAAAAGGGTAAATTAAAGATCATAACGAGTACCTGAGCAAAGCTGGGAAATTTCTTTTTAAATTGAGCGAATAAACTAAAAATATTCTAAAGAAAAGGAGACTTACGACTTTGATGATCATTGAAAAAGCAGAATGTACTAGTATCATCATTTACTGATACACATTCCTTTGTTTGTTACGGTAGATATTGTTCTATGTAATTGGATTAGCGTAGAAGTCAGAGTCCATATCGGTACAATGGTTAGGAGTGAAATATACTAGCTTCCATTGGAAAGACTAGTTGTTACTGATTACCGGCCGCGGTGGCGGAGTGGTTAGCACGTAAGCTAACTGCATTATCCTGGGCTCGAGTCCGATTTCTCGGACATTTCTTTCCACAGAAAGAATTTCCAAATTATTAAGTTAAACTTCACTGTGTTATAATGTCGTTCCATGAATTTCGGCCCTCTATAGGTAGATAGATTTTAAGCATAGAAAAACGTAATTCACAAACCTAAAGGTAACGTTGCAGGTAAAGGCGTTTACCTAGTTAAAATCCCCGCTATCCCTAAACGGCATAAGATAGCATTCTTAGTAGAAAGCTTGATCGGTTAAAGCATCCGCCCGGAAAGTTAAAGATCCCAAGTTCGAGTCTTCGTCCTATCAGATAATTTAATGTCCATTTAAAAAAAAACGTAATATTTTACAACTTAAGCGATTTTTTTATCAAAAACATAAATACATTTTCGGATGTGGGACTATAATATTCGCTAATAGCAGTTCTTATGAATAATCAATATTTCGTAAATATAAATTCGTTCGAATGACCAAAGAAAAAAATATTTATGTTTCTACAAAATTTAAGATTGAGCGACGATTACCAGGAAATTTAGACTAGGAAATCGGAAGAGAAATAAGTAGTATAAGGGTGAACAAAAGTAGTACAGTATATTAATAAATGGTAAAGTCAAAAGGAATAAAAGCTTCCTGACGGCTACGAAAAGAGAGGAAACGTATTGGAGAGAGCAAAAGAGAGATGGCTGGAGAAAGGAAGAGAGAGAGAGAGAGAAACAGAAGCACTTGTGTGGTTCTCCGGATAAGTACAAAGGGCTTTCTTTCGGTCCCGAAGAAACCCGAGAAGAAATAAAAGGTCTGCGGCAATGGGCAATTTTTGAGGGATCGACGGTCTACTTTCGGCTCCTTTGAGTCCTTCGCTTGGAGCGACAAAGGACGGGAATAAAAGATACGAATGCTCCCCACGACACAATTATCTCATTAAATGTTACGAACAGGTGGTTAGCAATATTCACGCGCTTCTTCAGGCGCAGGAGTATATTCCACACCTTTAAAAAGAGGCAAATGATTAGGAGAAGAACTCAGCAAAGGAAAGAGAAATTTCGATGGCGAACACGGCGAAATGATAATTCATTCCAAGGAAATCCAGTCGCTGGATAACGGAGTCATGAAGAGTTTAAAATAAATCTCTTCCGGGAAAAAGAACGGGTCCGAAATCTTAAACGGTATATTCCTGGAATGTTTATCCAGAGAGTCAAGCATATACGGGAGAGGCTAAGAGATCAAATTGTCATATAAATAAATAATAATATAGCATTAAATACGAAAAGGAAAAGCAGCACTTGAAGATTTAAATGCAGTAGAAAATTCTTGAAGATACTCTGATTTGATCTCACGGAGGATTCTTTGAAAGAATATCAATAGTAACGTGTCCATCCCCAAGGACTCATAAATTCATTTTAGACTTCTGATGTAAATATATCCACACCAACGTATCGAAGCTTAACATTTCCTGTCCCGTTTTTGTTCCAGTTCCATGGAAAAACAAACAAGAATTCCTGTTCTGTTTCGGTTAATTCCGCCAACCAACGTGAAACCGGTTCGAACCGGTATTTCGGCTACTATCATTAAAATATCCCATTTTCCGAAAGTTATTTAATAAAGTATAGCTTGTTTCAATTATGTATGGTTGTAATACATTTTAGAATCTCAAGGGATACTCAAGGGATACTGATCAAAATATTGTATAGATAATGTTAAAGGAAAAGGATTAATTTTAGTTGGTTGCAAGTTGCCGATCTTAGCTACCATAAATCTTCATCGATTTACGATTAATTATTTTTCTTTTGTTTGGTATCTATATTCGGAAAAAAGGAAATAATGGTTTTCAGTTTCGATTTTGGGTTCAAGAATATTTATTTTCCTGCATTCTTCAGTTTTCTATTCGGCAAAATAAGTTTTTTTCTGGTTTGGTTTATAGTTCCGGTTCGACTCCTCGATTCATGCGAAATTATCCCAAACGAAATCATAACTTCCAGGGTTAAGTACTAATCGATTTCGATAAGATAAAAATCAAGAATAACTACATTTTCGATAAAAGTCGCGGAGAACGATAACTTTTACGAACGAAGAGAAAGTAAGTCTACCCAGGAATATGCACTTCACAGTAATCCACCATGTTAATGTTTTCCGATACAAGAAAGGAGTCCTGTGATATCAGCTACAAAGGACACCAGCCGTTACGTCATGGACCACTTAGGTCACGGAGGTGAAAAAAGTAGTAGTATTGTTAAAAGTGCTTCGACAGCTTAGGTCATTTCGCACGTGGGCCCCCACCGGGAATCGAACCCGGGACCGCTTTCATTGAAGTCGAACGCGTTGCCCACTTGGCTATCGGGAGCCCCTGGTGAAAAAACATAAACGGCGAACGTGACGGCAGAAAACGTTTACAGCGGAAAAAGGCGTCTATGCATCTTTTTTCATCAGTTATCCCATTCGAAGTGAAAACTTATTTTAAGCTATAACACAATTCCTAACTTCATAAGAAAAAGTCTTTCTAGCCCCTGAAGAATCCCTTAAACTCTACGCTGAAAGTTTTTCGAAAATTAAGCCGATCTTTCGCATAATATAATCTTGCAACATCCAGTTCATCATGCACGCTTTAATCTTGGCTACGTTGCTCTAAATCTTCCTAGCTATCTCATTTATAATCCCATAAATTGCTTCCGTGAACTATCCGTGTCAAAGTAAGTCGGTACGTTGAACTTCTCCCAGATTAAGGCACGACCAATTTCTCAGCCGAGCTAGGCTTTAATGGACCCTTTTTCTTGTTCCTTCAACCCCCGCTTTAAAATTGGGAGGAATTTTAATCTAGAGGGTGTATGCATTTTCCCAACTCCTTCAAAACAGCGCAAGGATTCAAGAGCGACCTTAGAGACTCCTAAACTCACCATCTCCTTCACTACTTAGTGTTTCTTTCCTCAATTAAGTCGCGTAATTGCGAGCTGCAAATTTTCCCGTCGTCTAAAAGGGAGGCTTTTGGCAAGAAATGGCGCGTCCTCGCGGTGGTAGTGTGAGTTTCTAAGACGAAATCCTAGTTTACCAAAGTATTAGATGAAAACATAAATTAAGTTAAACCAGAGGATTGCAGAGAAAAGGATTAAGGCGTTTTCCACGACGGATATTTCGCGGATGTAAAAGGTTAAAGTTCTCCTTTGTCAATTTTTGGATTCTTGACCAATTCACCACGACGTGAAGCTGCAGATGGCGTGTTTAAGAGGCGTTTTGATAGCTAAGAATCCAGTACTATATTATTTAGTGAAGCAGTTTTTCAAACTTTCTTGGCAGCTGAATGGTCAGCCTGCTAGCCTACCAACACCAAGGTCCCGAGTTCAAGCCCCGGATATTCTTGTTTTCCCTGATTAGAGCCTGTGTGGATGTAGTTATTATTTCTGTTCGTCTCTAGTGGGCTGTATAGTCCATTAATGAATAACTCATTCGATTTTAACTAGGTCGATGACAGTTTAAGAGCGGGGAAAGTAGAGAAGGAGAGAGGAAAATGTGAGGGGTATTTGTCCGCCATGCATCAGACTGTGAATGCTGTTCGCGCCATTCGCGCATGACTCCCCTTTGAGTAAGCGCTAACTCCCCTATTTTCTGAGCTGGACTAGGCCCACCTGCGCAGTAGACTTCTGAGCGTCGGCCAAGTTAACACGAACAAGGAATAATTTTTCAAGAATCAATCCTTTTGACAGCAGTATAAAATAATAATAAGAAATAAAAACAGGAATAAATTGAAACATAATTTACAGCCGATTTAAAATTAATCACAGAAGAGGAGGTTGTTGACAGTGCAAGAATATGAAAGGAGTTAACGAGATATAAAAGTGAATAAACACTGGTTTAAATATTCATGATATTCTTGCGAATGCGTTAAAAACATAAATGGCTAATGATCCCTCCAACTGCAATCAGCACGTGAGGTTAATAACTCACGCTGGAAGATAATCGATTTTTTCTAATGAACGTTGAAATGTAGAAGGGAATTAATGCTACCCTTCATTCAACATTTTACGGTGAATTTAGTGGAAACAGCATCTTATGAGGGAAAGGAAGGTATCGGATGATCGGAGCATAATTATACCCTTCAATTTTCGAATTTCGTGAAATTGACCGAGGAACTATAGCTTGGGGGTTGTTAGAGATGATCTATTAATTTTGTGCCACGGGATATGGAATGGGCGGGGAACAGGGAGTGGGTGGCAGGGGATGCATCTTCCGAGAACAGTTCAATTGTGAATGAGGGCGTGGTTGAAGATTTAATGAATGAGAAAATAAGAGAGATGGAGAAGGATACGTGAGGCGAGTAGCAAACAGGTTGGAGAATCGAAGAGACAGATACAGCGTAAAGAACCACACCCGTGGGTTTTGAAAGGTACGGGAAGAATTCTGATGCTCACTCTGGTAAGCACCACTGCGATTGCACCAGTTGTCAAAGTTATAAACATTTTCCGCATCAATGTTGAAAGAGTAATGGAAAAGAATTATAGTGATAATATTTTAGTCTACATGTACGTTAATACTTTAGCTTTTACATTCTGCCTACTGATGTGTGGCAATGTGTGCGAAAATAAAACAATAAATCTATTCATTCATTCACTCTCTTGTTGTTATTGCATTGTTAAGGCATTGATATCTTTCTTATTTATTGTTAATGCATTATTCATAATTATTCGCGTATTATTCATTATTCATGTATTATTAAAATATAGTTTATATACTGTTTATGTACTGTGAATATGTCGGAATATTCGGGGTAAGATATTAGTTTTCACAAAGATTTGTCTTCGCATTCATCGCTTTTATTTTAGGTTAATCATCGGGTAATCAGAAGTGGCAGGGAGGTTGCATGATGAATTTAGGTCTACATTTACATAAATACCGTTCAAGCCGCCTTTCGGCGATGAAAGTGTGTGTCAATACTAAGCGTTCGAGTTACCTTTTAAATTATTGTTATTGTCTATCGTTCGCGGTAAGAATGAATCTCTAAAACGACTTGTCCTCGCATCTATTTCTCTTATTTTACGCTCATTGTCGGATCGGCAGAAGTAGCAGGGGGTTCGCATGATACCAATTACGTCTTCCGAAACTGTACTTTCTCTGACGTCTGTCGCAAACGTACTTTCACGGGATTTATCTCCTTTCTCCCTACGTTTGAGCGCGTCCCATTTAAAATTTAGTTTTCCAGGTCCATTTAAATCAAAATAATGCCACTACAAGGTGCAACTGAGCCCAAAAGCCAATTACGACTTATTTTCGGAGTTCTTCTCCGGCAACAACGGTAACTGCTACGTACTTCACAAGATATTTATTCAGCACGACCGAGTGTCGACGTATTCATATCATCCTCAGGTGGACATCTTGTTGAATAGTATAAATTACCTCCGTTACTTTTCATTTTGAAGTTAGAGTTCCAACGAATATTTGTAAAGAAGATTCATTTTATACAGTAATCTTATGGCAAAACTGTCACCATATGCGTGAATAAGGATAGGGTAATACCAACAAACAATTCCGAGGTATTGAATCACAAAGGAGAGTTTACATTTCCTGAGTTATATAAATATGTCAAATTAAATGTAAATATGAACACATTTTAGTGCTATCATTATGCAGAATCGACAGTTTGTGAAATGGTTAGTTGCTTACCACATCCTGGAGTTAAATTTAAGAGATCAAGCCTTGTCGGATCAAAGATCTTACCTGTAAATAGAAGGAAATAACCATTAGGTGATATCAAAAGCCATACATCTGAATTGTCATATAAACTTAAAGAGCAGGAAAAATGTGGAAAAGATTCGCATAGGAAGCGGAAACTTAGGTTCATAAATAATGAAAAGGTACTAGGAAATAAAAATACACAAAAGCTACGTATATAAAATTACAGTTACTCTTTTCCACAGGTGTACACCTGTGGAAAAGAGTAACTGTAATTTTACTTATACCATCCATTTCATATGGATTTCCACAACATCAAGCCTGCCACAATCGATTTCACACAAAAGCTACATTTTTAAAAATCGTATCAAGCAAGAAAAATAAGGGGAAAAAGTTCTGTGTATATATGAGAGTAAGTTACGGACAAAATATGTCAGAAATCTCTGATGTTTCTTTGGAATCACTTTTGAATGGCCTATGATGAATTTAAATAATGTTCAACTACATTGAACATTAATTAAGAAACGGAGATCAAAAATACTTGAAAAGGATAATAAAAGTATGGAAGAAGAGGGCAACCATCCAGAATATATCTGAAAGAGATGCCCATACTGCGGACTTTAGTCCAACAAGCTTTGATGGCTGAAGTATAACCATTTTCTCTGAAAGCTCTAATTCCTCTGAAGAAAATTCACGCTTTCCCACATATATATAAGGAGTCTGTTACATCAGACCAGTTAGATATATTATCTATTGAAACCTCAGAAAATTGTACAATTTGTTATGAAATTGCGAATTAAAAGTTTACGCATTAAGAAGTGATATTGGTTATCTGTGACAATGGGTAACCGTAAAGCCAAAACCATCTAAAACTGTAGTTTCCCCCTGCCACACGCTGGAAGGCGGCTTGCAGGGTACTTATGTAGATGTAGATGTAGAAAGATAATTCCGATCAGCGTTAAAGACTTCTACGAAAAACGAATCAAAAACAAAGAATTCTGCTTGTTTAACATGAAATTTGAATGAGTATAATTTCTCCTTGGCTCTTTCTGATATCATCGATACAAGGTGAATGGTTATACAGGAAAATAAACGGAGAAACATGGGCAAAGCATGCGAGCGTTACATGAGCAGAACATCCGATAACACTTTGGATGGATCCTTCCGCTCTTCCCTGTAGCAGGGGCGAGAAAGTTCTCAATGGAAGGATAGCCATAGAGGTTAGCGGCGAAAGGGAGAAGGCAAGAGGTTTTGCGGCGAGGGGATTAGAGTGAACACGGAGGCATTAAATATACACATGGGAATCGAGTTTCATGCTACCGCTGCTGCAAGAAGGAAGAATTATCACAAGGAATTCGGAATCAAACACGCCCACGCTCTAGTCACCTGTAATTTCTTCCATTCTATGCATTTTTTACGGAGCAAGAGTAGAAAATTGCGGGGAAGGTTCCGTTTTCATGCTGTAGATGCGGAAATAACGAGGTGAGGGTTTGAAGAAATGCTGAGCAGTTGCTGATGGACTGTTTGATATCCTTGAGAATACTGAATGTAATTATTAGGTTGAGAAAGAGGTAACTATGCTGTGAGACCATTTTGACCTCATACACGAATATAACAAGCGTTGTCTGGCGGGGAGACAAATCAATTATTTAGGATGTCTCTGTACACATCCTGAGAAGAAGCTGACAACTTCATATCACTAAAAGTTTTTAAAAATTTTAAAGGTATAATAACCTCAAACTGATGTGTAGAAAGAATCAATAGGTATTTAAATGACTAAATAAACCAACAAATTAATTATCAAATGTATTTTTTTAAATTTATATAAATATATTTTTTAAACAACAAGGGAAAGACTTCGGAACAGGGAAACAGAAACTTTTACAAACCACAATATTTATTGGAAGGTAACCATGGTTTCGACTCATGTAGTCACCGTCCTCATAATTGGTTTGTACGTTAGTTAAACAAGCCGTTTTACGTCAGTATGACTCAACAGGATACACGATGGATTTACGTATACCTCTAAGTAGTATATTTTACATATTATTCAGAATTTCATTTTTATTTTCCATGGGAGGCCTATTCGTTCGAAATTGCCCATTTGGGGGGATGTAACTACAGCTGAATAGCTAAGCAAATATAAATGAAATTGCTAATACCGGAGTCAAAAATCACTAAATTTTGCAACAATTTTCAAAGGAAATTTGGAAATTTTCTGAATATGCTGCACATCCATCTGCATTCTAATGAAGAAGGATAACCATCAACTCACGAGCAGTAAATATTGACGGCAATTGCATGGCTATGGAGCTAGATTTGTTATCAAATGTGCCCAGATAACTATTACCTCTAACGTTTACAATGTAAAAGATAACCAGATGATTCTCCTGAAGCGAATGTGCGTGAGAAGAGCTTGAGAAGACCTCGTACAGGAGCAAGTGCAGTCGTCTCAGTTTCAAAGGGCATTACACATCCATTCCTCATGTCTCAAGAGAGAGTTTCTTCTCCAAAGGCGAATCATTCACACGCCTTACTCGAGTTTGCAGTTGCCGAAAAAATCAAGACAGTGCATTAAGGAGTGCCTCCTTGGTTTTGGGCTGTAAGTTCCACTTTGTTGCTGACTAAGATGCCAGAAACGTAGCGGCTGCGTCTTATAGCATTGCGTAAACGTAATGGTTACTTTGCACTCCAAAGGGGCAAAAGTAGCGGCGGAATTGCATATCTGAATATGACGAGTCATAAAACTTTAGTAGAATCCTTCCTATGAAGTTGTACGAAAGATTTTTTTAAGGACAGGATAGTTCTCGTACATAAAAACAGGGTGAAAAATAAAGATTGTCTTGATTCTCAAATTTTTCTCCCTTTAAATGACAATTAAAGTTTCCTTCTGTAATGGAAACAACTTCCAGACGAATTTATTAAGGTACGGAGGAGGTCGGGTTATTAAGGTTGTAGATAAATGTCGAATCGAAAAATGTTATGCTCGAGTGATCTGGAAGGGATAAGATGATCGAGAAATGGCAGGTTATTTGTGAAAGACGAGATCCAGAAAGAAAAAGACGCACCCACTCGAAGAATGAAACAATGCGCGAGTTTGTTTAGAGTGTAAGAAATATGGGAGCGGGAGAATGGATGGAGAGGTACTAAAGCAACTCATAAAAAGAGGTTGTTAAGCATACATGCCCTGAAAGGAACAGCGTGATTGCTATGTAATGGATCCTTCTCCTGGGCTGTTTTTCTCTTTATGGTTATAAAAGGAGAGCAAACTATGAACCCAGGAGAAGTATTCCTGCGATTGCTATTTTTCATTCTTTCAATATATACACGATAGCACATCAAATTCAACACTGGAGAGAATTAAAAGTTTAAATATAGGATGTGTTATAATCAATACAATTTTTAATACAATAATTGCAATATCATCCACGGTTTAAAACAAATGACCCTAAATAACAATAGTTATAATTATTGTGTAGCTAATTGTTTTGTATTATATTGTTTTGGTTTGCATTCAATTGTTAGAATAGACGTGCACATAAATTGTGTATAATTGCATCCTTACTGTTAAGTTACTACGTATTCCCGAAATCTATAAAGATAACACTTATCGAAGTTTTGTGGATATCCGTTACTTTCAGTATTGTTGTGCCTTATAAGTATTGTATTGTTAAGGTAGTTACGTTAAAAAAATGTCAATAATCGCACTCCTAGTGGCAAATTTTCCGATCTAACCTCTGATATGCATTAAAGATTTCCATGTAAGTTAAAGATCCGCAAAAACCACTTGATGCATCCACCATTAAGTTCTTTGTAATATATTTTTGTTTTGGTTTGTATTTAGTTGTTAGAATAGGAATGTACCTATATAAATCATCTATAATCGCATCCTCATTGTTTAGTTTCCACATATTCACGAGATCTGTAAAGATAACAGTTTTATAGGTTACACTGTTACTGCCTGAAGGTAATACTTTCAGGATTGTTGTGTTTATAAGTATTGTATTGTTAGGATATTTGCGCTAATAAATGTTAATAATCGCACTCCTAGTGACAAATTTTCCGATCTAAACCCTCATAAATATGCATTAAGGGTTCCCGTGTAATTTAAAGACGCAAAAACCTCTCGTTTCGTCCGCCATTACAGCCTCCACACATTTTAAACTACAATCTCCGATCTCCCAATGAATCCGGTCCTTCAGGCTCATCCGTCGCGACACTTGGCACACATTGAAAACACTGCTTGATAAAAAAATCAATATGAGTGTTCGCAATGGCTCTCAAGATACATCTCAATCGTTCCAGTTTCGAGGGTGATGCCATAAAGATGGATCCCGAGCCAGCATCTCCGCACACCAGGAAGTCGGCAATTTTCTCTAATAAATATATGGGGCGTAATGACGGGGCAGGCACGAGGTCGAGCGTAAGTGGGAATGGAGGCAGAAATGAAAGGATACAGCGGGCAGATTTTGTGGGAGGCTGCGAGATGAGATAATTCCATTGCCGCTCAATCCACCTGGGGCACCGTCTTCTCGAAATGCTCTTTCCGCTGAAGGAGCGTCCTGTTAAAACCTGATCCTTTCCAAACCAAAGCAAATGCGTGTTTATTACTAAGGAAAGGGCACTGCGTAAATTCACAAAATAATTGAAAACGCCCTCCTAGAGGGACTTCAGGGGTCTACAAATACCAAAATTTCAGGTCCAGCCCATCTCCATGGCAGAATCTTATTCCTCGGGTCAAATTCCCTTCGTTTCAGGTTTGCGGTAAAGTTTCACGTATTCGAGTGATACATATCCAATTCCTTAAGGAATTAAATGGATGAAGAATGTTTTGCGGAAAGCCAAATGTTCCCAACTCTATTTTTGGAACTAGAGAGTCACTATTCAGAGTTGCTAAGTTCCCAGGCAATACTTTGAGTAACTCGTGTTTCTAACTATGATAACTATCCAGAATTTCTGACTATTATTGTAAATAAATATCAAATGCCGAGTGAAATTACTTGAGTACGGGAGTGCTTAAAGATAGGAAGAGTATCATGGAGTATGTTAGGTTCCCGTAATTGATACGGAAAAACTAAAACAATGTTTACCTACATTTAGGAACGCCTCGGGCAAGCCACTAGCCAGTTTGCAAAATGTACATTAGCTCTGGAAACACCATCTAAAGAGCTATGAAGGTACCAAAATAAGAGAAAAAAGGGCTAAATAATTCGTTAACACACAAAAAGCTTATTATAAATGATTTTATAATGTTATCGTAGACAATAATATTCATTTCATCAAGTAAGCATTGGCATTTAATCCTCATTGTTGTCATTCATAACCATTGACAACAAACTGCCTTGGCATTTTCGATTAGAAAAATTGGTAGCACAAAAAATGCATTGCGATATTATATACTTCGCTGCCTAAAATACTTTACAAATTACCCCTTTACAATGTAACCAGTTGTGTTATTCAGTATCTATAGGCAATTTTAACAGTAGCATTGCAAGGTATTTCGATAGCTGAGGTCATTTCGCACAAATAGGCTCCCACCGGGAATCAAACCCGGGACAGTTTTCATCAAAGTCGAACGCGTTACTCATTCGGCTATCAGGTAGACCCTTTAGGCTATTGGAAAGTAAGGTTTCTGCAGAATAATTCCTTCATTTTACCGGAGAAGTTTTCTCACGCAAATAGTGAATTTAGTGCTGACTGATAATACATGAAAAATAAAAGGGAGATAAATCAACTAAAAGAAATAGACAAGCACCAAAATATATTCTACGTATCCCAAAAACGGGGAAATAGCGGCACCGTGATTTTGGAGATGAGAAGGCGCTAAATAAACTGGAGGGCGCTAAGTATAAAGGGGAAATGTCTAAAAACGGCAGAAATGCTAGGAAGCTTCTTGTGGTGAGACGGAGGGCGAGTGAATCCTTTATTCTGCTCTGTCACAGTCGCGTATCTTTCGCGGTAAATATATTTATGAATCCTTAAACCATTACCAAAGTGCCTCCATCTATTTATATATCTAATACATAAAATGCAACGTGTACTTATGCAGATGCAAGGCGTAGGTACGTAGTAGTTCAGAGGAGCACCAATAGATAGCAAGGTGACGCTCATATACATTCTCCATTGACAGACGAATCTGGCGCATTTTTCAAAATACGCGTATCAATTACATAAATAGATTTTAAATCGTTCTTAAGAACTATCCAGGAGATTTATTACGCTTCAACACTGGAGAGAATTAAAAGTTTAAATATAGGATGTGTTATAATCAATACAATTTTTAATACAATAATTGCAATATCATCCACGGTTTAAAACAAATGACCCTAAATAACAATAGTTATAATTATTGTGTAGCTAATTGTTTTGTATTATATTGTTTTGGTTTGCATTCAATTGTTAGAATAGACGTGCACATAAATTGTGTATAATTGCATCCTTACTGTTAAGTTACTACGTATTCCCGAAATCTATAAAGATAACACTTATCGAAGTTTTGTGGACATCCGTTACTTTCAGTATTGTTGTGCCTTATAAGTATTGTATTGTTAAGGTAGTTACGTTAAAAAAATGTCAATAATCGCACTCCTAGTGGCAAATTTTCCGATCTAACCTCTGATATGCATTAAAGATTTCCATGTAAGTTAAAGATCCGCAAAAACCACTTGATGCATCCACCATTAAGTTCTTTGTAATATATTTTTGTTTTGGTTTGTATTTAATTGTTAGAATAGGAATGTACCTATATAAATCATCTATAATCGCATCTTCATTGTTTAGTTTCCACATATTCACGAGATCTGTAAAGATAACAGTTTTATAGGTTACACTGTTACTGCCTGAAGGCAATACTTTCAGTATTGCTGTGTTTATAGGTATTGTATTGTTAGGATATTTGCGCTAATAAATGTTAATAATCGCACTCCTAGTGACAAATTTTCCGATCTAAACCCTGATAAATATGCATTAAGGGTTCCCGTGTAAGTTAAAGACGCAAAAACCTCTTGTTTCGTCCGCCATTACAGCCTCCACACATTTTAAACTANATTACATTTTTAAAAATAAGAATTTTGATTATGTAGCCAGTTTTAGCAGGCCTCCTGGTCCTGCAACCATATCTTGAGGAATGAAACATGTTTAATTCGCATTTTGGTACAGGATACCGAAAAATCTATCTTCCGTTTTCTTTTGTCGCAGCCTGGCTCATGGCTGTGATGATTTGAAAGCTACCTAAGGTATGAGTAATGGAATGAATCTTCTTATAGAATGCTAAGAAAAGTATTACTTCTGAAGTCGTTATGCTGCACTTATGTGGACTTGTTCTTTTTACATCAACTTGGATCTGTAAGCGAAGCAAGGGAAAACTAACCTCACTCCTCATCTTGCTTAGTAATCCACATGAGGGGATGAGGTATATTTTACAGACAGCAGTCTTTCCGACTAGTTCCAAAAAAATCCACGTATTGAACCATCCTCTCTCTCTACTCTTAAAAGAGATTTCATTTCGCGAAAATTAACTCGCAGTAATATAAAAAGTGCATATGCCTTTACTTCTAACCCTTTATCACCCTCACGAAACCCCGCGTCGTTACCAAAGTACACCCTTTACGTTCAATTCCATTTACTATCAAACTCTTGATACTTATTTTCAGCGTCTTCTTTTTACAGTCCGTTTAACGCAAGCTCGCTAACGAAGCGCCTCCATTTATGGTCAAATTATCACCTGCTCACCTAAACTCGTCCCGCCCCTTTTGAAAATACCGCTCGCACTCGTAACAAAGAAGCGCAATTACGCGCACCGGAATACTTCACGACGCCGCGCTAACGTGCGCTTTATTTGTCGCTCTCCTTTTTTGCGTATGAAAATTGCGTCTTTCTTCCGCTAGAGAGGGCTGTTTGCTTTTCCCAAGAGTATAAAAATCGCTTTCTAATCCAAAATGGGGAAGCTTTAGAGATCTCAGCGAATGCATTCATGCGCTGCAAGCCAACCTGCAGGAGAGAGGTGAGGGGTGAACCACAAAGAAGCAAAGAAACAACGCATTCACAAATCGTACTGGAAACGACACATCGGCAAGCTTTACTCCACGCTCCTTAACATAAGACGGAAATGTTTAATGAAAGTCTGTCGGAAAAGTATTCCGCACGAAGGCCCGTTCCAAACTTATTCCCTCAATCTTCAATTACAAAAGCCCTGAAGAGGGAATGCGACATGATGAGTAAGACAGAGGCGTTAGGTATTGCCATAGAGTAATCTTACTCTATGGTATTACGCCCTCGCTTTCCTCGTTGAGCCAGAATGCTACACGCATAGAGGTACTGGTATTTGTTGCACATTAATAATGATAATGATAATAATAAAACAGGGATTATGGATAGCCATGTAGGCAACCAACGCCTTTGACTTCGGTGAAAGCGGCCCCGGGTTCGACTCTCGATGGAGGCCCAGTGAAGGCGAAATGGAGGCGAAATAACCTAGGCTGTCGAAGCACTTTCAAAAAAGAACTAGTACTACTAGCACAATAATAAAACAAAACTACAATAGTAACAACAAAAACAATTATAATGATAAACAACAACAATAAGTCAACAAACCTAACCATGGTTCCAAATGACACCACAACGTATAATAAAATATAATTCAATCAAGATTTATTACAATAGAAACATAATAACCGACATATTACGACCAAACAATAAACCGGATATAAAACAGAAAAAATCGACATATCTAACAGACATCTCCATTCCGAACACAGGAAATATAGTTACGAAACATAAAAAAGAAATATCCCAGACCGAAGAGATAAAAGAAGTCTGGAACCCGAAATCTGTCAAAATCGTTCCCAATATTAATATCAGCAATCTGTGTAATATCTCAAAAATTACGAAAAAGCCTAGAAAAATATTGGAATAAAAGAACCAATTATTTTTAACTACAAAAACCACTATAAGTAGTACTTGCTCCATAGTGAGAATATTTTAAAAAGACTATTTAAAAGCAATAGATGGGCCTTATCCATTAGCTGCTCTGCATCTGGGACAGGTGAATGTTTCCCATCCTATGTGCTGAGAAGTAAAAATAATAATAATAATAATGGAACGTCTTTATTTGGACGAGATAGAGATCGGAAGTCTCCTCTTTTATCTAAGCCATATTTTCACTATTATTAACATTTTTTCTTGCTATTGTCATAATTCATACCTCAGACATTCTGAATCTTGGATTGAAGGCATGACTCTTATTTTGTCTTCGGAGTACCAACTTTTAAGATATATATTTAAGAACCCTAAGAACAGATTTCATGAGATTTTAGACTAACAAAGCTCTATTACACGAGATCTACTGAAAATTAGGAACAGGGAAGTGGCAAGAGAGAGAAGGGGAAATCGTGAAAAGTTAATTAGAGAAGCTGCTCGACTTAACGAAGATTGATTATAAGGAAAATCAGAGCCCCTACGTTTACGAGGGAAAGAATGAGGGGGACAACTGTTGAGAAATATTTAGCGATGAATAGTTTTATGATGGGTGCGGGTCAAAAGGGCTTCGGATTGAACTTGAGTGAAGTAGCCGACGCAGGAGAGTCCTTAACGCGTGAACGTTTGAATTTGGAAAAGTGGTGAAGATGCCTGGAACGAAATGTTGGAGAAAACGAAGAACGGTTTTTTTACAAAAAACAATCATTAAATACAGACTAAATTGTTGATTGTTTATCGTATTAACAATTTATTTACCACAAACAGAAAAGTACCCGATCAAATGCAACACAAAAAATGATGAAACTGTTTATTGCATTTTATGCGCGTCAAAAATAATGTATCATTAACTATTTATTATTATATATATTATAAAATCTGACTCACTCCGAAAAACAATTCCGACCTGTTTTGTACTATGCTTAAAGTACCTAATGTCGGCACATCTACATACGTTCAAGTCATCTCTTTAGATCATCGTTGGCGCGTATCGTTTGCGGAAAGATTGACGACTTGTCCTCGAATCTTTTCCTCTTATTTTACGCTCATTGTCGGGCCGGCCGAAGTAGCAGAAGGGGGTCGGCATTATACAGAATACATCTTTAGCAAATGCACACTCCCTAAATTTATCAAGCAATCACAGCCTAGCTTATAATCTCCTTTCTTTCCGTAGTCTGTAGCATGTATATACTTAACAGTTGGGAAACCACATTTAGAAAAAAGCATATTTTCTCCACGTTAGTAACACCTCGTAAACCTAAAGGTGAGGGGCCAAATTTGACCACTGTCGAGTTTTCTTTTTTAAAGGCATTAGTGAGATTCTCTGACTTAATTACGACAAATTATGAATCGCGTTATAAAAAAGCAAAACTAACGCAACACAGGAAGATTTATAACTAAACTCTACCGCAGTGTGACAGCAAAATACGACGAAAAGTTTCGAGGCCTCAATATATTTACCTTTGCGTCTTAGAATTCACCCAAACATATTGTCTTGAACTATTTTGGATTTTAGTTATAATGATAGATTGTATCAAAACTTTGGAAACATACGATTTACCAAGGAAATAAGCTACCTTTTGCTTGTTATTCCCTCTTTCCACTTGTAACTGGTCACCTGTCATTTCTCTATTATTAAGAATCCACTATCTTGTAATTGCAATGAATTATAAGAACGCTCTTGATGGAATGGTTCGAGCTTGGTCTATCTATCAAATCACACAAAATTAAGCTGCGATTAAAGTATGGAAGATAAAGATTGAAGTATTAACGATAATTAACGAAAATGATTAAGACAACGAACAATGGGCGATTGTTGCAACTAAAGAATCGTTGCTAAGACATAAGCATCAAACTAAGATTCGTACAAATTTAGAAATTTGCTGTACCTAAAAATATTATGTGGTATTTATACATTTAAACTAACGAAACCTTGGAGATATCCGTCAACAATTTCGCGCTCGATCATTGTTGCCTAACTCTACATGAATTTAACAAACGTCTGTATAACCCGTTTAATTTTAGATTATTGTTACAACTAATTTACGATTACTTAACAATGGTAGGTGTCGATATTGTTGACTAGTACGTCAACATAGGGTTGCATCAGTCATCTTATGGGGATACAGCAGGAGGTGTGGGAGGAAGAGCCTGTGATTGAAGGGAGGTGCCCATTCGAAGAGGTCGCGTGGGATGATGGAACGGGATCTTAGGTCACGTTTCAACTGAGGCCCTTTCCCGCCCACCAAACCCATCCACTCCAACCGAAATTCTCGGCTCGTCTTTCGCCACACCTTCCGATGCAGAGGCAACCGACAACTCATTCAAACAGACGTACAAAGACCTCCTTTGCCAAAATCAGGAGGTGTAGACATTTGAAACAAGGAATAGATAATTTAGAGTAGATTCCGCTTAAAAAAGGTCAACTAGTTCTTGATCAAATAAAGAAACTTACAACGAAAATAAATTCTTTCTATTTTAAGAGAACTTGCGAGGAATAATTTCCACCTTCACACGAATTAAAAATGATTTTAGTGAAATAATGAAATGATAGGGGAATATAATGGGAATTCAAAACCTTCCCGGCATTAAGCTAAAGTCTGGAATAGTATGTAAGTGAAATAAAACGGAGCGATACTTCCCTCAGCATTGTTGCAAGTATCTAAAACAATCTTCGTAAATTCTCTCCCACGACAATGAAGAGTAAAAATATCTGTTCGCTAACGACAATGAAATGTAACAATATCTCTCCGCTAACGACAATGAGTAACAATATCTCTTCGCTAACGACAAGAAATGTAACAATATCTCTCCGCTAACGACAATGAGCGTCTTCCGCCAACTTTTTAGATTGCCTTACGTACTGTGAATGAAAGATGAAGTCTGCTTACCTCGAAAGAGGATAGAGGGAGGGATACATATATCGTTTTATTGTCATGTAGCTTTTCTTTTTGAATAAGGAAAACTTTTCCCGAAGTTAAGCCCGCCAGTGTGATTCAGGAAAAGAATATTTTAAAATAACCTCACTTCTCGGAAGAATAAAAATTTGAAGAAATTTCAAAAGAGCTTAGGGGATATTTCGTAGAGGAAAATTCTTGTTATACATCAGTGAAGAGGGGCAGTTCTTAAACAACGCCAAAGAATGCCAAAAATGAAAATAACGAACAACGCCCGACAAAGGAGAAAATTAACCCGGGACAAAACTAACGTAATAACCATTGAAAAGAGCCATCAAAAAGAAGAGGAGAGACTCCGTAAAAAGTTCGTCATGGTAACAGTAGTTACCATGACGGTATGGTATATGTATGTGGGTGTGTGGGTGATAGTTACCATGGTAACAGTGGTTACTATGGTAACTGTTAAATGGTAACAGATAAAATTGTAAATTTCTACAAGTTAACTTTCACCATCTCCAAGTATTCACTAGTAGGAAGAACATAATGGTAGAGCTATAAAAATTGGAATTCTTTCCTTTTAGGTAAAATAATTGCTTGGAAAAATAAATTAAATCCAAAATCCTGGAATAGAAAACTACAAAAGTTTTTAATTCGTCGAAATCTTGTTAAAGTGCGCCCATTTAAAAATTAAATATAAGGAAACATTTCTAAATATAATAACAGATCTTCCTCTTTCTTGTTTTAGCAGGAAGCTCGATATTTTAGCATTCCATTCGCTTTTAACTTAACCTTAAAAAATGAGGAATTTCACGAACAAGATGGGAAAAAAAGTTTTACGCAACACCGAATACTGAATTTTTTTAAAGATACGAATCGCCTTAAATAAAGCACTAGATCTCTCGGATTTGTTTCCCTAAAAGTTGAGTGGAACAAATTGTAATGTAAGTCGGACAAATTGATCATCTACGGGCAAATCTCAATCCTCGATCTCAATTTACACTTTTCCACTCCAGCTAAAGTCAAGTCCAAAACTACCCCCCTGATAAACCAACACGACTTTTGAAGGGCCAACGCAAAGCAAATGTTTTACTTGTGAACTTAAGTTATTTGACTTTATACAACATTAAAAATAATGGCTGTGTTATGAGGGGAAATTAGGATAAATGGGTTAGGGCCTCTGAAATGGTGCAGCTAACCAACTAATGCTGAATCGGTAGAATACTGCATCCAGAGAAACCTACTCGTAGCTTGGTGATTGTATCCTAAGAATGCAAGTAATGACAATTCTGCTTGTAAATTAATTAAAAACAACCTCATCGATAGTTTTCGATAACTGTTCAATGGAACGTGGGGCTATTTAACTCCAATTTTGCCTTATAGAGACTTTTTTATTGTATTTTAAAAATAAATGTGTGTCCCAACAAAAGGAGGGATAACATGCAGGGATTGCCATACACTACGATTAAAGGAAAAAGTAAACCGTTGTATTTCATCGACAGTTTAATGTTAGTTGCCATAGCAACGCTTTTAAACTCCCTTTCGATTTAAAGTACATAAAAACTTTCGCACTTCAAAGTATATGGTCATAGAATTACTAAAAATAAAAAAAAAACTTTTACTTTGTTCAATAGAAAATTCGGAATATCAAAACGGTCTGTTCCTATACTACAAGGTAAATCAATAACAAATTACGGAGAATAACACCTATTGAATCGAAAAAAAAATACTCTTTTAAAATTGCTTTTCCGTTTTATTTGCCTTCTTATAATTCTTATGTTAAATCAGTGTTAAATTTTATGAGTAATGCTTATGAGGTAATGAGGAGTAAAGGGCGAATCCTCAAAAATCAATTATCTCGATAAAATTAGTATGTTCATGGTTTTCTTATTTTATTTAAATGTTATATAATCACCTCTTGGAATGTTTTATATCATACCCTTTTTCTTTTAGGATGAAAAATTTAACATTTGATTAAGATCTAGAATTTCGCAAACGATCTTTTCTACCCAGGCAGATTGAGGATTAGGTTAATTCAAATGCTTTTTTTTTTCTTGCGTTTCTAATAATGATCTGATTTTGGCCTATTTAAACAATCGTAAAATACACTGGTTTATAATGATCAAGAGTCACCGAAACTCCAAAAGCCATCAAATACCAGATATCCGTCAACAATTTCGCGCTCGATCATTGTTGCCTAACTCTACATGAATTTAACAAACGTCTGTATAACCCGTTTACTTTTAGCTTNTCTAATAATGATCTGATTTTGGCCTATTTAAACAATCGTAAAATACACTGGTTTATAATGATCAAGAGTCACCGAAACTCCAAAAGCCATCAAATACCAACGAGAAACCCAATGCGCATTTCACTCTCAAGAGAGCATCTTCAGGGGCACAAGGTGACTGAAGTAAAAACGTACGAAACGGAGCCCCCAGAAAAAAAAGCATCGATCCGCGGAATCCAGTAAAGAATATAATTTTGTGCCAAAATCTAAGTCAGTTTTCATTACCTTAAGTGCGATTTTGTCTCACTTGACTGGTTTATAAGGATGCGGACATATAATTAAAACATGGAAAAAAAAGCAATGCGTGGGAGTAGAAGGGCTTCCAATATGAACTGAAGGTCATATTGTGATGTAGACCGCTCCTTTTTTTATTTGATATTTGAAGACATCAAGTCGACTTATGAAAAGAATATTCAGCGATACGGAAAAAAATCTTCGCAAGATTCTGAACAAAATTCGCTCAGGTAATTTCTATGGTAACGGGTGAGTGAGTGAGTATATACTCGTATACGAATCAAAGTAAGAGCAACTGATGCAAAATATAATTAAAAGCGATAAAGTACAGAGGGTGAAAAACAAACTTTTTCAAAGGAGTGGGCGATAACCTTCGTAAATAGAAAACGTGGACTTTCTGCAAACTTTCGGGAAATATTTTTCTCCTTTAAAAATAGAAACTTTATCATGAGGTTCAAAAGATCGGTCCTTTTACGAGGCACATGGAAGAGAAAAGCCAATACAGTTGAAGAATTTTTGATAAAACATTCCGCACCGGTGAACCAAAAGTCATGCTAACAGCAATAGACAAACGCATTGTAAATTCAAAGGGACGTGAGATAATTGACCGTTTGGGACGAAACAAAGTTAAAAAAGGCCAGGTAACCGGGAAGAGAGGAATCTAGTAAATGAAAAGAATCAGCAGTAGCTAGGTTTGGCTGAGCATAAAAACTTGGCGGACTCTTGACTATATCCATAAAAATAGATCAAAAGTTAGCAGTAAAAAGTAAATACAGCAATGGTATACATTCTTAAAGCTGCCGAATAGAAACTTTCGAGGAAAAAAAAACTACGGCTGACGCAGTGATTGTTCCAGGCTTCAAAACCCGGGCCGTGCTGTTAATTACTTTTTTGTATAAGTATTTTTTAGTTGACTCTTTTTTGTCGTAGAATGCCTGCAAATTAAGGCCCACATTTCAAATTAATAAATCTAACCTAGAGCGTGAGTCGATGAAACTAAACCATACATAAAAAGGGCAATGCGACGTTATTGACACACTTTTTCTGCCGTTATTGCTTACGGCTACCTTTGATCCGAAAATGGTAGCGTAAGCTCGCTTCTTTTGGACAGTTACGACAGTACTTATCTTGAGTATAATTGGGGCTTACTACTTATAATATTTCACATTATAGGAAGTAAGCCAGTGAAATAACAATCTTACGGTTCAGCAATCAATACTCAAGTATCGCAAAATGATATGAAAGCCTTGAATAAAACAAATTACAGATGTAATTTGTAAAGAATGATGGGATTGTGAATTATGCTGAGATTGACGAAGCATTAAGGGTACCCGTGAACAATATTCTGCTTGAAATTAGTAGAATGACAAACATAAGGGGCTCTTCTACATTGGATAACCAAGTTGGTGGCGTGTTCAACTTTGGTGAAAGTTTTCCCGGGTTCGATTCCCGGTGGTGCCCATATGTGCGAGATAACCACAGCAATCGAGGTACCTTTAACAGTACTACTACTACTACTACCAATATTATTATTAAATGTAGATTTAGTCACAACTAACTTGGTGTTACATAACAATGATAGACTCAGGAATTGTTGAAACTTAACTGTTGAAATAGGAAAGGTCGTCAATTAATAAAGCGAGTGATTGTTACCACGGGGAGACACGAATATAAAGCTCGCATTGATTGAACTAGATGATTTAATGCGTCAAATTGAGTAAAATTAAGTAATTTCACCTCAGACCGATTTAGAATATCAGCAGTAATTAAAATGAATAACGCTCCTCTACGTTTCTTTTGATTAACGCGAGCTCTTTCCCCCTCCATAATTTTTCTGTTACAACTGCCACGCAAGGCTCTGGGATTTTACGAACAAAAAAGGGATTCCTCTCCGGAATTTTATCTCCGTATAAGATTGTGTCGTAATGCATAAAATTCGAAATGGTTAATTTTCAGTCAAATTCCAAATTCAAAGGGGAAAAGCTCCGAAAGAAATAATTTCGGTCCCTGATACGTGGATGAACCCTCCGCCAATCCGACGCTTTTGTCATTCATTACCGCATCCCGTCGAGCTCACCTCTACGTTGTAGTTTCTCTTTCCATAATCCTCATTCATCCAATCCCTCTTCAATCTCTCTTGCCCCTTTCTATCACAAGGCCTTCCTTTTGTATCTCCATATTCTGCCCTTTAATCAATTTCTCATTTCCTAAATCCCTTTGCAGTTTCCTCGCTCTCTAAAATCCCTCGCCTTCCAATTCCCCCTCCCAAACTCCTCCGCCTTCTCTCCCACGCTTATTCTTTTCTATATGTTTCCTGACTTCTTCATTGTGTTTTTCTTTTCACCCGCGCAAACTTCACGCCCGTTGCCTCTTTATTTCCCCTCATACTATCCGATGTACATGCCATGTAATGTTTTGAATGAGTGACCCAACCGCTAACAAATTCCGAAAGGATTTGGAGAAAAGAGATTTTTATTTCGCAGCGATCAAGGATTGAGGAATGAAGGGAAAATGTATTCGTATAGAAATCGCTTCTCATTGGTAGATAATGTACAAAGCTAAATAAGTGAATATTAAATAAGCTTCGTTTTTAACTTTGGGTTTCTCAAGTAAGGTCCAAATTTAACTTGACGTATACTAAATAAAGATATATTGCAAACAAAAACCTATTTACAGAGAGTATTTTGACAACTAAGATTTCATATCTACAATGAATTTAAATAGTGGAAATGTACTGAAAATATTTTAAATGAATTGGTGATTTTTATAGCTTGGAGATATAGTAAGAATGTATTTTTAAAGCCTGAAAATGTATGTATTACATTAGTGTATTAAGTACCTTAATGATGGATGTTCTGTAGTAGAAAAAAGTATTGTATTATTGAAATTAGCATTGTATATTATACAGTATTTTTGTATTGTTAAGTATTTTAATTATTGTAGGATAGTAATAAGTTACCACCGATGAACTATTAGTCCATCTGAAATAATAAGAATACAACATAATCTGTTACAATAATAATAAGAATAATGCAAAGATTCTTCAGAATATGCTACAAGACATCCTGAAAGTATCTATGGAGGGTGCTAGGGAAGTAATAAGGTATAAAATTCCCTGCAATTGTTATTAGAAGCATGGTACATAAATTAATTGTTATTAGAGAGGTTAGGACCATAAGTTAGTATAAAAGGCTATTTTAATACCCTCAGAACGGGTCATCGATACGAGAAGTTGCATACCATATTATTCTTATATAAAAATATACTCTTTTGAAAGTTTTATACACGATATATTCGATGCTAGAAACACTGAATGGGAGGGGATAGATGCCCAGGAAGTAGACTGAGAAGTTTTCGGAAAATTGAAAATTTTAGGGCCATTAGTGCTACTAATGGTGCATTATGAACCTGGTAAAATGGTAAAAATCTAAGCGTTCACAACCCATGCAAAGAATCAGGGTTGATTATCTTTGGGTGCTAAAACAACAAACATCTAAAACGAAGAGTACAGGAGTGATTGCATCAGAAATCTAGAGAAATCGCTCGTGAAATGTCGAGGCAAAGTAAAATGCATCAAAAAGTAAAGAAATGGAGTTAAGTGCGGAACAAAATGGCCTCCGATCTCATTCAGAGGTACGGGGCGGATGTGTGATGCAAACATCTCATATCTGACCTCTTTCCATTTTCCACATAATTGCTCAGGTTCTGCGCAACATTTCTTACGTCTGCAAGTTTGCAGTTGACCCACAATCTGAAAAATAACGAATCGCTTAGAGGCATGAATTTCTTCAGACGTCTCTCTGTCCCCAACCGCCTTTCCTACACCAGCTTCTCGCCCGAATAAAACAAGTGAACAACAAACACATTTCCCTCCTCAATTACCGCTGACGTGCTCTTGGAAAGCACAATCTGAGTCTCTTGCTTCCGAGTCGCTGAACGCGCCTTGGGAAAAGAAAAGGATATGACGCACGTCTACTTAATTGCCTTCTTTAGATCCCAACCATTATTTTAATATTTAGGAATCGACCTTAATTTAATCGCGTAATTCTAAAGGTCGCATTGAAATCATAATTAGGTTCCTAAAGGTCAAGTCAATACCGGATGTTAAAATATGTATATATAAAGTACGTGAAGTTGCCCGAATCCCGGTAACTTTCATGCTTAAGTAAAGATTTAAAGTAGTAATTAGACTACAACTACATTAAAAGTAACTAGTAGTTGATTAATTTTCTTTGACTCAATGGTCTCCGGTTAGATCTTTAACTAATCAAGGAGTTTCCATGAGAAATACATGCAAATATCAAACTTATCGCCTAAAATTTTTATCCTTTAATACTGGCTCGCAAATGCTTAGGAGTGGGAATGGCCTAAATGGCGGGATGAGGAGTGAGGTAGTTTGCCATTATTTTCCTCACAAATTCAGAATTCTATAGGAGAAAAAAGTCTAAACGCAGTTCATCTTCCTGGTAGTTATTGTAATAAATAATCTGCAAACTTTCGGGAAATATTTTTCTCCTTTAAAAATAGAAACTTTATCATGAGGTTCAAAAGATCGGTCCTTTTACGAGGCACATGGAAGAGAAAAGCCAATACAGTTGAAGAATTTTTGATAAAACATTCCGCGCCGGTGAACCAAAAGTCATGCTAACAGCAATAGACAAACGCATTGTAAATTCAAAGGGACGTGAGATAATNAGAAAACCACCAAAAAAGCACCAAAAACCACCACTTTTTTGGTGGTTTTCTGGATTTTGTGACTTCTGTTACACTTTGCCACCAGCGGCACTCCATTTATTCACTTTAAAGAGTATGGTTAAATTTTTAGCATATCTTCTATTTGCAGCAGTGTTGCTGAGCCAAGATATTTCCGTCTCTATAAGCCATGAAATATTTAAGAGAGCCCAGACCTTTATGATAGACTAAAATCAGCGTTTGTCAGTAAAAGACTAGTCTTCTACAATTTAGTTTTAGTACATAGTAACCAAGCCACTAGTAAGTTGCTTGGTTACTATGTACTAAATAAGTAACATAGCTACATCTCCCGTAGGCATCTTGCTCTTACGGTGCTAAACTACCGGTATCAATTCCCAAAGAATTCTCGCTTAGTACATATATAAATCCAGTATATAATAAAAAGGGATTTGGAACTATTACAAAATATTATTATTTACAATAAGTAACCCCAGAAATGAAACATTTTCAAGTATTAGAAAAAACATATGTATTCTTATGTACATATATGTATTTTATACATATCAAGTTTTAGGAAGGGATTCAAGTAGGACACATTGGTCTAGTTGGCATGTATCGAGATCTAAGGCCAAGTTGAAAGAGTAGAAGGGCCGTGTGTATAAGATTGATATAGAGATACGGAGAGGGTTCAAAGGAAAACTGAGGAGAAATTGAAACGATTCAAAGAGAAGAGAAAGAGAGAGGACGCAAGGGAATATGAGAAGCAAAATAACTTCCGGGGAAAGGATGAGGAATGAGGAAGGACTTATGGGAATAAGCCGGAAGAAAGATGAAGAGAGAGGAAGAGATGTATAAAACGAGGAGGAATAAAGAAGAACGAAATCTTGAGGGAGAAGACTTAAATACCAAACATGGGAGAGGTGCTGGCGAAATATTTCAATGCGCAGAGATACAGATCACGCATTCTGTGCAAATTTATGAGTACGAAAGAGAGAGAGAGATTCGCAAATACGTACATATGTAACTATAAAATACAAAGAAACTTTACAATTCCAAGGAAATTAATTTTATGGCTTCCGATTATACCCGAGTGTAAATTTCTTAAGATATTTGCATCTTCAGGATATTAGTTGCTGTTTAAGTTATTCCGGTGGAAAGCTACAATACACTGCCCTTTTCGGAAGTGTGGTATCTGTGAGGAATAATTGACTAGCATTCTCAATTGTCGATCCTTGTCGGCAAGCATTTCAACAATAGGCATCCTTCGATTATCGTAATGTATTGCATTGGCGTCATTGTTGCAAAGTAATGTAAAACATTTTCAAGAATAGGCTATGGTTCGTTACTTAATTCATAAAAAAATATCTCAATAACTGCTACTTCATTTAGCATCTCGTAATTTTGCGAATTATTTTGAATGAGGCTTTCAAGCAAATTTTAAGAGTCCAATCATTGACGCCTCATTGATTGCCTGGCCCTGAGGCGGTTGCCTCACATGCTTCCCGTCTGAAGTCTGCCCTGCTACGATGCATTGCATTTTCACTTTATTATTACGCCCTTCCATGAGGTTGCGCCTTCGCATACTGAATACATGCATACATAATAACCACGCAATACCCTTTCGGTGTAAGCACGCTAACAACCCCTTTGGATAGCTATTCCCCATACTTTCGGCGTATCGTGGCGTACAGACGTGTCGTATAATTTCCAATATTTCCCAGTATCTATAACGTAACATAATGTGGCTAACACGTTGCACTCGAGAGTTACTTAACATACGAACCCAGAGCGTACACTGACAATGAAATTAACAACGGCATTCGATAGCTTCATGTAAAATACCGTAGTCCATACGAGATTTTTTAAACCAAAATTAACATTTTATATAATAAACAAAGCAACTTTCATATTTTCTTGATATTGAAAATTCTTCACTCGTGGTTTATCAAGTAGGGTTTTCACCACCTATCCTATATCCTTAGTTACAGCTTTGATAAGTAGTATGTCTTGAAATAAATAAAAGAACAACGTTTAATGATATATTAACTACTGACGAATTACATTTTAATTTTAGGCGTTCGGCTGTTTTTTACATGAATAATGTCGATTTTTCAAAGTAATTAATCCTAAAAAGATGACGGTACAGTTAGAAACCGCAGATAATGTAAATAATTCTTACGTCTAATAAAAGGAACAACGGAGTTTACTAAAAAGTTCCATTCTGACCTTTGCTTACAACATTTACTAATTTGCAAATGTTGGAATATATAAAAACGAGTGATTCGGTGACCCGCAAAGTTTTGTTCAGCATCTAAATGTGTCGCAGTGGAAATTTGGTAGAGAAAAGCTGTTCTAATCAGCAGAGTTTTCGTACGAAACAAGTCGAAAGTTATAAATCAAGAGCTGAAGCACCACTCGTTTCATATTATGGGCTCCTTTGAGGATACAAATTAAGGGAAAAATTTTATATCAAACGAGGAGTGGTGAAATATCGAAACATTATGGATGAAAGTGAACAGAAAGTCGATTAATTTAATATAAGATGAGGAGGAAGTTGTTGGGATAGCTTTTACAGTCCTCAAAGAATATTAAATCAATCATGGAAATGTGAAAGTTCCGAAAATAAATAAGATAAAATTTTCATCTGTGGGAAAAAAGTAGGAGGTGAATACTCTTCCAACGTACCGAACAAAAACTCTTTCAACATTCTGAACTTCGCGTCAGGGTTACTACTGAGTGTAAAATGTAAACTGTAAGAACATCTTAGTAATTCTAGCAGGACTTCTATTCCATTCAACTCACTCAGAAATGCGTTAACTATTCTTCACGCGTTTTAGTCCAGATAATGAAGTCATGGAGGGTTTTTACTTGGACGAAATATCTGGGATAAATTTTGCAAGTAGTAAATCGCTTCTTCCGCGTCGTTTACTTGCATATATGGACGGAGAAGCGGCATTATTTCATGCGTATCTCTCTCCGATGTCCCCCCAAAAAAAAAAACGGTCACCGAGCTCTTGCTGATGACCAGGGTTTCTGACTTGAATTGGAACGTTTCCACGAGCTACAGAATACATTTTCCATGATTATTGCTGTGCCCAAAAATTAGGGTTTGCTATGAAACTATTGGATTGACCCTTTCAATTGGAAAGGAAATATTCCTGCGGTAGTTTCCATGGAATTCCTATGATTGTATTAATGTATTGCTTAATTTTTTCAGTTTATTTTATATTGTATAGTATCACTATAAGGCGCCCTCAACAATGAGTCAGCTGAATCGGATTAATGAAACAACATTTTTAACAATGCAATACGAGTTTTGGTCGAAATAAGCCTAAACCACTTAAACCGCTAACAATGACTGTTTAGCTAACAATTGCTTTGTAATCGATAATGGCTGTTTTGCCAACAATCACTGTTAACCCTGTAACAATTGGGAAGAATAAGATACATCCGTTGACTTGCGAAATATACCAAGGTTCAAGGTTACTACGTAAAGTGAAGCAAGATATACCGGAATTTACCCCATAATTCAAGATAAAACAAATAAAATCTACTACTAGGACTTACCTATTTTAAATTGCGGAAGACGAAATCTAAAAATTCTAAAGCATTCTAAAAATTCTGCGCCAAACGAACTGGGCTTCACCTGCTGTGATAATTATACGTCCACCTGTACATTCAATACCAAGGGATGAAATTTCGAAGCGTCATAAATACGCTACAATCTCTCCTCATTCGGGAGATAAATCTACGCAAGCAAAATATTCGCGGGATTGCATATTTATAGATCCCGGCGGTGATATTAAAGCGCGGAAAAACTGCAGTTTCCTTCGAATGCATTGAAAGGTTACTAGCATCGCGAGAATACCACCCGCGATTTAGTAGGAGAGATAAAACGCCGAGGAATTGTAAAGGGTAAAATATGAGAGCCTATGAACGCACTGTGGGAGACGACGAAAATAAATTCGCTGCGAGAAAATGAAAAATCGGAAGAAACGGAGAAAAAATTTCGTCGGAATTTCAGCTGCGTAAAAAAGCTCCTCCTCCCCTTAAGGATGGCAGGAGCTATATAAAACAGACAATCGAGGAAGTCTGAATTAACGGGAGGACGATTAAACAAAAAAAGGGCAGGTTTCGGGAAAGGGCGGTTAAAGGCGTGCTTCCGTTTGGACACCGCATTAACAGGAAGATCCCGAAAAAATGACATGCTCACGCGTGACAAATGCCACGCATACATCGTGCGTGTCCCGAGTCGATTGTTAGGCGTTTGTTTAGGGTCCGGAAGCAAAGCGAGTTGGAAGGAGCCTTGCTGGAGCGAAATGAAAACTGGAAAAATGTGCTGGCTAGGAAATGGCGGGAATAAATCGCGAGTCGGAAGGAGAAGTTTATGTAAAATTCGAACTGGGATTACGGGACGTGAAATTACTTTCATCCGGAGCGTCATAATTTACAGGTGATTGCTTGTCAAAATCAGCCGATTACTTGAAGGAATGGGCGAATTAGCAATTATAAGCGGTGTCAAAATTGCTCAGAACATCCATACAGATTTTTAAAAATTACTTAAAGGCCCCAGCATTGCCAAAAAAATTGCCAGCATGTTCACTCCTATAAAGCTAAACCCGTAGCATTCTGGATGCTCTCAATTCCCGGAGTTTCTCGTGAATCCTCCGGTTGGTAAGAATTCTGTGCCACTAAGCAATGCGAATTTCTAGATATTCGGTATTAAATTATGGGTTAACTTATTTAACCGTTGAAATTTTCCGGATATTTCGCGTTGGATGCGATGAGACTGCATCCTCCGAGAATCTAATCGGGCTTGAAAAATCCTTTAGATTCTTCTTCATACGTATTCAATATTTTCCATTATTTTCTAACTTAAGTGATAATTTATATTATAATATGGGTTATCCTCAATGCTTTAGAAAAAATTAAGCCTAGAGCTTAAGTGTCGATTAATAAATATTTTAAGACGGAATTTCAGGGTCGGATAATTTTTTGGTTTTCACACTATTACCATCTCTTTAACTTTCTTGTATTATTATCAAATAATGATCCTTAAAGAATGACTATAGTATACTTTAATATCAATGTTATAAGTATTCGTAACTTAGATTCGGTCTCCAATTGAAATGTTTCTTTTCCCATCTCCAATGAGTCCCTACCAGTTACTTTTAATCAGTAATTTTAGGAAATGTTCCTTAGTAACTTGGGGGTGCTTTGAAAATAATGTAAGGTCTTGGTAGTCAAAACATTCTTTACCTACACCGCGAAGACTCAATAGGAACAAATTATCGATTCTAAGTTGATTGAGAATTTCGGTTGAATTCTTTTCTTTGATTTTATTTATTCCTTTTATCGACAAATTGTTGTTTCGTTTAAGAAACACTGATTCGACGCAAAGCGTGATGCGAGGCAGCTAAAGCCGTCTTTTGCAAAGGATTTTTGAATTCACTCATCAATAACAATCTTGCTCCAAGATTTTCCGGGTGCTTGCCATATCCATATGAGTAAAGAAAACGTTCTTCCATATATAGAGCTCGTGGTAAAAGGTATGATAAATTTTGAACATTTGAGCATCCGGAGAGCGTTGTTTAAGTTACCGATTATTATCTGAAATATTCAAAATATGAAATCATTACCGCTTGATAATGACCATGGCATATGAAGCAACAAAGTTAGAAAAAGCTCAGGAAACTGTATCTCGCGCTAAAAGATAGTTACCACAGATATAGCGAAATCTATTTATTATGAATATTCAACAATTTATCTCCAAAAGCAACCGATAGCGAAAGAAGATTAGAAAGAAACTTCAGCAAAAATATATATTTTGGTAAAGGAGGGAATAAGAAAGTGGGAATTATAAATTACAAATCAGTTTGAAAAAGCTACCGAATTTCTTGGCTGAGAACGGGTTGACTCATTACAGAGGGAAGAAAATTAAGCAATCATGTTAAGGCATGCGCTCTGGAAAACGCAAATTGTAAAAGATGCAAAAGTCTCATGCGACCAGGGTACGAACCCGGATCTTCCACTATCGGGAGGAAACTTCAACCAAGGATAATATTCTAACTAACGATATGTTAGAATTATTTCTTAATTACCTCACTCCTCATCTTACCTATAAAGCCTTATCATCTCTCAAAAGCACTTGCAGCTAATGGTGGAGGAGGATCCTACTAGCCGTCAGTCTGACACATTTAAAGACATTTTTTCGACAAGAACGTGCTTAGAAATACCCAGGTTATTCCACAAGGTATTACTCAACTACCCAGGTCCTGAAAAATCGAGCGATATGAAAAAGGATATGGAGGCGAGGGATTCTCATGATGGGGCGTGTGCGGTACGAGGCGCCGTTATGATTGCCGCCCCCACTGCTGGGATGAACAAAAGAGAGGCAAAAGAAGGTGACAAATGCCGTCCGCACGGCGGATTCCATTCTGAGAAAAAAGAAAACAGCCACCGTTGGAATGGTCAGTGATTTGTTCTTTCCCAGCGGACATATTTCATGCACCGCCAGATTTTGATTTGTCCGAACGGTGGAGACTATTGAAAGGGGTCCGTAATTGAATGCGCCCACCTACGATCCAGATTTTCGATTAATTTTCCGAAGATCTCTTGCGGAACAGCGGGTGATATATTCGACTGGGGCGTCCTCAGAATTTGAGGCAATAATTCTGCGGGATGTGAGGTCGAGATGGCGAGGATATCCATTCCATGATCGTTAGTGTGTGTTATTCGGATGATGGCAGATTACGGACGACCGCAAAAAAAGATTTCTCCATAAAGTTTCTTCGGGATTTTCCGGCGGATTGCTTAATGTATTCGGCACCGATATCTGGCTAGACGACCCCCAATCTACACAGATGCAAAGGTTTTCCCACCGGGACGAGTTGTCACATAAATTATAAACTTCTCATGGCTCGATATAAACTTTCTTATCTATGAAAGTGGCTAGTAATATTTTGCAAGTAAAAGAGATGCTAATAATGGCGTCATTTCTGCAACTGACCCTGTCTAATCCTTCTTAATGAATTTGCATACATTTTAGGAACAATGAGGAGGAAAGAATAACTGAGTCCCAGCTCCACAAGACTTTTAATCTTCGACTATCACCTCAACAATGGTATACTCATCATCAGCCTGTGGATAACGACACCATTATAGTTTATTCTGCGACCAGTTTCAACTATCAACTCAACAATGGTATAGTCATCATTAGCCCGATGATGACTATACCATTGTTGAAATCATCGGGCTAATGATGACTATACCATTGTTGAAACCAGTCACAGAATGAACTCTTCTAGAACTCATGTATTCTTTCTTTCTCATAGTTGAGGAATTCTACATAGTGACAGCTATTCCAATTGATTATAAATTTTACTGATATGAATAATCATTTTAATGCGCCATAAAGTGACGGCGGTGGTAAAGAATTAGATACTCTATCTGTTTAAGGAAACGCAGTAGCGTATAGTAAAATCTAGATTTTATTACGAAAAGTTGATTTATTTCCGAGAAGAACCAGCCCGTAATCGGTCAACCATTCCCAATCCAACGTTTGAAATCGATTGTCGAACAACCAATAGTTGGCAAGTCATTACCAGAGCGCCATCGCAACTAGATAATATCGTTATTTTAATACATTTTTGTCAGTTTAATTTAATCAACGACCAACACAGACGGACAACCTTTTATAATAATAATAACAATAAAAGGTCTTTATTGAAGGACGAGATTGAGAATTCTTAGTCCCTTCTCACACCTTACCCTTTGTGGTAACGTAAAAGGATTGAAAGAATTCAGAGTTGTGCATAAAAAACGTTGCTAAAGTGTTAAATCTTGAATTGTTTACTTTTAAATGGATGTATTTTACATGACGCTTTCATCAATGCTTTAACTCATTATGATGGATAGTTATTTATGAAACACCCCGAAAGATCCTTTTATAAATCATCATCTCAATTCTTCCAGTGCTCTGAGAATCAACAGAGATTTTGTCACCGCCGAGTGATTCCTCACATCTCCGCTTTGGGCATTCGATGGCCCCGTTTAACCGTCCGAAAGTGGCCTTCTGCTATCCTCTACCGTTGGGATGAGCGCATGCATTTACCCCTTTCTCTCAAGGGCCGCGGATGCTTGCCTGACTTCGCTGGTGTGGGCCGAGGGTCGCTCGTCATGAGTCTAAAACGCAGCAGTAGCGAGGAAAGATTAAACGGAGGCAAAATATTCTCATCAGGCGTGTATTTTCCGAAATTGCGCGCGAAATTAACTTACTTTCAGAGGCAGTAACAGTTTCATGGCAGGCCGAGCCTCTTAGACCTTAATCGAAGCTTTGCTGCTACTGCCTGCGCTTGGTAAAGGTGTAGCATAATGGTTTCAAAGAAGTTTGGAGACTATAGGCGTGGACTAAGGTGGATGAACGATTAAAAGAGAAGTGGTGGGTAAAGGGAAAGGCTGACATGGACTAAGGCAACTGCCTCGGAACGCGGCGACGGATGGGGGCCTCAATGACAGTATGTCGAAAAGTGACATCAACACCCAAAACTAAAATATTCACAACGATGTGGTATAGTAGGCGAGGAGACAAATTAAGCTGTGATTACAAGAGTATTGTTCCTGCACAATATTGAAATAGGTGGAATACTTTTCATATATTTTGGCACAGGAAAGAAAAAAACTCTTTCATTTATTTATGTCTCGGAATCAGTCTTGCTCATTACCGTCAATAATTAAAGCTGCTGAGGAACAAATTATGCTAAGTAATGAGATTCACTTTAGTAACTCATTATTGAATGCTATAAGAAAATGTTATCCATCGAGTCGTCGTGTAACACTTGTCTATATTTTCCGCTGAATGCAATCTGGCTTAGAGGGGAAAGCAAAGCAAACTTCTTCACTCCTCATCCACCTCGCCCCTAATATACCACACTCCTCATCTTCCTCGCGCCCTCTCTTGCCTGGTAAGCCTCATTCTTTCCGACATATTTGATCTGTAATAGTCTTGTAGCTAAACTTACACGTCGAATCCGAACAATAAGTCTTACACCCACATCAAGAATAAACGAGGCAGCAAACGTCTTAACGCAACAATGACCGACGCCGATATTGTTGAATTGTAGGTCTAAAAACTAGAGATAGGAAGGTAGCGTTGCCTCAATGCGGCGATGTTACTGATGCCGGTGGTTTCAAAGGAGTTGAGAGGCAAAAGGTTTGGCCGAAGGAAGGAAGATGTAAAGATCGAAAGAGAGGAAAAGGGGCAAGTCTAAGTAAGGAGGGAATGGATCTGAGGTTGGCGTTGGGGAGTTTGAGGAAGGCAGCCAAAGGAAGGGAGAAAGCCGTCGGTGTTGCATTTTTTCCAAGCGGGGAAGGAGAAATCAAAGGAAGGGTGGAAAAGAGGTCGTGGGGAAAAACGGTTTTAAAGGCTACGGAAAGGGTTGGGGAATAAACTGAGCTTGGGGGGCACTTTGTAATAGATGTTTGAGGAAGCTTAGGGGAAGAAATGAGGAGTGCAAATGAGAATGAGAGGAAAATCGTAATCTTAGGGAGATGGCAATCGATTCCGAAAGAAAGGGTCTTCAACTCGGCAAACTTTTCCTTTACGTCGCGACTTGAAAAATATCAATTGAGAAGAATGCGGTTCATTTCCCTTTTAAAAATATAAAACATCAAAGGGTGGAGTTTGAGCGGGGAACGTAAGTTTAGCCTCTTAAATAACATCAGCTGTCTGATCTCATACAAAGTAGGAGTGGTTTATCGAAAAACATTAAAGCGGGGGTAGCATAAGGGGTTAACTGTTAAAGAGCGGAAACTTCTGTGAAGTATCCCGGAAAGCCAATATAGATATATTCGTAGTTAGTATCGATATTTTCAATTGCCTACCGCATGTAAAACTTAAAATTTAACTCCCCAACAATACTAAAAGGCTAAAATATCAGCTCCATCACTTTTTCTAGACTTAAATTAATACTTCTATCACGTCACGTCACGTCTATATCACGCCGTCGACAGTGCCAAGAAAATACTTAAATGCTCGAAAAGTTGAAATATACCAACCAATTTTCATGAGTTCAACCGTAGATTTGCAATTGAGTCACATTTTATATAAAACATTGAGACAACCATTGAAAATTTAGTTCTGTATGTCTAGACGGAATCATATATTGCTTTCACTGAACTTAACATGAACAATTTCCGTCAAGCATCGCCAGAATAAATTAATCACACTGAAAATTCACTTGAAGTCCGATGAAACAGGGAGGATGCAGAATGCAGTGATTCAAAAAAGCGTGCAATAGGATACAAAAAGTATTTTTTTATCAGTAATTCGATCCGAGATTGACTCCAGAAAATCTAATCCGATTATTCGAAAAAAAACTTCCCGAAGTAATGTCAAATTCATTCTCACTTGCAGACTAATTTATACCCTTCAAAATTTTAAAATATATAACGGGGAATAAAATTTCAATCCCGCTGTAAAAAAACTACAGGGATCCTTACAATTTTAGCAATTGTCTACACGTCGAAATAGGGCAAATGGTTCCTAAAATTTCGCGTATTCGATTAATTTATTCCGTGGATACCAAAGTCACTGTTGAGTTCTTGAAAATTCGCTGAAATCCCTAAATAACGTATCTTTCAAAAAATGTACAATGATACTACGCAATTTTACATAAATATATTACGATATCCTGCCAGTATGCAACGAAGTATTGCCCTAATTTTCAACGAAACTATTCGGTGAATAACATCCTAGAGGAATACACACTCATAGATATGTATTCGCGTACATAAACCGCAAGACAAATTTCCCCCCAGTAAAATACCTCGCAGGAATTTCACCTGCATGAGATGCTAGCGATAGCGGCAAGAGAAGGTCTCCGGAAGAAGGAAAGAGATGGCAGCACAAAAGCGGCGGAATTTAAATGTTCGGAAGCAAAGGAGGTGGCGGCAGTTGCATGATCAAAAGGGGATCCCTAGAGCGCGGTGCGGCGGTTAAATGGGGCCGCTGTGAGAGGAAGCGTAACTCCGGGGGAGAGAGAGAGGCCCATTAAACTCAAACCGGAGGGATGAAGAGCCCTCTCGCGCCTGCAAGTTTCGCCGTCGTCCGAGTTCCGGACAAGGAAAGAGGTTAAGGGGAGATATGGATGTGGGTGCAGCGAGGGGCCCGGTTGTGTGCGCAGTGGAAGACCTGTGGCGAGACAACGGTGTTTGTTTGCAGAGGAAGGATTACGGCCTCTGCGCGAAACTTGCCTCAGCTACAGACAGCAAACTGGAGGTAATGAGCGGAGGAAGGGGACTTATGACGCTCACGTCGCTGATCAAAGACCCCCCACCGAGCGATGACGCTATTGTTGTCCCCGAAAGACGGATTATTTAATAACTTTAGGATCTGCCGTTGAAATTAGCAATACACGAAGCGGTCCAGGATTCTGTAAGGGAACTGATGAAGGAGCATAGGTAGGAAAACTGTTTACCGTGACCTTTGTTTCAAGGTGCCAATTTTTATTTACATGTTATTCTGGACTTTAAATATTTTGAACTGTGTATCCATCAAGAGTTAAGATTACACGCTGCTGTAAATAAACATTGAGTAGTTGAAAAAGTAACACATAACGCTATTTTCTGGCAATTTTGTCGTTAAATTCTTTAGTACAACAATCGGAGACAACAATGACGGTCTTGGTACATACACGTTGTTGCGTAATAATAAGACACAAAATTATAAGCACGTTATTCCCACAAGATGAGTATTTATGGTTACCATGCTCTGATGGGACTTGAAGGTTCGAAGTAGGTAACACTGGGACGAACCGGGACATTCCCTTCAATAGCCTGAATTAATTTCATTAATTCTTAAGTCTTACTAAATATGTGAAGCGTCAAAACTTTATGAGCATTTGCGTATAAATGACTCATATAATCGAAATCACACTAGATTACAAGCTTCTTCATACTTTTCTCGTTAAACTGGGACGAGAAAAATTGACCGGGAACATGCGTTTAAAACTTGAACGGTCGCGGTGAAAACGAGGCTAGAGGTAATCTTAGGTCTAATTAATGAATAACAATGCTTCTAATACAAAATCCAGGGAAATGTGTCAATATTTACTTTTCTAACAATAAAAACTTTCTTGCAACAATAAATCAAAATTAAAAATGCTATTCTTTTACCTATATAAAACTTAAATATAAAGGAGTTTTATCAGAGTTTTCGCTATGGATTTATTCAAAAAGTATACCTATATTTTGACGAAAAAATGTAATTAAGATATAGATAACCCGTCCAGAATGATTATTGGCGTAAGAACTCATAGAGAAGTATAACCTTACTAAAGAACGTCTACTGTAAATAAAGGCCTTTATCGCGTGAAAGCATAGTTTCTTCTGAATGGTCAAGCATTCCTTTTGTAAATACAAAAGACGTGCAAACAGCTACTCCACCCATACCATCCGGCATGCAGCAAAAGAAACATTAATAGTCCAGTCAATTTTCATCCACTCTTATTATGGCAGGAAAATGAATTATTTTATCTATTTCCCTGATTTTTTAGATGGACGTTAGAGGGCGTGACTTCGTGAAATTCCTGTGAAAAATTACTGATTCTTTTTTCGACTCCTGATTTTTATTTAGAAGCCAAACTATAGACGGGGAGCGTAATATAATAGTAATAATAACAATAACAACAACAACAATGATAATAACAATAATAATAACAATAATAATAACAAAACACCAATAATTTATTTACCGCAAACACGAGAGAAACCAATTAAATGCGATATAATAAATGACATTAATTCTTTCTCAGAAATTTGTATTAAAGTCACAAGTTAATTTGGATCATTAGTTAATTCAAAATTAACCTAAGCTTACATGTGTTTCCTTCCAGCAATTCAATTCTTATGTACCTCCACAATTCATAACGATGAATCGCATCAAATATTTATAAAATGTGCGTCCTTGAGTTGAAACTATTCTGACATACGAACTGCTGGCGTTTTTGTGAGTTACCCCAACTCAAAAAGATGCTCCAAAGGTTTAATTTAATGAAATTGCTGCGGCACTTCCATCGACTTGTGCATCGTTGCCGCGAATACTTTGGTATCTATTAAGCCAGGAAATTGGAGCATCGAATTGGCCTATTATTGAGGAAATTGTTGTTTGCAGATGGGCCGTTGCTCGGGTCTATTGCCACTTACGGAGCTCAAATTGGATTAGCACCTTCAGGTCCTTGAGATGGGCCAAACTATAGTTCGGGCCTCAATTGACACCGCACGTTATTGCTCAATCACAAACTCTTTCCAACTAAACTGGAATGAGCCAACGAGTTAGTTCCTACTTCTTTGCAGCCCTATTTTTTTAAAACTGATTATTTAGATCGATTGGGATACTTATCGTACTTGAGAACTTAATCTAAAGCTGCAAGAAGAAATTGTTGCACATCGGTAAGAATTAAACATTCCTTTTATTTTTTTTACTAATAATTGAGTTCAGTATGCCATTTTCTTGCGTCGTTCTCTCTTCATCATCAAAGCATAAAGGAATTAATTGTTACGTACAGTTTTTAATTCTTTTAAAAAGCCGGTGGATTAATAGTAGTACAAAATCTAAACATTGTTTCATATTTTCCATTGTTAACTCTAACTTATATTCAGGGATAGTCATTTCGGAGATTAATGTTAAACGCTGAATAAACAATTAAGAAAATTTCACTCATGATCGGCTAATTATGAAACTAGTTTCTTATTCAGATATACTAAATGGAATATTAATTTTGATGGAAAAGAATAAAACCTAAATAAAATCATTCCATTGTTTTAAGATCATATTTGAGAAAGAATAATTGCTATGTTATTGAGATTTAATATGAACATTTTCATTCATTTCTTACCGTATACATGAAAAATGAAAGTTGACAAACTGTTTAAAGCATCGTGTGAAGGTAATACGCATAAAATGATAACGAAGCCATTATACTTGAAGGAATAACAAATGTGAAAAATAGCGACATGACTGGACTCGAACCCAGACGTCCCATTTCCGGGCAGGTATTCTAACCACTGAACTACCATACCGCGACTCTTTCACATTGTTAAGGGAATGCAATTTGGTTGGATTCAATTACAACTTTAATACTCTTATTGGTTCACAATGTTTTTAATAAAAATTGTTTTCAAATAAAACAGTTTTTTTTTAAACTCTTAATTAAAATTTCACTTTTAGATGTCCGCTTGGAAATGCACCAGTACTATAAAAATACAGTATTATTAAATATTGGGAGTAATGGCTTTCGTTTATAGTACCTAGGAAATAAATCTATGAGATTTTAAGGTTTTTAGTCTACTCTACGCATCAAAATGGGACGTTTTCGTCAATTCCTTAAAATTCCTAAAAAAAATTTTCCCTAAGCAAAAGAAACGTTGAAACATCTACAGGATATATTTCCTGCATACATTGCTAAAGGGACGAGAGGAAACGATCTGTAATCCAGCGATTTCCAAGCACTAAGGTTACTTCCTCGATTAATACTTAGAACGGAATGCATTAAGCACTTTTGCAGCAGTTTCCGATATCCAGAAGCTAAACTTCGATCGAAGTCCTTTATTTGCGAAGACGGTATAACAGGAGGCATTTGGAACGGGAAATCTCGGTTCGTTATTTCGGGTCGAAAAGACGCTTGCAGTTTAATTATCGGAGAGAAACGAAAATCCTTTCGGATTTCTCGTACCAGAGGTAAGTAAATCTGGCGGAGAAGATTCGAACCGAAACACGTATCGCAGAGACTAAACAAGTTAGTTCATTGAACTCCTAACATCTCCTAGTAACCTGTCATAAATAAAAGAAGGTAATTCTGAGAGTCGTCTCTAAGTACCACCAGTATCGGATGCGTACCTATGATAGGATTATATTATAGATTTGAAATTCCAGTAGATTAACGGAAGTGGTAAAATTTCTCAGGAAAGGTTTACAGTGGTTAAAATCACGAAAGAAAGTCGTCATAATAATTTCTTGGCCAAACCTATAACAAACTATCGCAATAATAACCTTCTACGAATGTACAACAATACAATCATCGATAATATCAACAATATAATATAATCAACAATACAATCGATATGTGCTTTAATTAGAGAAAATTTTTGTCTGCGATTAATGAACGTATTTTAGCATAACTTGACACTGGAAGGAAAAGGGTTAAGGTGACTTGGCACGATAAAGCGTACACCTAGGAAAATTCCCAAGGAGAAACGGACATGAAAAAAGTCTGACGGAACCGGGACTCGAACCAGGGTCTCCCAATTACCGGTCGGTTGCTCTATCCACAAAGCCTAATAGTCGTACACACCAGAGAAGAATAGCATGGTTTATCGTAATGAAAAATCTTCATCATTGTTTAATCTCCATTTTTGAAATATCAACCATTGTTATAAATATTTCAAACAAAGAAAAGAATGAATATGGATCGGACATACGCAGGAATATATCCACAAAGTGCAATACCTATGGCTAGAAATAACAATACCTGTACCCCCACTCTGCATCCGCCGGCATATTTCAAAGGATTCATTGGGTCATCGCATCTCCCTTATTACAAATCTCCGCTCCACTTGATTGCTCTACGAGAGATCGAGAGCTTTTTTAACTTCTGCGAGCGGTGACATCTGCCCCAAGTTCAAGAACACGACCTTTTTTTCGAGCGCGCGCACAACCGCGGGCAGTCTTCTTTTGTTCCTCGGCAGTTCATTCTCTTTTCCCCACAGGGAGCCACTTTCTATACGCTCTTCTCACTGCAATTTCCAATGCAACTGCTTCCCACTCCGTTCCAGGATTGCCAACTCTCCCATATCTATAGAATCATAACTAAACTGCTCCGCCTTATCCTTCCTCTCCCACGATTAACAACAATGTCACAGCCATTAGCAAGTAACAATGAAAGCAGAAACCAATGCGATCAACCAAAAATCAGAGCTTAAGCAACGATCAATGCTATTGACCAACAATCAAAGCCTAAGGCTTTGAATAAAGGTAATGATTGCTTAATGGCGACAATTGGAAACTAATAAATGAATGTGCCTGAATATGAATGTGCCCAACGTAAATAAAACGGCCTTGTACACGGAAGCATGTTGAATTGAGTCATTGAATGCTATCATCATTTAAACTAAAGAATATTAGAAAAGTGCATAATAATTGAAAGCCTATTCACATAATCTGATTTGGAACTGTGCCACCAATGGTAATGGAGATTAACTGATGCGTAATCAGCTACCTGTAATTTAAGCCCACCAAAGCTCATTAGTACTATAAATACACGTTGAGTTTATCATGATTAATTATTGAACCGCTAATGCTCGCTCCAACAAAGCGAAAGGACACAACAATCGACGCCTCATTGTTGCAATTTGATTTCAAACTGGGAAGTCAACAATGAACAGCTATTAAGCGAGTTACATCCCGCCAAGGGGGCAACACAGGTGAACTCTTCAACATTGTTAAAATTGATTAATAGTTAAATCCAATAGACACGCTTAGATGTTACTTGGGTGTATTTACTTCATCAATCTTAAATATAGATTCTCTTCAAAAGCTTAAAATATTGCAAAGTATTATGAATTAACTGTATCGTATTATTAAAATCGTGAGATACTGAATCAGAGTCATCCCGAATAAACGTTCACTCTATTATTATTTATCTATTTTAATCGCATTTAAATTATTATTTTTGTGACTTTTAGAACGCTCGCAAATAATAATAATAATCTAAATATATAACCAATAGCTATATTACCAATAAAAATTCAACTGTTTGCCAGTTGGCCACAGTGTTCGCATCTCCATTTTCCTAGAACCTCGCACACCGAGGAGGCAGCGAAGATAACCGCATCCCCTATCGTTACTTTGAATCTCAGGAACCATTCTATTACTTTCGAGTGCGCTTTTCATTGGATTAAAATAGCCTCCAAATAAGAGGTCCATTATTCGTCCGCCCCGCTTCGGGTTTCCGCCCCTCGGCCAACTTCAAACATGCCCTTCAAAAAACGCATAAGCCCTTCTGAATTATTCACAATGAAAAAGGCAGGATTTCGATTGATCTAGCCGACGCTCATAGAAAATGGAGGTCACACCAGTGCTCTTTGCTGGGAAATGGGAGGTTCGCGGTTTGATACTCTACCACGACGTCCATAGGCTAATGATCATACGCAGATGATCGGATTGCTACAGCCGGTTCATATTTGGGCCAATATCCCGATATATTTCAACATTTTATCGGAGAATATTATGACTCTCTACTGATTCATATTCCATACATTGTAAAGGGAAAAAAATTAAAAATTCTATCTCGTATAATTTTATCCAAAATAACTGGAAGAACGTACTTATATAATCGGATATATTTCAGAATACCGGGAAGAATGAAAGAAAATTAATGGCAGATATAAGGATTTGTCCGAATCGAAAAAAGGCTAGCTTGCGTTTTGCGTTTGCGTTATATTGTATTGAGCCGCATTGAATATATGCTGTGATATGAATAGGGAAAACGATACATGCAACAATTTTGATAAAATGGATGCAATACAACTATCGTACGACAAAGCTTACAAAAATATCCGGTAATAGTAAAAACAATATATTATTTTCGATAATTGTAACACATATAAAATTAATTCTTATTGCTTCAGCACCATTCAGCATCGTAATTTGATAAGATTTTTTTTATAATAACCCTTTTCTTGGTTACTCGAATTTGATATTTTTTATAGTAACGTGTTTGCACTGTATTATTATTTATAGAAACCATGTTTACGGAAGGCGTTTACACCGTTACAAGCTTAACGTAGCTACTTTCTAGGAGTAGTATACAACAGATATCGAAGATTGATTTCGTGTTCACATTCTACTGTTTTCACAATTATATTTCGGAAACTACCATTGAGAAAATATAAATAAAAGTATACCTGTTTATGAGAAGAATGCATATTCACATTTTTATGACACAAAGCCGGAAATCATCCTCGGTGATTAAAATATATTACATAATATTGAGTTTTTAATTTGATTTCAACCAATTATCCCGATAAATAAAGAAGCGATGGCGGTTTCGCACTCTAGGGTCATCAGATTATTAAGTAGAGCAGTTGCAAAAATCAACTAATACCGTTAATTAAAAACTTACTTTTCAACTGAACAGCTTTTGATTGTGGAAATTACGAGATTTCAACGCCTCAATTTTTCAAATATAGAATTTGATGACTGCTCTCAATAAATTAACGATCTACATAAGAGTATACATCATGTATACCAAAATATCCCCTACCATCGATTTTCATTCGAAATGAGATTTATCCTATTGTTTATCTGAGACATTTTATTTACCTGTATTTTAAAGTATCGTGAGAGAACTGAATTCCATCCACAAATTATACATAAAATATATACGTTTGGCATAATAGGAAGCAGTATTGTGATCACAAAGTATGAAAGTGTTCTCTGATTTTTAGCACGCTGATATTAATAGCTACAATTCGTCATTGCTTTCCCTCAACTCAAATGCGATTAGACAATCACACAACACAACGGCACTAAATTTAAGAACCGTAAAAACATCACGGAATACGGGACTCTTACAAAGCATAATGACGTGGAAAAGAATGTCGAATTGTGCGGCTTGCACACGCTCTTTAATACATCTCCCTCGTCGGAGAGGAAATAGAAAATGGCTGGAATAAATCCCTTATTTTTCCTCGCATCTCCTATTCTCTTCCATGCATAAATACTCGCGATCCTGAAAGGGTACGGATTTTCGAAATTGACGGGGCCATTTCCCATAACGGATTACCGGAATTCCCTCTTGCAAACATCTGTTATTTAAATTGGAGATTCGAATGCGTGCATTTGGGACCCTTTGCCTCCGTCGTGACGCTCCTGAATCTTCCACGGGCAAAAGAATGGATGCGAGTTCGATTTCACTCAATCTCGCGAAAAAACCACTCCTCTTTTAGGATAGCTCTTAACCTCTCTCCGCCCTCTCTCTCTTACACTCTCACAGTCATTCTTTCCGTTCAATCTTTATAAAGCGGCTCTTTCCTATTTTCCCTCTTCTCCGTCAACTCTCCTCTTCCTTACCTCCTTAATAGAAATTATAAATTTGCAGTCATTTCTCTCCACGTTTATTCGCGTAAGAAAAATCGCCAAGAAGTTACTGTAAATCCGCACAACGCGTGGGGCACCCATGGATTTACGGGCCCTAACATTTATCCTTGGAAGAACTTATATTATTTGCTACAGGGGTATTATTCTGTGCACTAGAGCAAATGGCTGTTATCCTGCTTAACAGTGCTCAATATATGCATACAAATTAAGCATTTTAATACCCTTCTGTTAATTTCCTTATTTTAAACTAGTACCAACTGTATAAAAGAAGTAGTAAATAGTTATAACGTGAAATCCGATTGAATAATAAGAAAAATATATTATAGTCATATTAATCATTTTATTACGACTGTTGAAGAATATATTCTAGTATCGTTATATGAATTGTTGAAGAATTCCATTCTTGGGCAGTCTTCTTTTGTTCCTCGGCAGTTCATTCTCTTTTCCCCACAGGGAGCCACTTTCTATACGCTCTTCTCACTGCAATTTCCAATGCAACTGCTTCCCACTCCGTTCCAGGATTGCCAACTCTCCCATATCTATAGAATCATAACTAAACTGCTCCGCCTTATCCTTCCTCTCCCACGATTAACAACAATGTCACAGCCATTAGCAAGTAACAATGAAAGCAGAAACCAATGCGATCAACCAAAAATCAGAGCTTAAGCAACGATCAATGCTATTGACCAACAATCAAAGCCTAAGGCTTTGAATAAAGGTAATGATTGCTTAATGGCGACAATTGGAAACTAATAAATGAATGTGCCTGAATATGAATGTGCCCAACGTAAATAAAACGGCCTTGTACACGGAAGCATGTTGAATTGAGTCATTGAATGCTATCATCATTTAAACTAAAGAATATTAGAAAAGTGCATAATAATTGAAAGCCTATTCACATAATCTGATTTGGAACTGTGCCACCAATGGTAATGGAGATTAACTGATGCGTAATCAGCTACCTGTAATTTAAGCCCACCAAAGCTCATTAGTACTATAAATACACGTTGAGTTTATCATGATTAATTATTGAACCGCTAATGCTCGCTCCAACAAAGCGAAAGGACACAACAATCGACGCCTCATTGTTGCAATTTGATTTCAAACTGGGAAGTCAACAATGAACAGCTATTAAGCGAGTTACATCCCGCCAAGGGGGCAACACAGGTGAACTCTTCAACATTGTTAAAATTGATTAATAGTTAAATCCAATAGACACGCTTAGATGTTACTTGGGTGTATTTACTTCATCAATCTTAAATATAGATTCTCTTCAAAAGCTTAAAATATTGCAAAGTATTATGAATTAACTGTATCGTATTATTAAAATCGTGAGATACTGAATCAGAGTCATCCCGAATAAANCCTAATAAACATCCCTAGTTTTCGTGTTCTTGCTAAATAAAACTTCATCCTAACTTTGGAAGCGTAGAGGCCATCTCTTATTCTTTTTCAGATAGGGGGATAGTATCAGCAACAGAAAGAAAACTTTGGAAACAAACTGCATGAATAGCAGATGAAGAGCGGGATAAGTAAATGGATCTCGAATATGTAACGCAAGGAAAGGAGTAAAGCTTAACGAAAACTGTAAGTTCTTGCTTAAGGCAATAACCTTATACTGTGACACATCTGCTTCATTCTACGAAGATAGAGAAGTATTGACAAAGTCGATAAACATCTTCGATAATCAAAGCCACTGAAAGTGTGTGTAATAATGCAAAATGAAAGAACGAATATATCAGATAAACTAAGTAGAAAGTTTTAGAAAACTCGAGCGCCAGATGTCGTAAAACATTTAAGCTTTGAATATTGTTAAATGTCATCCCAGAAAAGATAATTGGCTACTTTTCATTCACTTGACTGTCCCCGGTTCGACCCCAGACGAGTAAAAGCCTCCCCATAAGAGATACAGGTATTTATTTTTTTATCGTCTGCAGGGTTTATTTCGTTTGCAATATTAAAAAGAATAGTCACATGAAATCGAGAGTAGCACCAAGAGAAGGGAAACTGGATAAAAACTCTTACTTTGGTGGTGGAATACTGCTTTCGATTCGAAATTTCGATATTGTTGATAAGATACGTGAAAATATTGCGGTATGTTGAGGCTGTAAACAATCAGTCTCCCTGACAACTACTTCCATCGTTCAAGCCGAGCTCGTGAATCTCCCCATAGTAAGAAATACTGAAGTTATTAATGGGTTTTGTATTGTTTAAATACACCCTTTTGTTGGGAAGTTTTAGTAAATATTACGCAAAAATTAGAGCAAAATAAACAAAAGTATTTATGCCCAGAACTTCATGGCATAAATAGCAGTAATATTTCGATCATTCTTACGTTTCCTTCTATGCAGAAATACATTTTATTTGTTTGTTGGATTTCCGGTGCTCTCACAAACATCCTCTGATCGGACAATTACAGGAGAGGCGTAAACATTAACAACGGACAGACACACACAACTATTCCCTAACCAGAAATATCCGATTAGCTGGGTCTCGAACCCGGGACTTTGAGGTTTGGTAGCTTCCGTGCTAACCGCTCCACTACCGCAGGTTAGTAGTACTGTTGTACTTAGTTGTTGAACATAGTACTGCTGGCAACAAAAAACAAGCATCGCGACATGAACACCGACATTCCCCTAACCCTATCCTCTCAACAGAGTAAAAATTCTTCACTGGTTCTCTTCAATTCCCCTCTCCTTGTGTTGAACACAACCTTTCAATCGATAACCTTTCGAAACACTCTCTCCTCATCCTGCTTCTTCAACATAACATCACCAGAAAAACCTTATCCATCCACGTCAATTGTCCCTCTCAATTCACACCTCTTACAACTCCACGCCCTCAAACGTGAGAAATCTTTCCGAAGAGAGAGAAGTTTGGGCGTTGGTAGGGGAGGGAGCCATCCGGTTGTCTGGTGGAAAACGCAGTTAAAACGGGCATAACTCAGATGAATGATACGCGAGAAAGGAAGGGTGATTCATGTCTTCGGGTGATTTCATCCTTGTATTGACTCCTGGCGGTTTACGAATACGATTTTATTTTTCGAAAAGCGTTAGCTTCCGAACGGGTGGGGAAAACCAAAGAACTATTCAACGAAGACACTGTAGTGGCTACGTCAATGCTTGAATTTTTTACTCCTAATACACGTCTCTGTAAATCTCTCATTTTGAATCCAAATATGGCGGATTAGAGTCACTCAACAATCGAGGCAACCGCCTCAGGACGCAACAATCAATGGAAATATAGCAAAAAGGATTACCTACAACAATGACCTTCGAGAAACATTTTTGCCATTTGAGAACTAATTATTTTACATCGTATTGTAATGATATCATACTGAATTGAGTTACTTTTTCCTATGTGATGTTTTCACATTGTATGTTGTTCACCTATAGATAAAACTAATGAGATCAAATTACGCTGATCTTCACCAGGTAGAGAGATTTTCAAGAAGGAAACCACTCTAGGGAGCAGTTAACGTTAGGGTGTGAATACTAGGACATTAGAAAGGGGCATGAATACATCAAACCAAGTAAAGTGGAACTGTTCACTGGACAAAACAATGGAGAACAGCTTAGTTACATTATGATTTGTGATGTTTACCTATATATAAACTAAAAATGGTAAACTGATGCAATAATTATAATCAATTAAAAATGATTAACTGACGGTGGTATATGATTGTTGCTATTTATTTTGATTAACACAATAACAATCGACGCCTTGACGGACTACTTACGAGTCAACAACTAAGACATCGGCCATTGTTGCTCCACGCTGATCTAGCTTCTGGAGTACCGCTTTTGAGTATTAATTGTTTCAATACTTTAACATTCGGGTTGTTTTTAATGGTCGGGGTGGTGTACTGAGAGGAATCACAAACTTAATATTGGAAAATTTTAAAATTATGCTAATTCTGCATCCGTAAAGATTTAAGGGTCATTCAGATCCCTCTGAGGGGTACCCTAAATAGGATTAACCAGTGACTTCTGTAGCCCGCATTTGTGCACCGTCACTCAAAAATGGACTCTCATCTTTCACCATGGCTTTGTGCGCGACCTTCCAGTCGAGAGCTACGTTTGGAATGTCATCGCAGCTGATTTTATTACACATCATTAGACTGTCATTTTCTACGACCTCACTCACGCTTCGTTACTCGTCATAGAAAAAATTCAAGAGAGTTAAGCAAGGCAATTCATCTCCGGTAGGGGACGACTCAATCGATTTCTTTGGCTATCTTAATAACGACAAAGTTGCGGGAGAAGTTCGTCTTTTTCGAAGAGGGAAAAGTGGAGCGCATTGGGATGTTTTTATCCCTTCCAATCAAAATTCTGAGGATGCTTAATGACGCTGGTGCTCGGGCGAGGAATAAGAAAGTAGCATGGGAGCGTAAGAGAGCCCTAAAACCGTTGTATTATCTATCTAAATCTTCAAATAGACGTGTCAGCCTTTCGGGGTGTGGCAGGGGGTACATGAAGAATATACCTTCCCAACTGTGTAATACCTTTTTCGTTGCATACGAATTTTTATTCGTATGCAACAAAACATTAACAATTCCAACTAAAATGTTTCATGCAGAGTATTAATTTGTAAGTACCAGAATGGTAACGAGAATAAGAAACCGTGGTGAACTAAGTACCGTATCCAATAAAAGATCGTTCCAAAGATAAAGAAACTTTTAATATAAATTCGTATAAAAAAATCCGCTAACTTGTAGTGAACGATAATTATTTACCGTGAAAACTCATTTCAAAATCATTCTAACGAACCCAATTTTGTACTTCTACGGCTATCCATTTCCGAGAAAAAGTTGTTTCACAAAATCGACAACAACTTTTTATTGTTTGACACAAATACTCTGAAACTTCGTATTTTAATGAACAATAAGCGTATTAATATTTTATCAAAACATCTTTGTGATTGAAGTAATAGAGTTTGAGGAACAAACGTTCAAAAAGAGCACTCCGTGAAACAGCTCGTAAAAATGGGCCCTTTTTGCGCCATTTTGAAATGATTAGCTTTTATGATTACATGCACGATAGAACGTACTATACGTTGGTGTAAATTGTTTTTTTGTGCAATTTCTACTTAAAATTTTACATGACTTCAAATTTGAGTTTTTAATGAAAAAAAAGGAAGTTAGGCGTCAATAACCGAAGAATAAACATACCTTTCTGATTTTGTTAATTGTAGATGTTCTAACCGGTCAAATGATATAAAAATGACTTTAATACCTTCATAAAATATCTATTTATTGAATAAAATGTTCAGAGAACGAATTCCTTTACAAATCTGTTCAAAAATTAGATCTAAAGAGGTGGGTACCCGGGTACCCCTGGTGCCCAACAACGTAGGTAAAGTTGGGTGCATACACAAGGGTTAAACGTTTCCATGTTTTTCAAAAATGTTGAAATTTAATCCTTTTATTCATAACTAAAATTAAGCGAATTGTTAGTTCAAGTTTACACAATAGAACAGTTGTTAGGGCCTGTAAATGGGTTAATTTACTTTCAAATATTTGAATGAAGAATATTGCTTCGACTACTAACGATTCAGGATTCGAATGACCTACCAAAACGAATTAATTCCCAAGTCCGACATCACATTCTACTTCTAGATAAGGGATTCCCGACCTCTTCGGTTCTGGTACCCCCATCTGCTTTCCATCAAATTATCCCGCACCCCCTATTCCTCATAAAAAGAAATAAATTACGTACATCTATTTAAAAACCCTCCTGCCTGCCTAACGGCGTGTGGCATGGAGTGCATACACCGTTCCACATAATACCTAATTTGTTACTATCTCGTATCGTTCTTGCAAAAATTAATTTTTAAAGCGGCTGAAGCTGGCATCTATTTTCCGGATGTCATGACTGGTATCTGAACCTCCTAGACAACCCAAGTACCAATCTGGACAGCAGGGAAACGTTGCTGAAGCAAATTATTTTTTGATACTTTAACAGCATAATATACTTATTTGTTACAATTAATAGTGCACCCCGGATTCTCCATGAGTAAAAGACCTGTGGGTTGAAAAATCATATTCTAGATTGTGCTAAACTAACAAGCAAACGATATGAAAGAGTGGTATAGGTTTCTGAAGGTCATATAAGTAAATGCTAAATAATCACTCCAAAAAACCGTCAAGGAAATCATTCATGGTTTAAGCACGTTTCGCTCTCCATGAGATTATCTTCAGAGGTTTGGAAAGGGCAAAAATTCGTTACTGGTCACAGCATTATGCTCTCGACAAAGCTCTGAAAAGGCTCTCTGGGACAGCGAAATACAAATAGGTGTTTTGCTTGATAGTTTTTGGAGTGATTTTTACTGTTTTCTAACAAGCAAACCTTACACAAACGTTATGCTAGTCAAATACGCTATAATTTATTTCGTTTTTATGGCTTTTAATTTCCTGGAGGTATTCATAATAATTTCTGAAACTCTGTTCGGCAAAAGATGCTAGGGGGCCGCGGGAAACGGTCGGCCAACCCAGAGTTCAACCTCGAGTAAAAATCCCCAAATCCCCTTACGCATAAAAGACGAGACTCTATATTTCGCGGCGGAGTATCTTCGATTAATCCGTCCCTTCTACGGGATAATCGCTCGCGAATTACTGCGCCGCCGCATCGGTCGAAATCGCCAATTCCCTCAGCGTTTTCTGGCATAAATTCGCAGACATCAAAAGGCGTCGATTAAACGGTTTGCTTTGCCAACGTTAAAAGGCAGCCCGATTGATCACAGCGGCGGCGTTAGCATGGACCACTGAGCCCAAGTTTGCGTAGTCTCAATGAAAAGAGCAAAGCGCACGGGATGAGTGGGAATGGAAACCCTGGCTCTTCCGCCTTATACCGATTACAGAGTGGATGTAAGGGTTCCGAGAAAGGGTTGATACTTTTAACCCGCACCTTTTGAAAAAGGGGGACACATAATTGGAAGAAAAACGAGGGGGGTGAATCTAAAGGAAATTTTATAATATTACTTATACAGCGTGTACAAAAATGATTACACACATGTGCTGTATTGGAGGAATGGTATTACATCCGACTATCCTACCGCAAAATCTTGAGGAGCTGAATACTTTCCCTTTTAATAAATTCGTCCTTTCGGAATAAGCATGTCATTTAATTTGTTTTTCCACATTATTCCACCATGATATGTCTATGTAAGAAGACTATGTGACAGTCCCGATCGAATGGGGATGTATGATAAGCCTAGTTAGAAGCCAACTTATGCTGCATGTTTTGCATTTTGGTAATCTGTGATTGACATTTTCTCCGGTCGAGTTAACCTTTCTGCCCAGTTGGCCTTATGGAAGCATCAGAAATAACGACTGTTCCTAATATTTTACCGCCATTACGTTTCTAATAGGCTTGATTACTACCGATCCCACCCGACCGTAATTGGATTGGAAAATGTATCCACTAGGAGGCGCAATATTCGAGAAAAGTGCTCTCACGTGCTGGAATATCGTGACTTCCTTCTCGCGTGTTCCATAATAAATGGACGGACGCTTTATGTAATTGTGTTACAGAATATAGAAGCGTTTTCATAGAGACGGTGGCGGTTCGGAGGAAGGCGGGCCTTGGGAGTCCGAAAAGGGATAGATTAGGGTTTTTATGGACAGCTTCGAAAAAGAAAAATAAAGGGTTGAATTTTGACGGGAATAAAGATAGCAAATTGAATATAATTATTCCATATCAACATATAATACTGTAATATAACATTATTAGGTTAGGTTTCTGTTACTATATCTTGACGATCAGCGTATAATCCATTTGCCTTTGGGTGTACCACAGAAGGATATGCATCTTCCATTTACTTCTGTGTCGGTCTTATTTTTGGCTGTGATAATATGAAAACTAGTGGGGTGTGAGCAATGATGAGGAAAGGCATACTTTTCGTTCTCTTCTTAACAAATGCAATCAAAAGCGTAATTTATAGTGTCACTGTGTAATAAGAGAACGTTTCCTCCTCATAGCGTTCTGGCTCGGAGAGGTAAAGGGTCAACTACCTCACTCCCCATTTTACCTAGTATACCTCATTCCCCCTCCGCGGATTTTTATATCTAATAGAGAGGTTGTTTAGGTTCAACCTGGCTTCTGTGTATTATAGTGTACAGACAAAACAGTGATCGGATGAATGAAGATTTGAAGAAAGCTTTGGTATTAAAGAGTAGGTTACGCCATTGGTCATTGGTGTTTGGTTGGATTTCATTGGTTTGGACTCATGAAAAGGATGTGTGATGGAAAATGATACATATAATCAGTGATAAAAATCAGGACGGGCTGAGAGAGTGTGAAAGACCGAGAAAAACTGATTGAATACGGTTGATCACATATTGAGTAAAGAATTGATACGTTTTTTTAAGAATGAAAGGGAAGTCGCAGAAAATTTGATGAAAAAAGAGGCGAATCAGCAAAAAAGGCAAGCACGGAGGAGCAGTGTTAAAAATAGAGGCAAAAAGGAGACTAACTCCGATAACAAGCACTGTGACTGAAACATATGAATGCAGACAAATGGCCCTCAAATTGACTTTCGAAGGTATGACCAATAATCTGTAACGAAAGGATTACAGTGTACTAGGATTTTTACAGCTCCAAGTCGCTTCTTTGAAAGTCTTTCTATAATTTAATATTGAATCTTTGTTGAGCTTCATACGATTCGAACTGCGGATTAGACTAATCTTTATGCAATTCAAGCAAAGAAAAGTTTCACGATTCGATATTGTTCTTTCGTAAGGTTAAACGTCCAATAACTTTGTTTTAGCGCACAAATAACGACGTCAAATCATTACTTTTGATGACTAACCGTCGTACTTTATTACGAAAATACCAACGTGACGCTAAATTTTTACATCGAACGTAAAATGCAATGTATCGGAATTGGGTTCTGATACGGCGAAGGCACTTGAATGGGATGGGAGTGGCGGGAGAAAGCTAACATTTATAACCAGGGAAACAGTCTTTCCCAAACATTCATTTTATTAGAGGAGTTTCCTAGTTGGAATCGCGTCCTCACTTGGGATGGAACCTTTTTTCTTCCTCAGTGTGGCAAGAAACAAGCAGAGGGCCCCGGCGTTGTAAAAAAGGCCGCTAAATGGAAAGTTATGCGTGGGAAGCGCTGGGATGGGGACACTTAATTATCATTACAGTCCTCTCGGGAAGACCTGCCCTCGTGAGAACCTCCTTCGCCTTGGAAACAAATTTCAAAGATAGCAAACGCAGCCCCAGACATTGTTCAAAATCATAGAATATCCCCCTCCCTTATAAAGAAATGCAGGTTTACTTTTTTCTTTTAGCGGTTTATTTTTCTGAATTTTGGACTGGATTCGGAATCATTTACCAAGCAATTAGGATAATAATTATACACGGCGATCAAGATTCCAATCGTTGATCCTTTAAAGATTTATTTCACCCAAAAAGTCTATCTAGGTTGCTACTAAGACAACGATGCTAATACGCGATTATTAACAGAGTTGCTGTAAATAAATTATAATAAAAAAGTCGTTACTAAGAGACTGTGATGTAAATAAAATGTAATTAAAAGGCTTAAAATAACTTCTATGAACAATACAAGCGATAAGTTGCTAATACGCTGCCATAAACAGGGTCAACAAAAATTTTTTTTTAAAGAGTTGCCAAAACAAAATTGTCATTAACTACACACCAATACAAACGCGTTTCTATAAACAAGAGTGCCGCAAAACGATCGCTTGACAGAAAAATAGCTACTCAAATTAATCCCTGAGAGATTCAGTCCAGCCTAAATCGTATTGCATTCATTTAATCGAAATTATTTCCGCTCCGTTAAAATGAAACATAATTTCCAACTGTAAATAACAAATGGTCGTTTAGGTTTTCTTTTACTGATTCTAGGCATCGAAATAGCAGAGTGGTAATTAGAAGCGTAGGGCTATGAAGAAAAGATGATAAGATAGTACATTTCATTTTTTTATTATATCGATTATTCATAAGATCGCTTTGATAAGAAATACGTAATTTCCTGATGATCGTAATTACTCTCAATGTTTCCGTGAGTAAGCCCTGCGGTTTTTGTCGTGAAAAAAGGAAACGCAAGGTTAAACGGTAGGGAACCGTAGTGGTATGCCGCTCGGTAACCCCGAAACTGATATTTATTATCAGTAGGGGTACCTATATTCCTTTGAATATTATGTTTTTATGTTATATCATGTATGTTTGTATACTTTGTAATGCAAAGGAATAAATACCATTATTATTATTATTTTGCTGTTCAGTTATTGAACGAAATTATAAATCGAAAGAAGAGAGCCGAAGTGTAGCCCTCGAAAAGTTCCATGCGGTAGCGGGTGCGGAAGGAGGAGGCGACGCCTCTAAGGCACGAGAGGGAGTCCTTAATCACGTTCGCGCCTTCCGCTACATTGGCATCGCAAAAATAAACGCCTCGGCCACGCGAACCCGCGCCTTTAATGGAATACACGGGGAATAATTACAAGTGTATGGAGGGGAAGGGTTCGGCTCTTATACCCTCACTTCCTCACTCGAGATGATTTACCGAGAGGAGGGCATTAAGATGGAGATACGGAGGTCGAGGAGAGGAACATGGAGACTTTAAAACTCAACCTCTGCACTTAGCCTGCATGAGCTTAAAGAAAATTGATTGATGTTAGGAAAAATATTAACGGGCTAGGGGATTATATTTGAGAAAGAGCTATTCTTGGTCCTCCTTATGAAAAGCAATAAAGTAGTAAAGGTAAAATATGGAAAATCTTATGCTTAGGAGGGCCATTTATGTCAGAAGAAATCTTCAATCTGACAGTAAAAATGGGTAACAACCAGAAAAAGTTTTAGAGCATACAGGGGATGGTCGTTATTCTTGAACGTTTATACGCACTTATCACTCAAACCGCTGTCTTTCAAGATGAGACATACCTCCATACTCCAAATCTTCAGTAATGAATACATTCTATTCTCTCTGGCCGGACTTAGTGGAAAAACATTCTGAAGGAATAAGTAAAAATCTGTAATATCCACAAGATGTTTTACTATGACCTGTTTTGGCTAAGACTCCATCATCACCTGAGAAGCAAAAGTTATTATTACAAGCTATTAAAAAGTTTTACTTATTCCTTTTTCAGTAACGAATAGATTGGTAGTCACCCTGGAACAACCTAACCTGGCTCTCGTCTACATATACACCCTTTAATAAGCCTTTCGGCGTATGGCAGGTGGTGAACGCACCATGAATCTGCTTCCCTTATCGATTTCTTTCGTGTATCGCGCAAAAAATAATTTTTTGAAGCGACTTGTCCTAGCAACTATTTCCCAGATTTTCCTCTCAGAATCAGAACGTCATATGAAACAGGGAGGACGCATAATATCAACTACATTTTCCGAGAATGTACTTTCTGTGAACTTAAGTAAATGAAGCCTTTGATCATTTAATCTCCTATTTTCTAGGGATTCCAATCCTGCATCCTGAAAAACAACCACATAATTGTTGACTATTTATACTGACATATCAACAGTCAAGATATATACGTGTATTGTTACAGTCCACGGATTTATTTTTATAATTATATTAATTTTATTTACAATTTTGTCGCGATTGCTCTATGGTTTCTTTTATTGTTACATATTTTCCACTATTTATTATTTTTTCAATGCCTACGAAGCACTGGAAAACAAATATTATAACTGTTTTTTACGTAATACATTATATATTTTAAATTGAAAACCACTCTGCATCATGTGTTTTAAACGGTTCTTTCAGATTGTCAAAATTAATATAACATAGTTTTTAGGTTAATTTTAGTAGTGTGACGCGCTCAGTTGTCCGGCCACGGTTTTAAACCAAGATGATGTTGGTAATTTGGAATTAAATGAGAGGTCGAGGTTCTTAAATTGTCGCTTCAACGAACTTGTTCTGATTAATGTCTTTAATTCTACACTTTTAAATAGTACATACGTAATTTTTATGAATATAAAGGGCGAACAATTCTGGGCCGCGTGTGGTTCGCGGTATGTTTAGCAAGCTTGCCTTAGTCATAAATGTATACATGATATTAGGGTACTAAGCAATTGACGGTGAGAGTTATTATAATAATAATAATAATTGCAAAAATGAAGGTTCGCGGGCTAAACTAGATATCACAAAAACGAAGGAAGATATCTTATTCTCATCAATGCCTTTATTCAAGAGATAAGTTTAGCAATCTGGAGCCCTAGGCTCATGTACCTTTCTGAGGCCCCAACAAGGTGTCCTTGAACATAAAAGAACAACAAAACGTCCCTCTTTGGGCCCCTTTAAAGGTGAGGTTCTCAGTTAGCGCCTAATGGTAAAGCAGTCCCTGCTATTTCTACAGCAACACAACATATGAAAGCTAGTTTAACTTTTAGCAAAATTACGACGGAATCTAACGGCGTTGTAGTATCATAGTCCTAAAAGTACAGGAAGAAACGAAAACCTTGAACAGGTATACCTAAGCATAGGATATAGGGGAGAGATTATAAACGTAGCATCTCGGAATATAATAAGGATCGGGAAGAATTATTTAGCGGAAGAGGCAAGGGTCTCCGAAGAGAAGGGCCGAGATTCCGCATTTTGATGTTGCACTCGAGTTGGAAGAAGAAAAGGGAAGTAAGGTGCGTGGGGAAGGAAGGGTCTGTCAGCAGTAAGTTGCGGCGTGGCGGGCTATTGCTTCTGGGGTAAGGATTTATGGGCAGCGGGGACGTGTTAAAGAGGAAGCCGCGGAAGATGAGGAGAAAGGAGAGGAATTAAGGAGGGAATGATAAGGGGAGTTTGGAAAGGGAACGCGTGCGGAAAAGAAATATGTGAGAGCAGAGAGATAAAGATGGAAGGAAGAAGTTGAGATGGATGAAGTTGGCAGGGACTAATGGACAGTGAGTGCGACACTGAATAACAAACGCCGGAAGAATTAATTCCATGGCAGAGCTGCTGGGAAAGTTTGTAATGACGGTCGGGAATGATGAGGAGTGAGTGGTTCTTGGCTTCTGGAATGAATATACAATCGCTAGGGAGCGGATTTAATTGAACGGATGATGGGTGGCTGCAGATATGTTCTTCCGGAGTAAGGAACTGGAAACGAATTGGGTCCAAGAGATTATTCCCCGCTTTCCTTGAGAATCCCGTGCAAAACTCGGAGGATAAAAGTGGAAGGCGTTGTGATCCTTTGAGGAGGAATTGCGCTCTCTAGTAAAGAAGCAGGGAGACCGGGCAAATGGGGCGATAGACTAAGAACGGCCTCCAAAGAGGCATAAATATGTGCTCGAATAAAGGAAAGTGGTATTAACATCTAAGACTAAAAAGTTACGAGATAATGGTATTAAAAGAGCAATTACGAGATAATGGTATTAAGGCATTTGAATTGTGAAATCTTTAAGAAAAGGAACACGGCTGTGAAAATTTTCCTTTAAGATAATGGAATTAAACACTAATTATTCAAATAATATACGATGGCTTAAGTATCGAAAAATAATAGCTATAGCAACTGACTATAAATTACGTTACAACAATCGAAGCTGAGATCGTTTAAATGTGAGCCGAGAAAAAGGGAACATTTAAGAAAGCGACATCTATTTTCCTTTGGAGCAAAAGTGGAAAATGGAGAGCTCTGCAATGGAATGAAACAAATATGTATGCAAAATTAAGTTGTACATTTTTAAAAGAATAAAAAGATTTGGTTACTTTTCCACAAATTTTATTCTTAGGATTACCAGTTTCGGAGATGCTTACTACTTGTTAACCTGCAACTCACGTATGTAGCTTTTTTTATTCACAGAACTCTATGCTTTTCCAACCTTTAAATTTTTAAAAATATATCTAACTAATTTCCTTAATACTGCTTTGTTTAATAATATACATTGCTACTCCCTTAACAACGAAAACATTTTTGCCGTGACCGAATGCAAATATCTAGGTGTCAAGCTAACAGAGAACTTTAAATGGGGAAAGCACGTCGAGAACATAGTCGCAAAGGCTTACAGGAATCTCCATTTTGTAATGAGGAGCCTAAAACGGAGTGGGAAAGGAGTAAGGGAAAGAGCGTTCAAATCACTGGTCAGGCCGATCATAGAATATGTAACGAGTGTATGGGATCCTCACGAAACAGACCTCATTAAGAAGCTCGAAGGTGTACAAAAGAAGGCGGATAGGTACGTAGTCGGCAAACACAAGAAAACAGAAAGTGTAAGAAAAATGCTACTAGCTCATTTGAAGTGGGAAACATTAGAGTCGAGACGGAAAATATTTAGATTAGCCGGGATGTACAAAGCATGGAATTCCGCGGAGGGGTGGGACGAACTGAAATCCAGGTTTAAGCTCCCTAGCTATATAGGACGAGGCAATCATGAATTAAAAATCAAAGAACGCGAACAGAAAACAGATATCGCGAAATACTCATTCGTTAATAGGGGTATTAGAGAATGGAACGCTTTAGCTGGAGAAGTTCTCATTCCAATGCCGAAAAATGTAAAAATTTTTAAAAATAAGCTTAGATCTATTTTTAATCCTTAATCTTCCATAGTTTAAAGCTGTAATTTAATTTTATGTAACATTATAGTGTGTAGAATTAGCCATCTTTAATTATAACTTAATATAATGTACATGACTATATGGACTATCTACCAAGTAAGCTAGTTTATTCACTAACAATATTATCCTTGTATTGTATTATTATAACTTTTTCCATGCCATTATCTAAGTTTAACCTTCTATGATAAGCTAAATCTAAATGTACATATCTTTATGTAACTCTGTGTATTTACTTAATTGTATGTGTCTTATGCAATGTATTGCCCACGGGAGGTTTTTGGAGGGGTTTCCCTCCCGTCCTTGGGCAAATGCCAGGCAATCCTATGTTTAATATGTTATGCTCCCCTCCAGCACTGCCACCTGGCTAAAAGGTCAAATTGCAGTGAAGATGAAAATAAATAAACACACGGGGCGTAATTGCCAAAATACAGATATGTAGCGCAGAATCTCCATTTTGGGAAATTTTAACGAAATATAGAATAGCTTTTTCGCGAGTAAAAATTAACCATCCAATATGAAAGACAGAAGTCATACCCTTTTCAACAGGGTTTAAAGGGTATATTACTGTTAGTAGTCCGAGAAGGATAGTTTTCTCTGGTGAGAAATCCGTTTTTAATACACACAGCTAAGGATTAAAATGAAGAGTAATGACATTAAGAGACACCTCAAATATTTGCTTTTTCACTTAGAAAATCTGGCATGAGGTAACTCGCGATTTCCGTCTCTCTTTTTTGTGTACGTGAATGAACCCGACTCATCAATCATCGCGCTGTGCGAAAATGCATTCCGAAAAACACGCGCGCGGTAAAAAAAGGAGTAATGTCCCGACATCTGCGAATTTCAGAGGCAAAAGCTGAACATTTGACTCGCAAAAGTTGTTTCCAAATGCAAATCGACATGAAACACTACCCGGCCGCGGCTTCTTTTCAACATTAATTCGAATACGTTTACACGCCGACTGGAAGGAAGGGAGTTGCTACGAGAGAGAGATGTGTGTTGGAAGAGAGACTAACAATAAGATTCGGGGCTCCGATAACTCAAAGTTAATGCTCGAGCTCAGGAGACGGCTAAGAGAGCTAAATAACCCCCAGCGAGACTAAATTAAATCTGTTGAGGGTAGGAAGGGCTCCATTAACATAAAAATAAATACATAAAAACTTCTTCTTAATGAATAAAATACAGTGTATGTTCCTTTTCTTAAAACTCGAGCACCATTGCCATGGAAACTTATTAGGCCTTTATTGAAGACAATAGATAATTTTTGTAAGCCTAATTGTTTCTGTTAAGCCCCAGTGGAGGTAAAGCGTCCCCATAAGACATACGCGTAAATTTCACTATCTCTCTGCAAAACTTTATATTTTTAGCGAAATTAAATTAGGGAAAATATTCGCGTGGATAGATACATGTATTATATGAAACGATATACAATAAAATATACTTATCTTCAATTTCAGTACCCGGGTACAAATATCGCAACATTGATCGTATACGCCGTCGTCAATACGATTATTCCATTGTTACAGAAAAGTATTTGTTTACTTTCCCGCCGTTCTAATAATATAGCGCTAGGAAGCGCCGTGTAATGTACAGTCAGTGATAAATTAGTCTATCTTCGTACTTTTTCACTACTATTTTGATTAGCATGTTTCATGCGGTCAATATCTACAAATTAGATAGAAATTAGTTTGATTTTGCTGAGGTTAGGGGACTGAAACGATATTAATAATGTTCATATGTTAGAGTGATGTTAGATTTTTTTTAAAAAGATTACTAACTTATTTCTCGCTTTCTACTTCCCCTTTGGGAATAAAATGACGTTGCTGAAATTATTCAATGAGGATTTTATTTATGCTTTCAATAGGTGTAAAATAAAGATACTCAAACTTGACTAACAGCTAAAAGAAAACTTCAGCCCTATTCTAACGTGACATCAAATGGTCTTTCATTATCTCTCGTCTAAATAGAGAGTGTAACATTCACACGACCACGTATAATTTAACTCATTACTTAATCTCCCCATACCTGCTGTATTCGAATAGTAATTTTCTCACGCACTTAATACGCCCCGCTTTCCTCGGTTGCTGTGGAAAAATAATCACAGTAGAATAAACAAGTCTTCACTGTATTATTAATAACCCGATTACGTCATCAACTTTAAGATTTGCCTCATGCCTACTACTTAGCCAAAAATAAATACAATGTTACCCTGATTCATCGCGAAGCTAAGATTTACTTTGATAATTATTTTTCATCGAAACATTTCCTTACCTTCATACATTCCTACAAAAGAACTATTGGACTTGAACGAACGTTTTCTGCAGAGACTCAAGAGTTCGATGTCATCGCCTTTAAAAAGGGAAGAGGCATTGCGGCTCTTCGGGAATAAAACCGAGCGTCATAAAAAGGTTTGTTCGGCGAGGGAATTAGGAAATAAAGGGATTTTGGACATTATGGAGGAGGATGTGGCATTCATGGAGATAAACGAGACACAGCAAGAAAGCAGAGGAAAATCAGACAAAAGATTAAGTTTGCAATGTTAGTGACACATAGAATATACAAACTAAGGAGTTGTTAAATAGAAGACGGAGGGTAACTGTGGGAAGGAAGCCCTGAGATGCGACATCTATGAAATAAGTTGATTGCTGGGAATACAGGAGGTGAGAATGGTTTTCAAGCTATTAATTCATCCAAGATGGGGAATCTAGCTAAAATTGTTTAGGCAATAGGTAGTCAGGTGTTACGATACAATAACCACCACATATTTTAAGAATGTTCCAACGCGTGTACTGATCAATGACCATTTGAATCTGGCGTTTCATTAAATACACAGAGTTTATCGGGAAAAGAGAGAGAATGATATGGAAAATGTTTTCCTTAACGATGACGAAAAATGGTTGTGAATAAATACCCATAAAAAATGGGGGTGGGAAAAACTGCGAAAGCGCAGAAAACATACGGAACGAAAAAAAAAAACAAATAAATGTCTACAATATTTATTATTATCATTCGACACTTTATTGCCGAGTTAGGCCTCGTGGACCTCTCTACTACCTACCCTTTAATGACGAAATTCGAACGAGATAACTTACAGAATGTCCTGAAACATTTTGGCACTCAGCAAATGAAAATTAGCATATTTTTACTAACTTAAATAAATATTGAGGGATAATATTGATGAGCCTGAAACGAAACCAAATGGTCATATAAACATATTGAAAATTTCTGCCATCCCTAAAGAAAAAATGAACTAATGTAGACTGATAAGGACAGCATTTTTTGGGGCACCCCACCCTTTATTACCGACTATTAGTTAGTTATGACGTTTATATGGCAGGGTATCACAGAAAATTCTTTCTTCGATCCATTATCGAAAAATTGATGTTAACAATTTCCTTGCCCCGAAAACGTTACATTTATCAATAATGCTGTAGGGATTAATAAAATACCAATCATAAAATGATTGTATCATCATATTAGACAACAATTCTTGCCGTTGCCGCAACACTTGGTCTATTATGAGATTGTTGAAGTCGAAAGAGGTAAACGCGACAATTGAATGACTCGGTATCACTACAACGCAGGGGAGAATCTAGACACTATCAGGAGCGGTTTAGTGCAATACCTTATTCTCCTTACACAAAGTGCAACGATACTAGACGCCTCCATATATTCATTGTCAATCGCCTTCCTGTCGCGTAATATCCGACCGATGCGGAATTATAGCAGACATACTTTCCTTTCAATTTTTGTTTGACCTCCGGACATGCTCTAAGCAAATTCCTTGTCTTTGAAACCGTTACTAGATGAACGACAACCTCCATCGCCCAAACGCAAGTCTTAAGACATCTAGAGCCGATACAATTGGGCAACTTCAGGAATGGCGACTCCCCGGTATCAAAAGCGCCGAGCATTCAATGTGATAAATGAGAGCTCAGAACGATAAACGTCTTCGGAGAAGAACAGCGGTCGGGCGGAGGAGTGCAGGGAAAGTCGTTTCCTCAAGGAGCCGAGAATTTTCAGCAGATGAAAGCGATATGCGTGGGTCGAACAGGTGCCCGACGAGAAGGGTCACGAGTCACTCTGACCCTTGGCAAAAGAGAGGGCAACCGCTCCACGCAACGACTCCGCTGATAATTCGACCAAAGGATTTGTGGGGGGGCCGTAACCAAGGACGGATGCTCGCGAAGTAAAGGAAACGAATGGAGCGCAGGAGTAACGGGAGATAATTTCACTGGCTAAGCTGGACCATAAAATGTCTGGAGAGGAATTCCAAACACATTAGAGGGACCTCCTTCCATACCTTCTTCCTTATCCCCAGCAACCCCCATTCATACGACCCCTGCAAAACCCTCCTTCTGGACTCCTATCCCCTGCGTCCATTATTCCTTCAAATCCGACATACCAACCCATTACAAAGACTTGGGAGAGATTCCTGCACCTTCCCCACCGAGTACTTATGTCCCCTCCTGTTTACACGCACGGCTCTTTCCGCTCTGATTACTTCCCGGGAGAGAATGCCGCGACTCCCTTCTTTTCTTCAGCGTCAAATTCGCTGAGACTAATGACCCATTAAAAGCGCTCTGCGGTGACACTTCTCCCACTACGAACCCGAACTTCCTTAAAGAGTGCTGGCGCGATTATCGACGCAAAACTAGAGAGTGACTTACGAATTGTAAGGGTCCCAAAGTAAAATACATCTTTCAACGCAAACTTGGGTTTACACAATGATATTGTACAGGGAAAAAAAACTGTGTAAAATCATAAGCTCGAAGCCTGGATAAATACTCCACCCCTCCATCGTATGCAAAACGTTTTTAGAAAGGCTTACTTGGTTAGATGAGGAGTGAGGTAGTTTTCTCTTGTTTTTCTCACAGCGCTAGGATTCTATAGGGAAAAACGTGCGCAAAAGTGCAGCACCAAGACCTCAAAAATAGCACTGTTAATGGCATTCGGTAAGGGACCCATATGATTTCATACCTAGGTAGCAGTGGAGGGGCAAGGTGGGAGGTTTCAGGGTTAAAATTCCCCCAATAGGGTTAAATACTTTAAGAAAAATATCACAATCTAGATCCCCAATCTCGAAAAGATTGATTCCTCGTCACAAAACCGTATAAAACCTCTCGTTTTCTATTCAGTTAATTTTTTTGAATGGAATCATTTTTTTTTTACATATCTGTGGAAACTAATCATGTAGCATGTTAGTAATCATGTTCATGATTGATTCGGGCAAAGTAAAGATGGCATATTTTCGTTCTCTCATATATTTCCCCCACAGACATACTCTGGCTGTCCTTTGCTAGCTTTCACATAATCTTAGCCATGTGCAAGAGTAAAGCAACATTAAATGTGAGACATTTTCCTATGCCCTAAGCTAAAAGAGAAAAGTAAATAGTCCTAAATCTGTGTTAGTGAGAATAAAATCCGCTAGTACGGCGAAAGTGTTAAATTAAATAAATCGAATGGAATGAACGTTAACGAATTCTGAAGAACGTCTCAGTGTCACGATCAGGAGCAATTTAAACAGAAGATTTTTGAAAATTCTGCCATTAACAATTAAAAAAACAATTAAAAAGTTTGCTGAGTGGTTACGGTGAAAGGCAAGAGAATAATTCTATTTCCCTTTAGACAGGCCTAAAGCAGAACATGTGGCAAGTTCTATATACATGATAAATAGGATCCTGCGGATGAAACCTGTACCAGCGAACTCGAGAAGCGCAGCGCAAGGTTAAAAAGAAGCTTAGAAGGAACAGCAAGCGTTTCGAAAACTCTCTATGAAGCAGGTTTGGAATGCTTGAAAGAATGGAGATTAGAAGCTACGTTGCGATTAAACAAATTAAGGTAAAGATGATTTGCGGAAGACGAAATAGGAATAATGAAACCCTGCACCCGACCCTATTATGAGCATTAAGTAAAACATAGATGTGGACACGAATCGTTTTAAATATCATTCATTCCTTGAGCGATTCACGAAGATAATAAACGGAAGAAACTGACACATTTCTCGTTTGTTAACACCCCCTGCCACAAATCGATAGGAGGTTTTGGCGTTCGATGTACATTTTTACGACTAAGATATTGTAGATATACATTATGAAGATATTTCATTGAGCAGAAAATTAGTAGGGGCCACCGGATAGAAAAGTATGTAAAGCCTGATGAAAGTATTTATTTCAATACGTGTACTCCACCAGATCTCACTGGACTGTATTCATTTTATGTAAAGCCTTTAGTAAAGAGGGTTCGATTCCCGGTGGGGCCCTATATATATTCAAAATACCTCAGCTGTCGAAGTACTTTTTAACAATATTACTACTTTTGGAACATTAGCACTAAAAAATAAACTCCTTCACCAATCAATGAATCCGAGAAGTAATAAAGAACAATATTTGAGATAAAAAATTTAAAACTCGCATATTTATGGCGAAGCTGACTTTTTATTTAACCATAGAAAAGACCTTTAGTATAATTTTAGCAATCAGAACAACACGATATTACCCAGAACAACGTATTTGAAAAATTCCACCCTTTCTCCGATATCATTTTATCCTCAACGAGAAATTAATAGAAATCATCGTCCTAATGCAATAAAGACTCAGTAGAAGTGAAATATAATCAAGATTCTTATTTTTACGACGACAATTATGATGAATTTTAAATCAAGAGAACTTCGGTATTACTAATTATTATAATAGTTATAAAAATGAGTAATAATGTAACAATAATAGTATAACCCGTCAATTTGACTACCACAAGCTATATTGACTTAACCTCACATGTAAAATATTTAACAAGAACCTTTCGTTCGTTTTTAATAAAATGTTCTTTAGAGTGACCGTTCCATTTTGCATCTCGATTTGGCCTTCAGAATTCGTCTATATCTTCACAAATAAATTCAATATAAAGTTATAATATGAAGTAATTAAAATGATTTGACATTTCGGGAGCAATTCCCAAACAAGTGGAGATCCACTAAGTGATCTCTCAACCATCCATAAGAATGGCGATTGACCAGGAATCTATTCTACCGCAATAAATCAACACCACTTACCTTAATATCAAGGATAATATCCATCAACAAGATGCTTTTGCTTAATTATTAATACCGATAACAACGGAAATGCCGATTATTTACCTTAGCGTCCAAATGATGTCGCAGCTTTGGCAGGGAGTAACATCTTGTCATCTAAATTCCACCGAAGCTTCAGTATCCAGTTATCCAAAAATACTCCCGCAGACTCACTTAAAACACTAAATAACGATTCAATTTACAAAACTCTTGGCGATAACAATCTAAACTTCCACACCTCTGCGTGAAAGACGAAATTATGGGAACAATTAACTAATGCATTGGTAAACATGTCACGCCGTGCACTCAACAACCTGTCACCGTTGGCTCGCTGAAGTGCGACCACAACCGCCCCGACCACCCCCCTCTCAAACAGTCCCTTCGCGATATTTAATCGGCCAATCAGGTGGCTTCCTTTCGATTATAAAAAGAGGGTTGTGGAAGAGGCTAGGCACTTGGCGCTCGGGAGGTGCAATATTGCTCGACCAGAAGACCAAGGTCAACTGAGAGTTTTTGCATGGCTACGAAATAAAAGTGACACCCTATTAGCTTCTCGCAATATATAACGGGGTACGAGGAAAGATCTTCAAGCTTTAACATGAAGCAAATATCCATAAAATTCTGCTCTAATTAAGCCAAGGACATTTTTTTTTAATTCCGCATTAATAGTGAAGCTACAAAATAATCAATTATGAATTAGCCAATACCAATAATCTTGAATACATCTTTAAATTATTTATGAGTATCTATTGAGACGTCGAAGTAGAAAATGGAAAACATTTTGAACTGCGTAGTTAAAGGCACTCTTACTTCCATGTTTTGGAAGCCGTTTACCGGAGCGAGGCTGGGGGTGTAAACATTGGCATTGTGTCCTTTAATAATTTCCTGGATCGAGTACAGAAATAATACATTTTCTATCCGTAGGGCATTGATATAACAGATACAACTGTGAAGACACAAAGCCTGGTATGTACTTCGAACCTAATTCTGTTCAGATGACCGATTTAAGAATCGCTCAAAGTCCTAATCAATTTTCCTCATTTAAAAGCATGAAGAAAGAACCAACCCTTTCTCAAACCCTAACAAATGCCTATTTTATTATACTTAAACAGAATATAAAACAATTAACTGTGAGAATAATTAATGAAGCTCGAAAGCGTTCAATAAATTCCAACGTTTTGTTTTCAATTCATCAAGAAGTAAATTGAGGCTTCTAGGCACCTAGATTACCGGCAACATTTCAAATAATTTCTCATTTGATCCGAATTTTCAGTAGATTGTTTATTTAGTTTACCATGACCTCTTCTTTCGAAAGTCGTTTGTGCTGAAATAACTCGATATTTTGCAAAGGAAAAAATGAATTGGTTCTCATATAATTTCTACAGACTCTGTGAGCACCCTTGCTTCTTGTTTTCAAATTAAAGTTGACTATCTCCGAATAAGCGCTGTATCAGTTACACTGATCTTCCCGCCTCTACGGACTTATCTCGGAGCAATGGACCGTACAAAAGAAAGCTTTTTATGGAGACACGTGCGATGGTTTAGTTGCGTTATAATTTAATATAGAACCGTAGGTAAGCATAACAACGGAACGAATTGTTAAAGCGTCTTGATCAACAGAGTGATCCGGTGCTTCCTTGATTCGTTAATCCCAGCTTCGCAGCAACCAAGTAAAAAAATTTGAAACCCCGACTTCCGTCTACCAGTATGTAAATCTGGCAGCTTTAAAGGAATCGTTTTAATTCAATCAAATGGGCTTTCGTTTCTATCGTACGCTCGACACACGGTCAACTGAATAGCAAACGTGAATATAATTACGCTACTACCTTTTTCAGAGGAAATAATTCCGTAGAACTCAACTCTGGAACTCCGAAACAAACACCTCTCAGATACGTATTCCTCCTTTTTTCCAATGTCCACCGAATCAAGTCGTGAAATTTTAAACCTTTCTCCTCTCGGATAATGTATTTTCTCTTTTACGCCTTCGAAAGTGGCTCTCCTCTGTTTTATCGTTGTAGAGCTTTAGTTAATTCACTGGAAAATAGGCGCATGTGGCATGTCCTTAAAAAAGCGAAATCTTTTAAAAGGATCAAGATTTGCTAGTCGTAAAAAACTGTCGCATAGTGGAGGTAGGGTTGCCAACTCTTGAGTGCTAATTCCAAAAGTTTTTCTTACCGTAGGAGAGCGTCCAGGAAAACGAACCACGTTACTACGTTTTTACAGTTTAAATTACATTACGAAAGATGAATGACAATAGATCGACACATAGTAATACAGGAATAAAGTAGATTCGGGAAAGAGTCTATCTTTTAGTCGGGATGAAGATTTTTCTTAACGATAAATACGGACATACGTACAAATATCTTTTTCGGAGTGAAAACGTTATTTGCCTCGTTCTTTATGACAATGCTTTGTTTTAAACTACCTTTCTCTCTTTTTATGTGATGAAATTTTTTCTGTAATCAAAATAAATTTTTTTAATGGATGTACATATTTTACAGCCTACTCTCTCTCTCTCTCTCTCTCTCTCTATGTAAATATATTTTCCATTTTTTGTAATAGTTTGTAACAAGGGTTAAATGGAAGAAGGGACTTATTAGTCCCAATTTCGCCCAATAAAGACGTGTGTATGTATGTATTCCCAATTTCCAACTTTAGAACATGAAAAAGTAATAAAATACAAAACATTTACGAAAGAACCCCCATTTTACCGCTAACTAAACTTAGATATAATGTGTTGCATTTATTTTACTTGGCCTTCCTTTCATTGTAATAAACAACATTGGGGGAAGTATTCAAATACGTGCTTGTGTGCACTGCACGCCCGAACAGGCAGCAGGCTCCCATGTCTGCCCTAGACAAACCTCAGGGGCGCCAAACAGCAACAATATCTAGGACAGGAGCGCGAACTAATGGGAATCGTGACCGAAGGGGCATGTGAGATTTTTTTTGGTACGCGAAATTCTTACGACACTAATTTTTCTTATGAAATGTAAGGAAAATAATCTCCAGATTAAATAAATATGAATTATGTTCGTGGTAATGATGATGATGATAATAATAATATAACAATAATAATAGTAACAATAAAGACAACAACAATAACAACGACAACAATAATAATTATAATCTAATGAGTATTGTAATGAATATTAAATGGCAATTTAAGTCAATTACAATATCTAAATCCCATGGTTGACGCAATACATTGGATGTCAGAATCTCACTCTATGGTTACGAACTAAGTCCTTTACATGTATCAAATATGTCACTCTTGCCAAAAAAGGTTCACCATCTCTACTAGTTTAGGATATTCCGGTATTTACTTGGATATTCCTTGAATGAGTCCTGGTGTACCAGTAGGAAAGCACTGGTTATCATGAAAAAAATCCCTTACGAAGGAGTCACTATAATGGTGATTTAGCGATAAATTTGATGTGAATATAGTCATATAAAAAAGGAGTAAAAACCGAGAGAAATATGACCAGAGCCAAGAGATAGAGAGGATTCAGAATTATTAAACTGTCCAAACCAGGTCGCTCCTACTTCACGTATCCGGCGGGGTTGGCAACTCTATACTGCATCCTTTTATTTGAAATCCAACGCAGTACGCTGGGCGCGAAATAAAACGCCTTCCGGTTCCTTATTTCCCTCCGAGGTAAACGTTTCCTGTTCGAATCGAATGAACTAATTCTTTCTTTTAACCGATAACTTTCCCAAACTGTGCCTCCATCTTGTTTTGCAGACCAGGAGAGAAGAAAATGAAAATACAGGAAACGCAGTCTGGACTATTAATTCGAATCGGGAAGGGGAAAATAAGAGTTTAAAAGCGACACCAGTGGTTTGAGAGTGCAGATGGTGCTGTTGTTGGGGTCGTAAAAAGAGGAGGTGGGCCGCAAAATGGCGGCTATCGAGAGGTGGTCCTTTTTCTGGAAACTGGGAGGAGCGTTGGATGAAAGAAACGGCTGCTGTTTGGGAAGTTGAGAGTGAAAGATAGACGTATGAAACGAAGGGTTGTGACGTTGAAAGAGAAGTGGTCGAAAAGGGCGGGGGAATATCGAGTAAGCTTAGGAAGAAAAGGGCTGACGAACTATAGAGAAATCAAGTCGAGATTATATAGTCGCCAGAAAATGACTAGAAAAGAGGTAAAAGCGTAAGCATCGGCAGGGCCGGGTTGGGACTATAAGCTATTGAAGCAACCGCCACAAGGCGCGACAAACGAAGGGGCGTTACACTTATTTACAGGAAGAATAAAGTTGTTATTGGTTAATTAGTTGAGTTATTAACGAGGCATTTGAAAGGAAATAAATAACAGCGACAAAAATCTAACGCTTTTCAATTAATTTGACGTTACGCAACAATGATCGAAGCTGAGACTGATTCTACGGTAGCCAATTCAGAGAAATTGTAGCTAAACAGCTCATTGGGTATAAATGTATCGTTAAGAAACTATGATTGATAATATTAATAATAATAGTAAAGATAATAGCAATAATAACAATAATAATAATGAATGTCAAAATAGGAAGTTTTACAATAAACACAACACCAATTATTGCCTCAAAGTAGTCATACTTTTGAATCCAAATTATATCAGCTTTAAATACACAGTATTTGATTTATATTAATCAACATGATGAAATTGAGAGTCATCTTCCAGCATATGGCAGTCGGTATTGGAAGCACTTGATTCAATTATATAACACGTTCGTTACGTGATTATCAGCGGTAAACGTAAGTGTAGCTTCTGAAATAACACCTCTGATATAAAACAAAGTCTAAAGTGTTAATCGAAAGGCATCAAAGAGAGCGTAACGGGACGTCGCAAGACTGCTACGGAGCGAAATCTTCTGTAAAGCAGATTAGAAAGCTAACATCGATGTAGAGATGTAAATCAATACGATTTTGCGGCGTTGANAATTCCTAGGAACACAATAGAGAGGTATTTGACTTGGTTAAGACCCGTCAAAGAACCGACTTTAGTCCACAAGTGTGAGATAAATCAAATAATAATGAATGTCAAAATAGGAAGTTTTACAATAAACACAACACCAATTATTGCCTCAAAGTAGTCATACTTTTGAATCCAAATTATATCAGCTTTAAATACACAGTATTTGATTTATATTAATCAACAGGATGAAATTGAGAGTCATCTTCCAGCATATGGCAGTCGGTATTGGAAGCACTTGATTCAATTATATAACACGTTCGTTACGTGATTATCAGCGGTAAACGTAAGTGTAGCTTCTGAAATAACACCTCTGATATAAAACAAAGTCTAAAGTGTTAATCGAAAGGCATCAAAGAGAGCGTAACGGGACGTCGCAAGACTGCTACGGAGCGAAATCTTCTGTAAAGCAGATTAGAAAGCTAACATCGATGTAGAGATGTAAATCAATACGATTTTGCGGCGTTGACATATATGGAAATACAGGAGTGCACTCAAGTGTTAAAAACTGACGTTATCGAAAATTTATCACTTAATATTAATTTTTAGGCCCTATGCCGACCTGGTCTACTATACATACGAGAATTATTACAAATTTTAAGCAATAAAAGACGTACATATATATTGTACGCAGGTTCACCACGTTTTCCAAAAAACCCAGAAGTGTCAGAGTAAGGATCTTGTATTTGGCTAAGGAAACTGTGCTTCTATAATAAAAAGTCTCTTAAGTCTAGGAGTTGTATAAAAAGAGACAATCAATACTTACATTATTCAACACGAGGACAATGAACGTTACTTTTACTTACATAGATTTCACGGTGAAAATTCTACACTAAATTACCGGTTAAGACATTCAATTAGGTCGATCTGATAACAACTCCCCAACCTGCAGTGAGCAGCAAATATTATGATTAACGATATATTAAACAAGATTTAAATTTCCCATTTCTGCGGGAACATCAATTGAATTTAATCCCTTTTCATAATTAAAAAACTATTAATGAACCCCGCCGTTTATGCCGAAAAATAAACATGGGAGGCCTTCGTTATTGCATTACTTTCATTCTCCAAATCAGAACCGCTAAACAGGATCGTTAAAATCTAATTTTCATGTGCTGCTTTAACGACTCAATAAAAATTAACTAATTAGATTCCGAAATGTTTGGACAGGTAACGAGTTTTCCGTTTTAAACCCTCGACTCGTCAAACTAAATCGCGACGGGAGTCCGTAAATCCAGATATTTTAACGAGCAATGCGAATCGGTTTTATTTAACGTCCCTGTTTGCAGTGTAATACGGAAGCCGATAAATCGAAGAGGCTCTGTCCTGAGATAATGTCTAAAGACTAAATAATCTTACTCGCAAACAGGAATCGCTCCGTTCCACCTCGGAGTAACCATCCATCCAGCAGCCCCGTTTAGCCTCGACAAGCTCTCATATTTTCCAACCCTTGCACCCATCATTCACTTCGTACACATCATAAATCTACGATATATGTTTGTCCCATAGATATTACATGGGTGATACTGGCAGTCGCTTCCTTTCCAAGTTAAAAAGAAAAAGTTTACTTACAATGAGTTGAAGTTCCTGCTTTCCGCTGATATTTGTGGATATAATTTCTTTTTTACTGCGAGCATACCCTGAAGAAATGAATTTTCATACATCTCAGGGTACGCTATACAGGAAAGTGTACTTTTATTTACTTTCCCTTGCCTTCCTCATGGCTGTGATAAACGAGAAAGCTGATTCGGGAGGCGTGAACCGAATAATGTGATCTCTTTTGTCTCTTCTTTCGGAAAGCTTTGAAAAGCTTTATCCACAGGGTAATTTTAATGCAACAACATGCTCGTTTCGCCTATTTCATTCTAGTTAAGTACCTAAGGAAAGTGAGAGCATACTGCCTCACTCCTCATCTTGCCTTGTAAGCCTCACCCCCTCTAATGGTGGAGTTCCCAAGCTCGTGAGCCCAAGCCCGGTCCTGTCCATTGGCCGGGCTCGGACCGGTTAAAACTCCATTGGGCTCGGGTCCGAGTATAACTTGGAAAGGAGATAATTGTTCGTTCTCAAAGAGTATTGCTGGTTCTTTCATTGAGATGGACGTCTCTTAAAGTTTCTCCCCAATGACAAGATAATGCATAGAATTTTCTTCGTTCTATAACATTTATGCCCAACACCAAAAACCACGTCGTCAATTAGATTAATCTGATTGGAATTAATATTCTAGTTTATATATTTTCTCTTTGCTCAAAGAATTCTACGGCATATTTTATTTCCTGTTATCTTTAGAGGATCATCAACGTTTCTAAGGATAGTTTAGCATTAATTAAGGAATAATAGTTGTAAAAACGTGTGTATTCCTAAGTGCACCGTCGCGGTTCCTGAACATTTTAGGAAATGTCTGGCTCGGGTTGGGCTCGAGAGTGCAAATTTATTGCTATGTTCGGGCTGGGTTGGGCTCGGCCTCAGTTATGAACGGGATTAGCTTGGGACCGACAATTTTGGCCCTTGAAGACCTCTCCTTCAGATTGATAAATTGACTGATTTTGGAAGTAGTCAAACAGACTAATATTCACAATACAGGACTTCAAAACTAAATAAACGGCGACTTCGGAAGAAGATGATGGAAACCTGCAGAAACACATCAACAAGAAAGAGAAGGAAGATAACCATTTAACCTTAACTCTAAACTAATATCGGAATGAACTATATAGATAACCATTCTCGCATGTACCAAAGCGATGCTTAGAAATCTACTACATATTTGTAAGCAAAATAATCTTAGACCAACAAATCCTCGATATATCGAAACCTCCGCCGACCGCCACCAATAATGCGCGAAAACACCCGCTTAAAAGAAATTGCGTAACACTTAACGTCGAAACCCAACTTGGGGCGGGAAAAAACTATCTCTTCAGATTCATAAAACTCGAGGCCAAAAAAAGGCAAGTCATTGTGGGCTAAATAAGCCGGGGCATTTTATCGAAACGGTTAATTGCTTTGCGCTTAACGAAGCTGCCGCGTCCAGGTATGCGACAAGGTCGATCGATGTTATAACTGTGTTAAAGGCATCCGAGAGTTGAAGGGGATAACATCGGCAATCGATTGGATGGAGAAGACGCACTCATGCCAAGGAACAAGACGGTGCCAGAAAAAGTGGGAGCAGATTACAGTGAACCCGCTGACAGGCCAACGTATAAGGGTGAGTAGGACTTTTCTTTTCTTAGCCTAATTCTTTCCATAACTTAAGGGATCGGCTGATTTTTACAATAAAGAAGGGTGACGATTATCGATTAAGATTCCCACAGTGATCGAACCCGTGTCCAAAAAGCAAGACTATACCTAGAGAATTCCTCGTATCTGATTCGACAGAATAAGTGCTCACAAATATACCTATCAATAGTCTAGGACTATGTCTTATAGTAGTAGTGGTAGAATTGATATAAGTACCCCGACAGTTTCGGTCATTATTATTCGCATGTGGGCCCCTACCGAGGATCGAACCCGGGACCGCTTTTAGCGAAGTCGAACGCGTTGCCCCACTTGGCTCGGAAATCCCGATATCCTATAATTAGATGCTTTATTACCATAGCTTTGTTGAAATAATAATTATAGTTGTAACACTATTCAAGATTTAGATATCGATTATTTAAGGCGATGGTATACGAGCAATATAAATAATACGCACAGGAAAAAAAATAATGATAATAATAGCAACAACAAATTCATTGTTGAAGGGCGACATTGAGACAAATTTTTTTCTTCTTACGTCTAACCCTTAAAATATTGGAATACAAGATATTAAGAAATGCTCTGAGATTAGTAGCACTTTAACTATGGATCAATAATGGGAGTTATTGGTAGTTATAGAGCGATACATTCGACTTTCTATCAATGATTAAAAAATTTAAAACACAATACAAGTTACATAGAGACAAATTTAAAAATGGACGCTCTAACATGCAAAAGCCCAATTTGATTTATTTTTTATATTAAGTATTTCTACATTAACTCATATCTTTTCAGCTATCCAATGAACGATTTTTCCCAACTTCGATCGCAATTCATTCGAAGGATGTTAAACGAACAAAAATAACTCGATGCGTGAACATGCAGAGAGAATACGTATGGGACGGGAAAATGTCGAAACTGAGTAAATGGAACATTCTAGAAGTAATCCTATATAAAGACACTCTACTCCGTATGTCATTTATACCAAGACAGATATTCCTCAACTCCTGAAGAGGGAAAACTCGGCACGTGGAGGAACCATCATAAAAAATGCACGCCACGAGTCCACTCGCAGTAAAAATCGGATTTAAAATACTTATGTTTGTTGACTTCTGAAGTGACCGAGAGGAATGAAAGAAAAATATATATTGGGGTGAGTCTGTTTTCACAGCAGATACATAATGCGTTTCAGAGAAATAACAAACATGAAACGATTCGCGTGCCCGTTTATTTAACTTCGTGACCAAAGGTAGCAGCTCTACAAGGTAAACTCTTTTTCGGTGAAAGGCCTTGAGGTCCGATCCAGAGCTGCTCCGCGAGAGCCTTTGGACTGAATCCATAATGGCCTTTATGCATGAATCTTCCTCTGCCCCCGGTCATAAAGCCATTGGATAAACCTAGCCACTCTGACAGCATAGACTCAAAAAACATTAGCCCACCGCTTTGTACTTTTCCACTATGCCTTACAATTCTTCTCGTGCGGTGAAACAAATTGTTACCGATGTACAGAAAGAGTACAACGCGAGTGTTATGTTCAGTAGGGGAATTTTTTCAGTCATTATCCAGAAATATCTTTGTCCGAGCCGATATTCGATCCTGAAAAGATAAAACCAAAGGCCATTATACTACGAGGGTTAAGCCAGGGCTGAAGTTTAAAATCGACCGTTATGAGTGACGTCTTTCTTCCTCATGTAAGATTCCTTCCACAGTGAATTAGAGAATGAATATCGCTACCATTAATTCCACTTACCTTCACTTAGCTCTAAATTCCTCCAATATTTACGTTTTTAACATTAGTTTTTGTCTCGTCGACCATGATGCTGAAGTCTGATGTACGATTGCATTCTCGAAGACGACAAGAAGATTGAAATTTGCACAACCCAACCCAACCCAACCATCTGGTAGGAAAAAACTACGAACGAAGAAGTACGTGGAAGGATAAAAGTGAGAGCTATAAAATGTGTTTAAAGAATAAAGACTCAGCAATCAAGTACTCAGCATCACCATTCGGAACAGAAAATAGCAACATCTACAACAGATTGTGACGATAAGGTAAACGGTAAACTTTCATAGTAAGTTTTTTTTATTTTCATAACACTTTTATCATAGCGTATATGATAAAAAATGATCTAACTGAAGGCCACGAGAGCATTCGAAAGATAAAGTATAAAACTTGGGGGTTTTCAAGACTTAATTTTCTTCTTCGCCCCCTTGTTTGTGTGGGTATTTTCCCGCATCCTGGGTGTTATATAATGAACTATAAGATGAGAAGTTTTTCCCTCCTTGGGACTGTGGAGTCCCAACATAATCATGAATCTTACCAAATCATTGTTTTTTTTGTGTCCACACCTAGTTATATGTATTAGTATTTATTTTTGCCTATTAATTTGTATCTACTGTTTTTACCAATTTCCTTTTATGTACCTATGTTTGCAAGATTGTTCAGAAGTATTGATTTATTTATCTAGATTTAAATAAATTGTAGCAAATTATTATTCGTCATTAGGTTAAAGTTATTATCATGTAATATCTCAAGAAGTTCGGTGACAGAGAGGCCATTTCGTCTTAACGTCGCCTTGGTAGTAAAGAATCATAGAATTATCACTTAGCAACAAGTAAAAAAAGCTTACGGTGCATCGAGTAATAAAAATTTCAATCAATAATGATAACAACAGTAACAATGGCAATAGTAAAACTGATAAAAATACAGCCGTCGTTAAACGAGTAATTCTCACTAATGATTTTAATTCTCTGTAAGAGCTCTATCAAGTGGGGCGAGCATTATAAGCTACGTTGGCACACCTTATATAACCTAAAGAGGATTCCACATCGAGGTACGCCCACGTTTCACCTGAGTGACCCTCCTTCATCACGGAGTTGCGTCCCTTCTCCAAAAACAGTTCTCTTCGACTCCCGTGCTGCCCTCTGCCGCCCGACACCCGAATTGCATTTGCGACGCTCTCCCACTTTCATATGCATTAGCTTTGATGGATACAAGGGCTTGTCAGATTTCAGATTAGCGTACCGGGTGAAATTCTCCGAAGGAAATACGGGAAATTAAATAACCGTGAATTCGATTTAGCGCCGCCATAAAACGTTTATATATTCTTCCAAATTCAAATTCAAAGTATTAATGCTGTAGATATGCGATTCCATTTTACGAACCGTATTCCAACCTACACAGTTACAACCTACTAACCCACAGTTAACATTCAAACGGAGCAGTTTATCCTTGTTTCTCTACACAGTACGAATTTATTAATTAAACAGGATAGAAATAGATTGGCCAACAGGAGGAGCAAATCTATACGTTCATCAAACGCGTCATCATCAAATCGAGTATCAATCCTAGTCTTTGCCGAATAATGCGTTACGCTTGGCTTGCGTGATTGCTAAGGATTTAACAATGTGCCAATACGCAGCTATCACCCTATATTGTACTTCGGAGAGAGCAGCAATTCACAATGCTCCTCCACAATTCCTTATACACACATTTTCTACGCTTCAATCTTTGAAATACATATGTGTTTTTCTAGCGATTTCCGTTTCAATCTTCAATCGCGTATTTCAGCTCAAGCATCATTTTTATGCTTTATTTCTATTTCAACCATTATCCTTTATTTCAGCTCAACCATATTTTTTTATATTTACACTTTCATGTACTCAATTGCTTCCTTCGAATAACATTATGTTTTCTAGCGATTGCAATTTCAACCTTCAATAGCTTATTTCAGCTCAACAATAAATTTACGAGAGTGATTGAATTATCCACTACTAGCGTTTTATCGATCTATTTCGCGGCATCTGTTCAACTTATAGGAAGAGACAAAAAAGTCTCACTCTCACCCTTCAGTAATTACGTTTTATTATATGTGTTATCATTATTATCATCGAATTATGTAGCAGGGTGGATAGTATCTACTTAATTCATTGAGCACGTTTACCCAAGCTACGATCTGCATCCTTCAAAAGAATCCTATCCTACATCTAAAAGCATTTAGACTTAATAAGCCAACAAGGATGATTTTTTTGGGTTCATTAACTGTGGAATTGAATTCTTTTAGCAACTGAATCAGAAACTTGAATTACGAGATTAAAACAAGGCTAACATTTCCCGCGTGTACAAGTAGAGCGTATGTAGGCAGGAGAAGCTCACGAGAGACGCTATCCGAGAGGAAATATAGGGCCATTTAATAGAGAACGTAAGACGGAAATCCCAGAGGAATTCGAAAGCCGTAAATAGATAGAAAAGAAGTCCAAACCGCACAATGCGAGTGACATGGATTGTGAGATTCGCGTGAGAATTAACCTAAATTCGCTGCAGTCGGAGCACTTTTCGCCCATCAGATAATAAATGCCGAAGAGGAGTTGGTGGCCAACGTATCTCGCGGATATCGCGTCGAACAAAAGAATGCGACCATAAGCGAGCATTCTTTGAGGCTTTATTATCGAAGCTTTGATCTTCTCTTATTTAGTGCCCTCCGAGTGCCAAAGAGAGGCCAACTTATCCCAGATTCTGGTGGACGCCGGCGCCGGGACGCTTCATATATACGATACGTACTCCACTGATGACTCCTTCGAGATAAGACGTTTGCACTCGTTTAATTTTCCGTACGTATATCATTCTCTCAATTCCTGGTTTCATCGTGAGATATTTTTTCACTTCGGAATAATATTTGACCGCAAATTCGCATAGGAGAACCTCAAACATCTCGGAAAAATAAAGCTAGATTTTCAAAAGATTCCAGTATCATTAAAATACCAGACCAGAAATAGTTTGATGCGATAAAGGGATGTTTTAATATGTATATGTTTCCCATAAACGTTATTAGGGTTTAATTTATTCCGAAATCGTGCTTTTTATTTAATATCTAGGCATTATCTGTAGTCTCGATTAAAGCAATGCTTAGATACGATTCGAATCAGTAAGATATATCATTAGGAGGGAAAATAGAACGCTTCTACGCAAAATTGGGAGCACACCTTTCATGAGCGATCTATTAATACGAAATCTCCCCTTAGTTTTTAATCTATATAACTTTCTTACTTTAACTCTTGAGATGTAAAAATTTTGTCTAACTTGATTCCTAACACGAGCATCGTTTTTCATCATTTCAATTTTTATTTTCAGCATTTCATTTTCAACATCGTTGAAGGAGGATTTTTCATATGCGTATTACGGATAGCGTTGCTTCCCTTTTTACGTATATTTATAGCATTACAAAATACATATTGTGCATAGTTTTTATCTTCTTTATAAAGTTGCATTTTTTATCCATAATAATTTTCGTGTATATGAGAGCAACTGTGCATTGTAGCATTCTCTCCCGCAGGAGAGATTTCATGGAATGACGATGCATTTAATTATCGTCTGCCACGCAAACATTAAGTCTGCTTCTGACTTTTAATAACACGCCTTTTTCAACGAAGACGTACTGAAATCGACTGAAGCATTCGGGTGCAGTAAAACCTAGATATAGCCCCCTTCCGTGAGCCCGAACCATTGGCTGTTCATGCAAACATATCTTTCTCGCAAATATTAAGTAATGCAATTATAAAAATGCTATTTGCACCAAATTTTAAACGGGCCATTCTCTAATTTTCCCCACAATATTGCTACTTCTACCAATCATCTTTGCTCTTGAAAAATAACTTTTAACTGAAACTTTGTTTAAGAATATCACTCATGTCGCTCATATGGCTCGGAGGAGGCTAGCTGCTACTGATCAATACTCTGATTTTTAATACTGGAAGATCACCTTTCAGGTACGTAGATACAAGGGTGCCTCGCAATATGAATTCCCTTATTTCGACAGTTTGGACAGACAATTTGAAATCCGAATTTCGGGCGGAAATTGCATGTGCGGCTGTGGTACTGTGAATATTAGAATATATACCTACGTAAAAATGTTAGAAAAAATGGAATAACCAGAAATATCAATTAATTAAATTCCTCTGATAGGGCCTGGCAAGGATTATAGCTATTTTTCGTAAACTTATACGGGAAATAGTGTCCTGAAATTCGTCTCACAGTTTGATACTAGATCGGCGACGGATGAATGTCGAATCCGTTGTACCGCTGTAGCTTTGATACAGTAATAAGACTTAAATAATATAAATTAAAATTTTTTTCATTCTCTAATTAATTGTTTCATTTATTTCTTATTCCTCGATCATGGGCTAAAGTCGAATCGAGGCGCGAACTAGCTAACTAGATATCTTATGGAATCTTTTTTTCGTTGAAAGTCCACAAGTAACATTCTTCCACGTAAGAAAGCATTACAACTCCTATGAAACCACCAAGCTATACTTGAGAGGTGAATTGCGTACATTTAAAGAACTTAAGATCGAAATTGCACAGAGGAAAATGAATATAACCGCTAAGTAAGACCACAAAGATTATTTTCCGTTTCATTTCCAACTGACGTAATAAACGAGTCAGAGAAAGAAAATTATTTAAATGCGCGCATTGGTTTCAGGAAGCAACGAAAATGCCTTAGGTTCCCACTCTTTTTTTTAAGGTTTTGTCTGGAGTTGTACATTCACTCACGCACACAAGTTTGCTTTGAAGTTGGAAAAAAATATAAATTTGATTCCGTTTCGTAACGGAATTCCACGAGATTGATTAATATATCGATGCTGGACTTAGACTTTTTTTCCCTTTTTTCAAGTCGGGTCCAAGCTTACACCCTCAGCGGACCGCAAACCATGTTCCTCTTGCAAGTTTACAATCATTTATAATAAATCCAAAATATGTACTTTTATTGGTCCACTATAATGGTATGCGGAGCACAGTGGTTTAGTTTTCAGGGTATGATCTAACCTGCAATTGCCTTTCTTCTACTTCGGCAGTAAAGATACAGAAAAGTTTAAGAAACCTCTATGAAAGAACAACCCCGAGGGCATTGGTTAAAGGGCTGCAGGTTGAACACCTCTGCTGTAAAGTTATAGAACCGCCGTCGTTGCTAGCTGGCGGACATCACAGTGAAACAAGTCCGTCGCGAGCCACGTTAACCGGGAACGGTCGTTAGGCAGATCCCCGGAGGCCCGTTGCTGAGTTACGCGCCAAGGGTTCGCGGGATCTTCTCCATAAGGCAAAAACCCATTACACCCCCCCCCCCTCCGTCACGTCCGCCCCTGCATTAATTTCGGAAATATGCACTGCGACACTGATTGTGTTGTGAAGGTGTGCGTGACACTTTCCTTCCAGACGTATTTTTATTTCCACATTACGAGCCACCAGACTCCCATTCCCTCCATTTTCGAATTTCTCTCTTTCGCAATCGCACTGAATCGCCCCGAAAAAACCTCCCTCCACCTTCACTAAATTGTGCTGGAATCGACTTCTCGCGCGCATTTTTACCCTGATGGACGTGTTCTCGCTCTCTCGCGACTTAAATTTTCCATGAAATAGACAAATGTACGAATGGAATGCCCCCAGATATACCTATGTACGGATTGAAACTGCCTCCACCAGTTGGAATTACTGTATCCCGTACTTTTCCTCGGAATGTTCGAAACAAATTGAACCAATCGAGGAATATAAAATCAGAAGGCCTTCAACTGCTTCAATTACTCCGTCTGCCTGTTCCCTCCGCTAACCCTCCGCAATTAGCCACAAAAGATAAAATGAGGCTTACTAGGCAGGATGAGGAGTGAGGTACTTCACTGAGTTGGAGTGCTTTCTACAAAGGTACGTATAGCACGACAGAATTAATGACAGTTTTCTTCGTTTCACTAAAGAGAGACCAAACTTTTTGTCATTATTTATCATCACTCATCCCTCAGAAGGTTTCATACTATCACAGGCATGAACAAAACTGGGGTAAATTCATCGAGCGATATATTTGTTCTGTATTCATTACCGAGAGACAAATGAAAAGATTCTTTTATCAAAGGTTAATATCTCAATCACTCAACGATTAGAAAACAGTTCCTCGTAAACTTAACTGAAAAGGCGTTAGCATTGAGAAATTTCACAACTAAGCACATATTACACATTTCCAGAAAAAAACTACGTGTAGATTCGGAATACTCAACCTTCAAATTCCTCTTAAATTGTTTTAATGCTGATTTTTGGATCATTGAATCATTGAAGAAGATATTTCAATGTGCAACGAATAGGAAAAAATATTTTAAATGCAAAGCTTTCGAGAAGAATTTGCGTAATAAAGTGATGGAGAAGAATAAAAGTACAGAAGTATTGACAAAAGTACTGAAAGTTTAGCGTAGTGGCGGAAACGAGGATACGACACTGGGCGTACGAAGGGAATAACGCTGAGTTTCAGCGGGAGAAAGACTGTTTGGAAAAGCACATTGGATGGCGGTCAGAAGACCATAGTGAGAATGGATGACGGTCACTGAATTTCTTAACTCAGTTTCATCTACAACTATGCCTATTTGGGTTTCTACTTAATATAAAAACGGAAACACCCCGTATAAAGATTTAATTAGAGAAAGTTTCGGAATACTTTAGGGAATACGACGACAACCCAAATCTGCGAAACAGATCAACAGTTGCTGACCGAATTAAATCCTGATTCAGATGAATATTTCTCTAAGAGAGTCAGCATCACATCGAATACCGCTCGGGAAGCATTTGATGTCAAACTGCGGGCTTAGGAGTACAGCTTTAATTTTTCCCTACTTCGATTGTGTTTAAGCGATTCTCTACCTCAAAACAGCATCCTAACGACTTCTTATGCTCCTGTACCATTTCGCTGGCCCCAGTGGCGTAGTGGATAACGTACTTTCCTTGCACCACTGAGTCTCCGGGTTCGAATCCTTGTCAGGTTTTACGTTAGTGTGTATTTGAGGTTTTTCCTAATTGTGGTAAACATTGACTAAAATACGCCCAATGAATAAGGACGAAATTGATAAATTCAAATAATTCAGGAATATATCGGAATTAAGATGAAGATAGATAATTGATTCTTTTTACCTCTAGGAAGGGTTATACGCCGAAAAAATTTGCTATTAAAGTCCCGTATTTTTCTACATGAAAACATATTTCACTCTCCTGTGAATATTGAGGGAATTAAACCCCTTGAAGCATTAATTTTTTTACGGTTAAATAAAAAGTTATTTAAAGCGTAAGTTTCAAGTAAAATTGATTGATTGATAGGTTGGTTTTATAGAATAACCAACTCTCGGCCAAATATATCCTCGAGGAAACAATCAGATGAAGTCCGGATGGAGTTCGACTAATCCGACGACCAATTCCGTCATCATCTTCAGGGATCCGAGGCCCCGCGCTACCCCAAGAATATCTCCGCCGAAGAAGTCGCCAACTTTCGATTTATACCCAACGAAAGTCCTAATCTCTTAAAATCGCTCTGCCAGCTCTTCGGCACCCGTCTATCACTAAGCAGATAGACAATAACTCGGAGAAAAAAAAGCTGAGAACTTACCTTTAACAGTGGTGACCATGGCGATCCAAGCTGCGGCGAGGACGAGGGTTCGCCCGAAGGCGTGGCGGCGACCAAGGGGACCCATTGCTCTGCAACGTCTTCTCCTGCTGACACTGCCAGGCGTCAATCTCACCGGACAACACTCCTCTCTCAACTCTTCCGAACAACTTTCAAAACTTAGGGAAACGCAGAAATTTCACTCGCCGAGCACTGATTCTGTAAAATTACTCCGTCGAATTTCCTGTCCAAAACTCTCCGAACCAAAATATGCACCTCTTGGCACCTGTTTTTAAAGCGCACGAAAGCAGTTGCTTCGCGGGAGGTGATGCGCCGGGTTTTTTTTAGAAGTTTAGAGAGTCACCGTTTGTTTACTCACTTTTTTCGCACGAAAAACACGAACGTGAACGGCGAAGTCACGGTTTGCTCACGCGGGAACCGGAGTTGTAACGAGAGTGAAGTCGAGAAAGTACTCTGCGACCAAGAATTAAACTTAGTACCTCATCCGACTGATTTTTTTTTTTTTAATCTCTCGTCACTCCGGGGGAGTAAATTCTACCCAAAATGTTTTTTTTTTATCCTCCCACTATTCACGTGTTGAAACACTCCCAAAAGACGGATAAGTTGAGGAATCTATCGCTCTTTTTAAACCTGAAGGGATTCTTCCTTCTGGATGTCCTCCTGCAGACCTCTTAAACCCTCTGGGGAGGTCCGCGACGAAGCGAAAGAAGAGTCTCACTTTTTCAGGGCGCTGATAAGGGTACTCTCGCCAAGTTTCCGACCGCCGATGTCCCGACAAAGACCGTGCAATGGGGCGACTCGGACTTCTCACAACCGCCGTCCGCGTTCGACTGAAGCACTTTCCGCCGTCGGATTGGTCGACGTCGGACGCGCGCGCGCTGCCAGAACGCTCGCTCCGGGGCCGCCTACCTGTCGAGCGCCTCTCTCGGATAGTTTAGGAGGCCACTGAGTGAGGCAGCGCTGACATGACGGATTCCATCAAATTTTGATTGCCAATTCCTCTGCGACCCGGGATAAGCGAAGAATCCCGAAGAACCTTTTTCTCTCTCTCTGGATGGGATGAATCTTCTTGCAGCCAAGAAGTATTGATTAACGCGAGAATTGGAGAAAAATATTCACCTTTATCTCTCTACGAAGATGGATCTCTATGAATTTGACCTTAAAAGTTGCTACCTTCTGCGGGGGTGGGCTTATTTCATACCCGGGGCGTCGAGAGCTTATGCTGGCCCGGTTTTTAAGGGTATGACGGACCCCTTACTTTTATATGTTTATTTACAGAACTCCCGAGAGGAAGGCAGAAACGTGCTGGTTGAATGTAGTGAGTTGCTGAGGAAAAGAGGTTTGAGTACCTTTAAGAAAAAAGAGTATGTCAGTGTGAGAAGGTGTATGGATGTATATAAAGCGAAAAATCATAAGGGAAACTATTGAAATACAAGAAATATGGGTAAGTATCAGTAAATAAACTAGGAAATGCTTACCCTTATGAGAAGTATCCTGAGTGATACGTAATGTTGCTATGCTACATAACAACAACAACAATAATAATAATATTTTTAAATAATGAATTTATTGCAAACAATGCCATGATACAATATAAGAGACGTCCCTGAGCTAGGATGAAAAAGAAAAGAATGAATACAAAGTATAATAATAGAAGTCAAAAAATATTTCAAGTATACATATATAGAAGTATACACACAGTATACTTTTATACTCTAGTGTACACAGAAAATTATAAAAATCATTGAACAGAAGAATTATAAAAATCACTGAACATACATAAAGCTAATAATAATGGTAATAATAACAACAACAACAATATGTCTTTAGTAAAGGGCGAGATTGAGACTCCCTAGTCCCTTCTTACACCTAACCCTAATTATCATACCGGTTATAGTTTCTGTTTTCCTGTTTCTTCCGGAATGTCATTAAATAAATCTGAGTGAATTTCCAAAAGAAAGTTCACAAGGTGACTCCGCACGATTAAGCGCACACAAAGAAAACATCCTATAGAGATTGCCTACTAAATCGTCCAAAACGGTTTAAGAGAATGTTCTTGAAGATAAAATAATGGTTAAATCAGTCTCTGCAATATTAAGGTTCGAGTACCAGTGAGACATTTTTCACTTTTGTTTTCCTTCGGTGTTGATTCCTCGACATTTTAACAGATTACTAAAACTGATTCACTCCATAACTTATACACCGATAACAGCTTGTATTCTTTTGCCCGAATTTGTATTTAAAAGGTAAGTACATTCTCTCATTCATATTCATATAAATTTAAATGAAACTCGATATAACCCTTTTGCTCTATTTTCATTCATAAAATATTCTTCTTTCGCATACTGCCTTAGATCCGACCCCGAGTGCATACAGAGTCGATAATCTTTCACATGGCTCTTGAATGCCTTAGAAAAAGTAAACTCCGCAGGTACGGGCGTGCTCTAAGACCCTTTCTTAATTAAGCAGCGGACGTACTCCTTTACAAATGAGATTAAAAATTCAGCCGGCAATCAACCTCCGCAGTTTTAGAACAGCCTTTTTCAAGGTGCAAAACTAGAGAAAAACGGTTAATGTCGAAATTTGAAATCTTTTATAAAACGTAATTCTATTTTATATTTCGCGACAGCCTTGAAACTCGATTACATGTATAGTAAAGATAAGAATGTTTTCGGTCTCGGCCATGTCAAAGTTACATCAAAACCTTTTCCGCAAACGCTCATTAAACTCATAATCCTTATCCCCGTTGCGTGCTTTTTTAGCATTACGTTGATGAATGCTTCTGGCTTTTAGCGGAGTAATTTTTATGAATATTCTCGACGATAACGGGTTCGCCTTCGGTGAAAGTAGTCCCGGGTTCGACTCCTGCTCCCACGTGCAAAATTACCCTAGTTGTCGAAGCACTTTTATACGGTACGGTACGATTTGTACGGATACGGAAATTTACAGGGAAATGGAGAGAAAAGAGGATAGAACAACCCTGTCGAATGATTTAGATAATATTATGAAATGGTGCGATGGTTGGCAATTAGAGCTAAATGTAGAGAAATGTTCAGTAGTTGACTTCTTCGAAAGAAAATCTATTAATAAAGATTATCCGTACAGTCTCCGTGGGATGAACTTGTTAACAGTAGGATCGGTGAAATATCTTGGAGTAACTCTCACGAATAACTTAACATGGAGTACCCACGTCCATAATATCTGCGGAAAAACGCTTAAAAAACTCAGCTTCGTAAAGAGAATAGTCGGTCGGAGCGACGAAAAAGTTCGCGAGCGATGTTATTTTGCGTTAGTTAGACCTAATCTTGAGTATGCATGTTGTCTATAGGACCCGATAAATGTTGTATTAAAGAAGTAGAAAAGGTGCAGCGAAAGACGATACGTTTTGTAAAGAATTGAAGAATTGCTACGATAAATCAGTGAGCCTCACTCAGATGCTTCAGAACGCAAAATGGGAATCTTTGGAAGTTAGAAATTTCAACAAAGGATCAATTTACTGGATAAATTCAGAAAAAGAACGTTCAGAGATGATACGTATAGCAGATATCTCGTAATGCGTTCACCATGCTACATACGCCGTTCCGATAATGCGGGAAAAATCAGAGAAATAGATGCTAGAACCAATCGATTCAAGAACTCATTTTTCCCGCGAACGATACGCGAAAATAATCGATTGAGGAAATATAGTCATGGTACATGCATCCCCTGCCACACGCCGAAAGGCGGCTTGCAGGGTACAAACATAGGCATAGACATAGACGCTTTCAAGAATACTACTACTACAAGAGGAGAGACCGAGTATGCACCAACTGATGAATTTTGTACATAATAGTGTTACCGAACTATTCGAAAGGGGTGGTATGCTTATGTATGGTTCTAAAGGGAGAGGAAGAGCGAGAAAGCGGAATGAGCGTATGAAATTGCACGAATGTGTCCGTAGCGAAAGATGAATCTAAGGATATCGAATTACTTGTTACGAATCGAATTACGAATTACTATATAGTGTGAGAAGCATAAAATGTGCGTAGTTCGAAAGGGAACAATGTGGTTGATGTTAGTCTACGTATTATGTATGATAGTGTAACTTTTCATCAGCTGGGGCTGTGGCAAATTCCCACTATTTACTATGAACACTAGAGCCCCGGTAATCCGAACTAATTGTGACCGATCACTGCTCGGATTGCGAAATTCTTAGATTATCCGAAAAATAGCATTATTACAGTATAAATCCATTCAAATAACTTTATTACGTTTATTGATACAATACTGCATACGTCTATGTACTTCGTACAGTATAGTATATCAGTAATTTGTAACGTAGACTGTAATTTTTTATTCAATACAGTAGAGTAAATTATCCCAACCGAATAGTAGTTTCGAACAATGCTGATGTAAAATTTAATCAAAGAGTCATTTTTCTATTTTTCGATTTTGTTCCGTCATTCTCTAATATTCATCCGAAATCCATATTTTAAATTTTTAAAAATTTCCGAAATTTCTGTTCAGACTCACCGTACTTTGTTTATCGGTGTTCGAAGTAGCGGTACTATAGTGTGCTATAAGATGTGACCAGTAACATTTTTCATAAGTATAGCAACGATGAATGCAATATTAAGACATATTTTCCCCTCTAACAATTTACCCATAGTTAAAAATCTCTTTGGGAATCTAAAAGAGGGCCCAAAAATTTTGTCCCACCTCGGCAATTGGCACATTTCAAACTCAGGATTTTAATACCATTTATAGGAAACTCAGGAAACCGTTTCTACCCTTGAGAAAGTGAAAACGATGTAAAATCTAGGTCATAGGTAATATGTCCTATGCCAACCATGCCAAATCAATTGGTGGCAAGAGCAAGGACTTCTATCTTAAGCAGGGTGGTCAATTGAAGTTTAATTAATAACTGAAAGTATTGTAACTTTTATTGAAAATTGATCAGTACCTACGTAAAACTGCTATTGATTATTATATTTTATGCTATTCTTATTTTTAATTGCACATTATTTGTTTTTTTTAGCAATTGAAACATGAATTGACGTTTATGCACTCTATCAGAAATACTTTACCACGTAAATTAGTTGAGCACGTCCCTACTCGAAATCTAGCGATTGCTCTTAATATTTCGGGATAGATGCATTAGTCTTTTATAGTATGGTGGTAACATTGTCCGTATAATTAATTTAATTTATTATATATTTAATTTAATTAATTTATCTCCCTGTACCCCGCGCTAGCATCTATTGTTTGGATCATGACAGTGGGACTATAATAACGTACGAATACGTACAACTACGAAATATCCAATTAGCCGGGACTCGAACCCGGTACCTCGAATTTGGAGGAAGTATGTTACACCTGTGAATGATGAAGGATAACATGAAATAAAAAATTCTTTTATTTTCTTAAATTTTTGTGTTTTGATGTGCTAGGTTTCTTTATTAGAATTATCTTTTAATCTGTATCTCTCAACTAACGAAAATATATTATTCGAATATAGGACAACGATAGGAGGGACTTTCTAGTCGCCTAATAAAAACATTTGTGAGTATGCATATCTTCCACCCCCAAAAACTGTCCAGCTTTCGATATAGCGTCAACCAATGCATTCGGCCCGCCGTTCATAGGATGTCTGACGACTTCTCTGTATACCATAAGCTAACTCATACAACGTTTCCAGCATCACGTAACAAATAAAATACGCAACCTCTAACAGAAGGAAGAAAGTTGCATTGGAGTGGATTTGACACGGAGTCGCGCGCGTCACTTCTTGCAGCGCTTAATCATTCCTTAACGAACCGTAGACTGGGATTTTTTCTCCTCTGTCACAACAGACGCATTCCATATGTTGTCACTGAGAGATTTTGAGGACGTGAGGGGAACGCCCGTATCCGGGGTAAGCGTCAATCAAAGTCTCTTCCCCTTAGGAGGGCTTGCGTCCCCCAGTTCGGAAGAAGGAGAAGATACGAATAGCGGAGACATTCGATTACGGAGCGGTACTATCAGCTCTTCCAGCGCTTTGCGTTCGAAATAATTAGCTTCATGAACGCTGTTTTGTAAGGAATTCGCTTGCAGGATAAAATGGCGCCATTTCCAGAGATTCTTATTTCCGTTTTTGTATAGAATCGTATTTCATCCTACCACATCTTGATAAATGGAATATTCCTCAATTGTATTTTGGTCCACGATGAAGGCAAATGAATGTTTCATTTATTTTTCCCTGTTTTATACACGACTGTGATAATATGAAATCAGATAATTTTTGTAATTCCACTGCTTTGGAAATTCAGAGAGTTATTGTGATGCTATTAAGTGGACGTTTTACATTCTTACGAATGTGACTCGGTCAAGAAAGCATGGTAAAACTACCTCACTCCGGATCTAATTTGGTAAGCCACATCCCCTCTTAAAAGCTTTAGCCCTCCTTAATCGGACAAGAATGTCTATCTTTGATTAATTTTCACTGATCTGAAGATTAATTTTAACTTTAATTATTGCCAATCTTTTCAAATGACAGTAATAACGATTCATTGACAAATAATTTTCACACACGAACAGTAAAAATACTTTCTGCGAACTTAAGGTGTATCGTAAGCTGTGCAGGTATGCTATTATATTAACGATTTTGGTTTTATGTAATACCTTCAGTTAGTATTTAATCAATATAAAGATAGACATAAGAAGATAATCTATTTACTATACAAAATACAAATTAAGTAGTGGCAGAGTCCTTTTGATATAGAGTGTCAATACGCTAGTAAGTGAAGATTCAATAATTATATATACAGCAATATAAACGGCTAACTTTAAAACTATGCTAACTTTTGGGAACATATGCGTGTTTTTTTCGTTTTCTATAACCTAGGAATATTCCTTTCTAAGAGTAACGTTCGCAAATTTGCAATTTTTTCCATTCTAACAGAAATTCAGTCAGATTTAGACGTAATTGTTTCCTCAATTCGAAATTTCTATTATCGAAGGATGTAACCGAACCAGTCATGACGGCAGCGTATAAGGAATGTCGTAAAAACGTGTTCAATGTATCATAATGACACTATTAATAACAAACATTAACGTTATTGATACTCTGTGCTACCTAATAATATGAAAATATATAATCAAACAATATATACATTACTTTTTTGATCTGTCGTTAGATATTGTTATTATAGTCATTTGCGTCTATTCTTAATAGGCATCGTTAAAGTGTTTGACTACATATATATATATATAATCAAAGTGTATTAAAAGTTTTGGATGGAAAGACCTCTGGCAGGGCCGACTGAACAGTTGGCAAATGAGGGAACCACCTCAGGGAACAATAATCAATGAAGGGACAATCACTGAGTATCGGAATAAATCTGAATATCTTACCAGAGTTCACTAGATCATCCGACATTTCAATTCTCTTACCGTACGCTACAACAGCGTGTCTCATCCACTTTATCGAATGTAACAGCCGCTGTTTAGATTCAATTTCATTTTACTTGTTTAATTTATTGGGAATCCTAATCAACTACTTAATGGTACTAGCCGGTGAATTATCATTAGTCTAAAATTAGATTACAATCCGTACAATTAGCAGTACATATGGACTGATTCTTTTTTCCCAAGAATAACTTTAAAGGGTCGGATGCATATAATTCCTAATTTACTCATTGATATCGAGAATTTAAAATTACTATTCTTTCGATACAATTTACATATGAGATACATTCATTATAATGCAATTGAGTTCGCCGAACGGGCAAAAAATTGCGACGGATTTCGAGCGAAAAATGTCCTTGTTTACGCACATTAATCGCAAATGATTATCCGAGGACACAAGTTTATTCACATGTATCGGTGATCGTGTGGGCTTAATCGTCGGGAGATGTGCAAATAAATTTATCAGATTAAATTTATCTCAGTCGTGTAATTACGTGTTCTCTTTGGAAGCAATAATTTAGGATTGGAGAAAATATCAACAAAGCTCGGCTCATTATGCTCCGAAATTTTAAATCAACATCGATATGCAGTTGAAATGCAAAGAAAAGCTACAGATTGGGTAACAATATGGGTATTCGAAATCAGAAGGACTGGCTTCAGAGAACGATGGAAGTATCTGTATAGGGTTGCAACAGTCAGTAGGGAGTCTATTTTTCAACAATGGTGTAATTTATGAGCATCTTCAACAATGAAAATTTACCTTCTTTTTATTTCTTTGTTTTGTTGATAATGAAGAGACTGGTAACAATGGACGCTGATATTGTCGAAATCCAGTTGAAGCCGCTAACAATTATAATTGATCATAGGTCTCTTCACAGCGCCTCGGAAAGGCTATAAATCTGAAGATACTACTGCCTTTAGAGAATAGCTGTCTATAGCAACTCAGAAAGATTCAACGAAAGTTTCAGCAATATTTTCTAAAGAATTTAGACGATAAATCGGTTAGTTCCACCACGATGCTTCTAGGATATCCTCATCTTTCTCAATCAAGGCATACTGTTGATTATTTTTCACCACTTATATGTTTTAAATGGTAAATTTTCTCATAACCCACTCATGCATAAAATAACTTACAGATTTCTTTATTTCTTGGGATATTTGCGCCCGTCCTGTCTTCTTTGGACGATTTTACGCGTTCGAAGTAGACAGGGCCAGTAAATTGACAAAGATAAATTGAAAAGATTGACACCCTTTAATGTATGCATATGTATATCAATACATAAGAAAAATCGATGTAATTTTGCTAGTATTCGACAACTGTTACAAAATACAATTATCATCTTTTTTGGTTATTCTCAACACTCAATTACCAGGTTTTAAAAAAACAGGGACCTTCATACATAGATAACCACGTACTCGCGAGTCCTGAGATATGAAAATAAGTAACCCTATGTAAACTTAGTGCACTTGTTTCACGACCTTTTAAACTCGCAAACTCGCCGAAATTTAAAATTCCAATTTTTCGGTCGAAAATTTCTTCTCCGCGTAAATAACGAGAATAAATAAATCACGCTCGAGATGTCTAAATATTTATAAAACGGCCAAAATGAGGGCAGACTGCTATTCTTTGGAAGTTTTCGGCGTTGTTCCCATCCGATCCCTAATACAGCCACAACATTAGCATCGTACGGAAACACGTTCGGAAAGAGCAACTTCTTCGCAAACTGCAGAAATATGCATTCTAACGATGCTTTAAAGACTCAACTTATAAAAGTTTGGCCTCTTCATTCCTTGTGGCGTTTAAAAAGTCGAACAGAAGGGGCAGGCTCTTTAGCGGGGAAAAGATTGGGTTCCACTTGGTAGGGAGCAACGTCTATTCTGGGGTCCATGGAGGAATTCCTTAATGATGGGAAAGAATGAGGAAGCTGGGGGAAAGGTAAGTTGTGGAAGTTTAGGAAAGATAAGGAAGGAAAGGTCAGAACGGCCAAACGAAAGGAAGAGGAGCAGATTCGGTTATAACAAGATCCCTAATAACAACTGAATAATAGAAGATTTTAGTGCCTTGTATTATTTAGGGGCTCGTTATAGCTAAGACTAATATGATTTAGAAACAAATAGAAAGAGTACCTGTTAAAATTTGTAGATAATAGTAACTAAATGAAGAACATTGCAACAATTCACAGGATCTTAATTAATTGGACATTATCAATAGAAATTACAGAGCACGGAAAGAAAAAAAATATACATACATTCTAAAGTAAAATTAGCTCCTTGGACAATTTGTATGACAAATGAAAGAGGTCAAGCCATGCGGGCGTTTTGAGCCTGGTTAGATGATGTAATAAGACACAGAAAAGATGAAGATGTTAGAGAAAACTGAACCATCAGCAAAATCAAGGATAAAACCAGAGTATACCGGAAGAATGTGATGTCACTACTATAAATTCATTAACCTTGATTACCAAAACAAATATATGTGTATTCGTATTTATATACCGTTTGGCAGAATTTTCACTTATTCACATCAGTTATTAGATGAAAAAAATGAAAGAGAAAAAGTCTGCCATCACCGGATCCTAACCAAAATCCGGGCGCTTTTTGGGCGGTAGCTTTAATCAGCTAAGCTAACACGACAAAACAATCTCCAAAAGAAAAAATAAATTGGAACTCCGTAATCCGTATGTCGGCAGACGGAACTCGCCTTTAGAGGCAAACGGAAAGACCAGGATCACAGATTTCCTGTAATCAACGTATGTGTATTTCGGAAACAAAGCTTCCATTTTCAAGGGTCTCACAAATGGAAGCTTTGTTGCCGAAATCCGCATAGAGTGATTTCCAGAAATCGGTAATCCAGGACCTCTCGGTTGCCTCCAAATATGAGTTATGTACGCCGACATACGGTTTACGGAGTGTTTTTAAAACTCTAACAACAATCTAAGAAGAATCACTCTTTCATTCCATAGGCAATGATCGGACACGGTTTGCTCGGAAGTATCCACCAGAGATGGCAGCACTGATGATGCCGCCTAACCATCAAAGCGGAATTCCTAAATAATCGCAGGAATAACGAAGAAAATAAATGACATGGGCGACGTAGTGAAAGACTCGGGTTCGATCTCGACATTAGACATTTTTTTCCTTCACCTTAAATCTAGCATAAGAATCATGCGTTTTTCATCACATATTAGTAGTATTTGTGATATTTTTAAAGGCAATAGCTTAAATAGTGTCTTCTTGTGTGGAATGAAAGGTAGATTTTTCATCTTACTTTAGCAGAGACTGCGAATTGGATATGTTATGCTATTTGAGGTGGGGAGAATGTGGTCGCACCCCTATTCCCCTGTGGCGAGAAGGGTTCGGTGATTGACGCAGGGCGTGGTAAAGTACGGCGCAGAAGTGACTGACGGAAAGCGCTTCGGCTCTCATTGCCAGCGAGCGCAAATGAACTTCTGTCATCGGAGAGAAGGTTATTAAAATAAATACTCCGGAGCCGAGGGGAACTGGGAAATTGTCTTTAATTTCGTTTGTACGAAGAATTCTTTTTTTCCCCTTCTTAAACCCCTCCAGCTCCTTCTGCTGGGGGCTGAAAATTAGATTGGTAATGAGACAAACTAAAGAAAAATCGTACGTGCCAGACTTCCCCCATATAAGGTGCACACACCCGTCTTATAATTAAAACAGTCAGGTAATCGATTATTTTCCTCGTTTTAATTTCAAGACCATGTTAGAATGAAGCCCAGCTCTGTTGACTCCATCGCTAAGTAACATTTATGTGCTCACAGGGCCGGCTCCGAGCAGGAAGCAAGGGAGAGAACCACCTCAGGGCGCAATGTTCGGTGGGGCGTCGGTAATTGAAATTCGTAAAAGGGTATGAAAGGCTCCATCAATGGCAATGGAAGACGAAAATCCGACAATTGAGAGCATTCTAAATTAAGCTCTTTATCGAAACAAAAATCTCAGTCTTAATGGTCTTCCTTTAGCATTTTCATGATAAATAAACGAGTGAAAATTGATCGTTTTTAAGAAAATCAGCGTATTAATGCAATAATCGACAGTGGGCTTTTAAAAATCTGGGTTGATTGTTCCTTAATATTTGGGTGTATCGTTGGTTTTACATTGATGAGTCAACAATAGCAACCAATTAACAGAGATCAATGATTTCTCCTTGTGTCACCAACCTTTGTTACATTCAGCTTTACTAAGGCTAGACTACTTGAGCTATTATCACTACAATATTCACTTTATACATTAGGAAGTAAAAATTGCCTAACAATCCTGTATTGCATCAAGCAATTGCAAATTAATAAGACTTTTATTAATAATTAATATACAAGAGATATTTTGTAGCATTTTAGCGTTAATAGAAAAAATAAAACATGTTTGGTATATTTATGTATGATCATTTTTCTTAGATGTTATGATGTAATAAGACTATTGCGATTGATTGAAAATTTGTTTCATATATTGCCCTGTGACATTACGTTGTATAGATGTTGAAAGTTTTTCGTTCCATTTAAAATGATAGTAATGAAAGTTTATTTACATATCTGTGATTAAATTTTATCTGAATCTATGAATAGCCAGACAAGTTTCTTCTTTCGAAATCTTTCTAACAACATCAGACATTTTAATGAATGAATACTTACCGAAAAATTGTACCCTTGTCAAAGCATTCATAGCTAATTGCAATGGTGCCCCCACTAGTAGGTTGCGGCAAATTTGGTCAGCTTTCTTCAAGTGCAGCCGTTTCTCAAAATAACCAGTCCTATAAATGAACAAGTAACTTTTTACAAGTTGGGATCACCTGATCAGAGATACTGCCTTGCGACCCGGCAATTCTCTGCCCTCAATATTACCACTTTACCACTAGGTTGTACATGCAACGTACAGATAAGACGAGGACGATCAACATGTGATTATTTCCATTTATATCATACGTTGATCATAAAACTACTTTGCATACTGTTGTCAGTAATCTAACACCAAGAAGCTAGCGCATAAAAGTAGCATAGAAAATAGAGTTTACTGTGAATAAAATAATTTCATCACGCATTCCGTTTGAGAGGAAGGGGATTGAAAATCACTTCCAGATGTTTAAATGGAAAAATATTACTTTACTGTCATGGAAGACAAGGAGCAAACACGAGATGAAGGTTGAACTAATGCGCATTGTTTAGTTCTAAGTTATACATTAGGTCCATTCGTTGGTGCTCAGGAGCTTATTTAATGGCTGTACATTTAGAATCTCCATGATGATTAATGATGTAGTTACGTAAGGAAGTAAGCATTAGTGTTTTTTGACTACGGTTGGGCGACCTCTGAAAGCAGATGTTATGGAGTCAAGAAGAACACGCAATGCGTTGGAATATGACGTGACATGTGTATAAAAGAGGAAATGAGAGTAGAGTAGATTGTCCCGTCAGGGTGGTTGATGAAATTTTCCGGATGACCTGCAAAAAGAAGAAAAATTCGACAATATACGTAACTTATATGCTTATTCTGTTACTTAATTCCAGCACAAACAAAGCAACAGTCTGAGTGAGTACCTCTGGTATTTATAGGCCAGAGAAATGCACTTTCAAGTTAAAATCTTTAAACATTTTTTACCGAAATCGATCCCTTATGTATTTGTAGAAAACCATAGTTTGGAGTTTAATATCAAACAACATATTTTAAAGTGAAAGAAGTCACGGAAATGTATTCCGTTGTGGGACATCAAGTGCTCGGCACCCTACTATGCGTCATACCTTAATTTCGGTTATGACGGGGTGACTGCATGTGTGATTATCAATCATATTATTTGTGTTTTACTTTCTCATGCCAATTTCTTTTATTATTAAAAAACGTCTCTCGTAAAAAGAAAAATCTCTTATCTATGTTTCAGGGGTATATAATGTATTTCACTTTTCAGATATGCACCATTTTACTTTCGTTACTGCTTAAATGCTTAGCGATTTAAATTTTCATTCGACCCTGTAAATACTGTTTCTAAAATCGATTTTTATAAGCAATAAAATGAAGCAAACTCATAACTATGTATATCTATATGTATAACGTAAACTATGGCATATCTGTAAACGTACAAGTGATGGAGTTAGGGAAGGCAAATGGAACAACGCTGTTATACTCGTATGAGCTGTTAAAGCACTCCTTAAGCTGTTATTCCAGCAGTTCGAGCACACGTTATAACCAGTTCATAGAAAAAAAGCAAGAATATATACATGTAGTAGGGGTAGTAATTTTAGAAGTGCTTAGACAACTGAGGTCGTTTCACCCGTAAGCCTCCTCCAGGTATCGAATTCGGGATCATCATCAAAGTCGAAAGCATTACCCATCCATTCGGAGGCCCTACACACATGTAATAGAGTAAATTCCTAAAGGGTATGAGTCCATTCAAAGTGGCTAAAATTATTTCATATGCCTATATTTCATTTTTAAAATTGTATGTAAATAGATAGGAGTTGTGTTAAACTGTTCAGATGCTGAGGACGTTTCAAGTGTAAAATACTGTAGAGTTCATGTTTATTAGGGCTATTATTTTTTGGCTGAAGCTGCAGCTTGATGCCTTTTAAACCGCGGCACATATTGAATTAATAAACACATTTTAAATACCTGGGTCCTACGAAACACAGTTTCGAACTAAACGTGATATTTACCCGCACCCGCAGCGTTAAAGGTGTTTATGATAATGTTTTGAACTCAAAGAAAGGGTGGATGGAAGTGGAATTCTTAAAACGGGGTTATTAATGGTTCAAAAGGGAGAAGAAGCCCCAAAAATAGCTTTTTGAATGTGGCGAGAGGGATACTGAAGAGGTGTACAATTCTTTCAGACTAAAATGGACTGCGTGGTAAGATGAATAGCTGTATCTGAGGAGAAGGATCTATGCTAATAGATGTGGAATAAAACAGGTATGTAACGTGCTCAGTCCGGAAATGAATTATAATTATGCATGGCGTGGATAGCTTGAGTAATGCAGGATGGAATGTATGCGCGGAAGGATGTATGTAAGATGATATATTCGATGTACGATATCATGGGGATATCACTCACCAGCGCAAGTTCGGAGTAAGATTGAGCGAATTTTTTTTCTGCCGGAGAAGTGCGGTTTGTGGAGATACGCTATCAAGAGGAAAAAGATACTGTTAATCCGGACGTCATCCAGTGTCACTTTAACATCGCCCGTAAACAAAAACAAACGAAATTGTTAAATACACTTCCATTAGAGGCGAGCGATAAGACCCCCAATTTCCGGGGACTTCATCAATCATCAGAGTCAAGCGAGGATTTGCAGGGACACCCACCGCCCTTAATAATTCACTACACGTGAAATGCCTCATTGGAAAATAAAGTTCCCTTCCTGTGTTCGATCCTCTCTTCTTCCTGCTTCTTCTTACTAGCTAATCTCCTGTTGTAAATTCGATTTCGGTTAATCGTTATTACTTGTTCATTTCGCAGTTTCCTCAACCATCTCTCGGGCAATCGCCATATCCCTTGAAGTGATATTACATTACATCACATTGATAGTTAAATGGAATATTTTCATTATAAATACGGTTGAAATTCATTTTTCGTTTCACTCTTGCTTATGACTGTGATAACGTGGTAGACACTAAGACATGGATGATGCTGTGTGGTGATATTCAGAATTTTGTTAAAAGAGCTTCGATAACTAAGGTTATTTTCGCATATGAATTGAACTGCTTCTACCAAAAGACAAATGCCTAGTAAATTCGACTACCCGGGGAGCTAATTGGTATTCTTGCCTTTCATCAACTACGATGAATAATATTACTCAACCGGTCATTGTGGTTAGATATAAAAAGGGACTGTCTCAATCTCAAATATTATTATTTTATCATTATTGTGCTGCATTTACGCGGATTTTCCACGCTCATAGCGCTCTGGTTGGTAAGAGCCTACTACCTCACTCCTCATCTTACCGACTATGCCCCATTCCCTCTCCGTTATTTAGAGCTGATGGTTGAGAGGATGAGTTCAGATCGGTCTTTGAGCACAATACTTTTCAGACAAACACTGCTATTAACATCAGCGTTATATTGAATCATGATGTGTTATATTATTCAAATTAATCTTAGATCACGCAAGGAAGGTACTTTTATCTCTGATACAAGAGTTGGCTTCGATATACATTTGACGTCTCCGACTTGGTCATCTTCCACATCGCTAGTCTCACCGTTCATTTTGGCTCAGTCGATGGTGTGCAAAGGATATGCTCTCGTTTCCATTTCTACTTTCTCCAAACAGGAAGTAACGTCACTGTATATTGGATAGCTCCATATTTCATCGAAGATAAATGTTTGGTTTGTTTGGAGTTTGAGACAAAATGGACCAAGAAGGATTATTTTCATATTTTCACAATACTTTTTTGTCATTATATCTATTTTTTGATAGAGTATAGAATATAATCAATATCCCTCTTTTGATATGATATATGTTAAAGATGAACCAGAAAGGTTTACTTAAGGTAATAGAGAAATTCGTTTTAAGATTGAGATAAAAGATGGTGGACCTACCAATGCCCAACAATTATTTATATATGACTACTCAACTGTTAAACAAAATCGCAATTTAAGAAATTCGCAAAGTAGTTTTAACAAACTATGTATTATTATTTGATTTATTGTTAATATACTGTTATGTTATATTATTATCTAAGTTTATTATTTTATTATTTGTACAAGCAATTCTCTTCATATTATGAATATTATAAATTCTAATCTGTAATTTATCAATCAAGCGTGTAGAGGATGCATTCAAATAATAGTTGTGTTATTAATTATTCATAAACATAAGTGAACAAAATGTAAATTTCTAATTTTTAGAGATATTTTTTCAATCTAATAATGTATAAGGCATCGTAGTTAGACAATGGAAGAATTTTACCCCTGTGGAAAGCTTTGTCTAAGTTATGTTTAAATATGAAATATAGTGCGGACTATTAATATTCTCAGAATTAAAATGCCATAGAAAACTAGAATTTTCCTACACTGTAACTGTAAAGAAAGAAACATTAATACTCATGAAAAATATTTTGAAGTATCTCTTCATTCAATTATATAACTTTAATTTACATATGCATCTTAAGGAAATATAATGTGCTATCAACTTTCTGGGGTGTGGTTGGATGTACACGAATCTCTCAACTTACTTAGATATATGTCGATAAAAATATTGAATTTTCCTCCTTCCTTATTCCTAATTTATTACTGCAAAATTAAGCAACACAATAATACCTTAAATGTGACGGAAAGGAAGTAAAATTTACTTTAGTCCATAAGGTGTTCACCTTGAAAAACAGAAGTGGGAAGATCTTAGAAAACCGTAACTCTATCCTAGTTCTTCAATTTAACGATAAACGGATTGAGACTGTTCTGCCATAGCTTAAGGAAAGGAATTAAGGAAATTAATAATTAAGGAAAGCATCACTAGGAAAGCGAAGGAGCCTGATTCGAGTCTACGAGCCGGTAATATCATCTATACTTAGCACTAAAATAGTCTGTTAGAGTTAAAGTGAAGACTATAGTGAATCCCCAATAAATATAATGGATTAACATGAATATTAACTATAATCCTCACTTTAACAAATCATTATAATACCTTGCTCCAAAGTGAACATTACTTGGTCTACTTTAAGTATACATTACCAGGTTAAAGTCCCGTCAGAATTTTTGACATCCGTTTAACCTCAGGGCATTTATGTGTATTTAAATAGAAATGGTTTCCTAAATCATCTAAATTATCAGGAAAGATTTTTTATGTAAAAAATATACCGCTTCATCAGCAGGGTAACGACTTTTAAAATAAGTAGTTTTTAAGTTGCATGACTTCAAATCTTCTGTATCTTAGAGTAAATGGAATTTGTACATGCCAAAAAGACTATAGACTTTACTTCCCTTTTCCTCAGTTGAAAACGCAGATTTCCGCGCAATTCAAATACATTCGGTCGTCGAACTCCTTCCCAATACTCATTTCGCCGCCATTTTAAATGTGTCGAGGCTTTGCTTTCTTGTCGCACTTTGAGGACGTCCTTATCTAAGCTCCCTTTTGTAGGAAACACCCTCCTTCGCTACGCTCATTTATTTAGCGTCGTTCCGCTTGTCTGTCCATCATCCCCCGCTTGGAACATTATGTTTACTCCCGCCCAAAAAAACCAACCCTCATTCCCTGCAATCTCTCCATTTCCTTTTATCATTTTTGCCTGACTCAGCACTGAGCTTATTTTTAATTTAGAGCGGCGGCGGGAACAAAAGAATGCTTGTGGGCGCTAAGAAAATGTGAGCCTTAAGAAGAGGTAACAAGGAAGAAAATGAGGGAAAGACGTAGGGGGAAAGGAGTTTTAGAGGGGGAGGACTGAGGGGGCGTTTGAAGCGACAAGGAATGAGTATTTGAGGCTAAAAGGCTGGAAAACGATTCATTTAGAAGGCAAATGAAACCTATTAGCAAAGATACAGCCCCAATAATGTCAATTCCTTGTCTGCAATCTGTCGTATTTTATTTTAGTCAACAAGCCTGTCTTCTTTCTATAGTAGAAGAGCACAGATCGTATTTTGTTAGCATTTATTGTCAGTTAAATTATAGACTGCCTAATATTGTCATTTTCGCACTTTTGATGTCGATACTTAACATATGGTTCGAGATATGATGATGATGGTTAGAGCCAAGATTAAGGACTAATAGGCGACAAGACTACTCGTCGACAGTATTCTCAGCGAAAACGCAACTTATGCAGTGAAATCATCTCTTTCAGAAGGTTGCTAGGTTACTACCAATGTTTCCACCAATGAATCTACTACTTATCCATTTTTCATTCTTTGGCATCGCATTACGTTATCTTATTTTGACATAAACGTCAAGAGTTCCAGCTTTATAAAGAGAGAACCTTGCACTGGAATCGTTATTACAGACTAATATTTCAGCAATCAAAGTTTGCGTAATTTAATGCAAATTTAGTTTCGCTCGATATTGCTCACTATACTTTTCTATCAGGAAATGTAGGATTTTTTTAATCCATCGAAGCAGATATTGCCATCGAAATACATTCAAAAAGTTGGATAACCTTAGAAAGGGCGTTTTCTTTTAGAAATTGAAAAAGTACTATATCACAGGACATTTATTTTAGAGCTTTAGAATAAGCATATGATTGCAATGCGTGCTTTCCAATTTTTGAGAGGAGCGAGTCTGATTGAGAGCAAACATGCCGAATTTTGCACTTTCATGGAAACACAGCATCCATGCAAACAATTAGCACTACTGGCATAACAAAATTCAACAACCTTCTATCTTGAAAAAGGGTGCTGTGGCAGAGTTATAAAAAATCGTTGACGCCATGTTCTTTCCTGTTGTAAAGGAATAAAGAAAAATTTGTAATATCCACACGTTGTTAACCATAATACCTGTTTCGGCTACGCAGCCATTATCAGGTATGTGTGGTAGGCTGTGTAGCCGAAACCGTTCGTATAGTAAACAACTTGTGGATATTTCAGTTTACTTTATTCCTTTAGAATATATTTCCACAAATTCTGGCCAAATAAGGTAGGATTCATTTTTTCCTGCTCGGCCTGGTGTAGAATGAAACCGTGTTATTTATTGTGATATTTGCTCATCTCATTTGACTGTAGCCATTTGGAATTCGCCTTTCGTAACTTAAACGAGAAAATTCAATGCAAGAACTGGAAGGAACTGAAACGGAAGAAGATGAGAGTGAATTGAGGAGATGGCAGGGGGTGCGGAAATCTAGGAATGCGGGCTGGGGTGAGATTTTACGGAGAGTGACTTGTGTTTGCCCCAAAAAGTTTTCTGTCTAGGGGAGATAGTGGGAGCTTCCCTTTATTGGGAAGTGCGTTCCACGGAGGACATCCTTGGAGATTGGCTTTCGGAATGACCGGAAATGAGACGGGTCCGAAATTAAAGGAAACGAGATATACGTCGCCTGCGATCAGTTCGGCGCCGATTTGGGGAAATGGTGTCTTCTGTGCTATGACGCCTATGTTAATAGTATACTGTGTCAATATGTATTGTGAAATTTAATGTGCAGTGTTTTAGATTTTTCTAGATAATAATGTAAGCTAGTGCTCTGTGTTTAATTTCTTCGGAAGGAAACACTTATGTCAGGACCACCCGTACAAAATTAGTGGATTAAATATAAAAATATAGTCGAATCAATTGAATATCTCTAAATAACTCTTACAAATAACCTGAACTGAAGCACAAATATGCGAAGAATATGCAGTAAATCACTTAATAAAGCTCAGTTTATAAAGCAGTGTTGGTAGATGCGATGAAAAGGATAGAGACCGATTCACCTTGGTCAGGCATTATCTGGAATATGCGGCGATCCAGCGCATAAAACGTTTACCTACAAACCCGAGAAAGTGCAGCGAAGGGCGATACGATTTGTTAAAAAGTGCTGCGGCAGAAAAAGAAGCGTTACGCTAATGCTTCCAGTCGCATTTTGGGAATTCTTGAAAGAAAGGAGATTAGAAGCTAGCCTGAGATTGCTTTATAAATTCAGATGAAGTACTTTTGCCGAAGACGTAATAGATGTTATGCGACCCCCCTGCTACTTCGGCATCGCCTATGGGCATAAAATAAAAGAAATAGATGCGAGGAAAAGTCGTTTTAGGGACTCATTCTTTCCGCGAACGATACGATGATATCGCTGTAGAATCTAGTTAGATTCAAATAAGAAAGAAATATGATAAAATTCACTTACGTCAAGTGACCCCTAGACTAGGACATAGCAGCAAGGGGAGCAGAATTTCTTGACTACCAATCACTGGTTTAGAACATCCGCTCGATTGTGGAACATCAGTTTTCAATTTCCATTCAAATCGGCTTTTTCATTTCCGTTCATATTAAGTTATCCAAACGCACGCTTGAACGTTGCTAAGTTAAACATCTTTTCCCTAATAATAATTATTATTTATTGTTGTAAAATATATATATATATATATATTTATTTATTTATTATATGTTTGCCGAACTTGGTAGTGGAATGCTAAGCATGATATCCTTAATTCTTCAAGTTTCCGACTTCGAGCACCACCTTAGCGAGTTTCACCCTCTGAGCACATGAATAGCATCCTTGATTTTATTATCGATTATAAAGCAGAAAAATTAAGGAAACGCGTTTCCGTCACTGAAATTATTATCATCTATCCCATTTTAAAAAAATAACGAAAATATAAAATATGAACATATCTTTCAACTTTAAACGCTTAGAAATAAGAGCTCGGTCGTTGTAGTGTGGGAATTATATTTCCCCCGCCGTATCTCTGTTTCCTTAATATCAATCCTACGAGCCATAAGAATGCTGAAAGTTAAGCTCATGCGATTCGAGTGGCGGTGCAAACTGCTCTCGAGAGAGCAAAGCGCTGCTTCTTTTCCTTAAATGCAAAGACCTCTCCGACGGCGCCACCTGCGAGATTCTTCTGGAAGCACTACGTGCGAGATCTCTCCCACGAGACTCTTATCCTTACTTGGCCCATTTTCCCTGACTTCTAATAACGAGCCTCTTAGGAAAATTTTGGCGCGGGAGGTCAAGATCAAACTATTCTTGTCTCCCCCCCTCCATCCAACTATTTCCCAATCTTTTAACAACCAAACTAACATAATGTAGTTGCGGCGGCGGTAGCGGGGCCAACTCGAGAGATGGAGCTGCTTCTAGTTTGAGAGGAATTGCCGGAGTTCATATTCCATTCCACCGGCGTTTTTATTCCGACATTTGTGAATCTTAGGAGCTCCAGGCTGGGAGAGGGTCTAGTTGGATCCTTACTTTAAGTCGTTCGCGAATTCTGCTTCGAATGCATCACATACGCTGCAGAAATTGCACGGAGATTTTGTTATTTACTGAAGACATCACTAGCGGCGATTTTGCTTGTAGGGAATGAATATTAATGGTAAAATTCAAAATCACCCAGCCTTTTTTAAATATGCGAGAAACGCAAAAGTTTTTAATATACATAAAGGTAATATGCGTAAAGTTATGTTTACCTCATACGTATTACGTTGTACGTTATATGTTTACATATTGAGTTTTTGTCTACGTTATAAGCGTACGCTGTACAACATAGTAAAAGAGACAACGTTTACTTATATGATACTAATCAGCACAATACACACGTAACCGTTAGTATAAAAGAAGTGAGAACTAATTTTAATTAAATAATATGTAGTACGTTGTACGTTATATCTTTACGCAACAGGTTTACGTCTACGTTATAAGTTTACGTTGTAATACGTTATGAAAAATACTAATTAACGTATTTGATGTTAAACAGCACAATCTATATGTAACTGTAAATATGAAATAAGTAAGAACTAATTTAAATTTTTGTAATACGTATGACGTTGTACGTTATATATTTACATAATACGTTTACATCTACGTTATAAGTTTACGTTGCAATACGTTATGAAAGAAACTACGTTTAAATATTTCACGTTATACAGCACAATTTTTACGTAACTGTAAATATAAAATAAGTAAGCTCTCATTTAAATAAGTTATACAATTCCTTAATGTTCGCATGTTTTAGCTCTAACCTCAATCAATATTTTTATCGTTTTTTATGTTGTAACTAAGGTTCTTTTTATTAATGTTTTCAGATTTAGCGGAAATATAGTGCTATAAACTAAGGTTTCCGCGAAGACTATTTAACTATCATGTAGTTTTTGCAAATTAAGAGTTTGTAAATTTAAGGAGGCGTTTGTCTTGTAAATTGTAGCTCTTTTGCTTAGTAACTGAATTTTTGTTGATAAAGCAGTAAATATTCACAAATCAAAATATTTACACGAAAAACGTCACAGAAAAATTCTCTTATTCTCTTATTTCTCTTCTAGAGAAAAATGAATATAAAATATCAATGAAAAACTGAAAACTAAAGAAAATTAAATTGTTCAAATAATTAATTTAATAAGGATGAAATTAAAGAGCGCCTTTCCGGAAAGTTTGAGAACTGGGTTCGAAACACAGCCATGTCGATGTTATCGCCTCCTTTTATCCTCGGGAATAAATTAACAGCCTTTTGTTTTTCTTAAATTCATGTTTGTTCGTTCTAACTTCGAATGAATATCCTCTTTCATCTTTTTTCAAAATATTCTCCGCGAGAGAACTTAATCGGCAAGTATGAAAACATATAACGTCTGAAAACCTAGTAAGAATGACTTTAAATTATTGATATCATATTTTCAAGATATGCTTATTTCATAACCTTTTCAAAGGTAGATTAATAAACATGTCTTGATAATGTACAATGAAATAAGCATATCGTCATTCGTTGCACATTGTCACTCGTCGATTACTTAGATGATTTGTCCGAGAGTGCTATTGGTAAGTCGAACAGAAAATATTCTGTATTCCCAATTACTCTGATAGACAAATTAAAATTTGAAGAAGCAGCCACGCGGTATTTAAGTAAGAATGAGGGTATTTATTTTATTTTCTTTTTTGATCATTTTCGTTTGGTGAATTTTTATGATTGTGTATATGTGCGATTATCCGATATATTATACAATATATTAATCGATGTTATAANGGTAAGTCGAACAGAAAATATTCTGTATTCCCAATTACTCTGATAGACAAATTAAAATTTGAAGAAGCAGCCACGCGGTATTTAAGTAAGAATGATGGTATTTATTTTATTATTTTCTTTTTTGATTTTCGTTTGGTGAATTTTTATGATTGTGTATATGTGCGATTATCCGATATATTATACAATATATTAATCGATGTTATAAAACATTCGTCCGAATCCGAAAATTAAGGGAAAAATTCTTTCTTGGCCAAAAAATAGTTAGCAAAGTCTCTCATAGACCGAGGTATCACCAAGGCCAACTCTACAATACAAGAGAACCAAGAATTGCTTTGGGTGGTGAAGATCTTGACTCGTAGGGAAACATCCTTACTAAGTTGCTTTGTCAGCTATAAAAAATCATGAATGATATTAGATGAAGCAGTAGATTAACTGGTTGAATTCTTTTGGCCGAATCTTTAAAAGAAATCCTTCAGAAGTATTTTTTTTATTATATATAAAGAGTTACAATTGGACTTGACGTCCGGTGGCAACTTATACAGCACAAATAAAAAAACATACAATAAATATAAAATCCACAATAATACAATTAAACCAATTACAAGCATTAAAATCCAATTACAAACAATATAATATATAACACCAACCAATGTTCTTAATCATGCCCTTCCCATTCCCAACGTACAAGACCACTTTCGGGGTTCCTGGTAGGCCTTCACGCCTACCGTAGCGGTCACGGGGACAAGTCCCCAGCATACCTCACCCTTCTAGGCAATCCCCTACTCCACCTGTACTTAGTCTGCGCAGCTCAATTTCTACCTATTCTTTTCAAAAACTTCCTTTGGTATATGCGAAGGAAACTAGAACAATCAAATGATTAAAGCAAGATTAAATTCATTTGACTCGGAGTTTTAGCAAATATTTTTCAACGTTCTTTTTTTGCAAAATGCAGCTTTTTGGTAGAGTTTGGCTGAAATTTTCCTCATCTTTAGGTCACATTTATGTGACTAAGGGCCTTTGAGAAATACTTACATTTTGTAGAAACTTGTAATGTCTTATGTTTGCTAAACGATATTTACGATTACAATATTACTCTTTGGAACAAATTATCTTCATAGCATTACCGTTTGGATGATATCGATGTTGCGAGAATTTCACATGCGAGGGCAAACGAAATGCCTCTTTGGGCACCAAAATACCTTGGGAAGATCATGCGAATCACTGTATAAATTATGGCAGTTCGGAAACGTAGTTAATTTCAAATGCCGCTATAAGTTCCTTTCGTGATCTGCCTTACATTTTGAATGCAATTGTTTCCTTTAAATACCCAGATATCGAATTGCCCATCAGACAGCTGGCGTCGGTGGTAGGCCAATGGTAATAGGTCGAGGTATCCTGGGACACCTGCGACCTGCATTACCTGGAAATTATCCCCACTTGGCCTACATCGGCTCCGATACTGTTACAGATATTAAAGCCAGACCTCTAATCAACTCAAGATGTATATTTCATGAGTTATTATTCTTTGTCCCATTATAGAGGATTAGACATCCACTCACTGGGTAAAATTGATTCTGATTGAGATTTTGGAGAATGATTTGTATATCTGAAATATAATCTTAACACTGAAGAGGGTTATTAAACTCTGGATAGTTATATCTCATATCCTAGGAATATATATATATATATATATATATATACACACACACACATACATACACACACACACACACACACATTCGTGGTAGTCCTTTTTACAACGTTTATTGGCTATTAAATATGCAAAAAATCTCCTAAACCTTAAATTCAATTTCAGGGTAGAGTAGGCACACAGGTTGTATTTCTAGGTAGACATGAGCCACACTCTCTATATATTTTCATCTGAATCGACACTCCCATCTGTTTTTATAAGATGTAAAAATAAACAACTTCTTAGCAACCATTTTAAAAACGTGAATGTAAACGCAGAACCCCACTATTTCACACAAAAATGAGCAAATCAGAAAGGATTACGATTAGGGACGATGTAAATAAGAGCCTTAACTGGTTTTAATTTTCTGTGGTAGTTGTTTCAAGTCTAGAGGGCCGTTACTTTCAATTGAATATCGCAGTAGATAACGTTAGAACATACGAAATTCTCTTCATGGGAACGTTACATTCATTCCTTAATAATTATTAAACGATGATTCGTGATTCAAAAAGATTAATTTAATCCTTTAATAGGGTCATTAGCGAAGGAGATATTTAATGATCATATTATGGATAAAGTTGAGATAAATGTAAATGATATGAGGCAGACTGCAAAGATTGAAAATATATTGTGGATCAGATGAAATTATATCTATGGCTCTAAAGAATACTTTATGCATAAGAAGCGGATAAAGTGGATCTCGAAAGATGATATTACCCATCGATCTTCCTTTTTTTCGATGGGAATGGAAATGTTCTCCTATATCTTGAGAGAAAAAGGAAAATCTGGCAATTTGTAAGGCAAATGCGGAGGACCAAGGAAATAAAGTTCTTAATTTAGATCCTTTCTTCGTGCATAAATATTATAAATCTCCTCAAATATTCAGTTTAATATTTGAGAAAAGTAATCTGAATACGCATTTTCCAATAAGATTTTTAATTTCTTGTAATCTTTACGACTGTCAGGGCCGTGAAATAGAGTACTTCCCTTAATTTTTGTTTGCTATTAATTGATCATATCAGTTATTTCCTAGATTATACGAAACATATTTGTTGGTGATTATTAAATACGGTATACATCACGATATATGTACGTTTTATATTAATACCGGTAGAATCCTGTTTCCACAGGAAAACGGGTAAGGGTGACTTTGCGGAAGATGGTGCGCACCCAGGAAAAATCCAAAGGAAGAATGGACTTGAAAACAGTCCGACGGGACCGGGATTCGAACCCGCGTCTCCCAAATGCCAGTCTGGTGCTCCGTCCGTTGAGCTATCCCGGTAGAACATTTCCCCAAGCAATTCGGGAGACTTTGTAGGCAAGGACGTTACGAGTTCTTCCACATCCTGTTTCCGTTAAAAATATTTCGAAATTTATCTTTATATATTCATTAAAAAATCGCATTAGTTCAATCAGGAGAGAAAATATATTCTTTTCCACAAAAACTTTTATGGAATGTATATGGAATATAAAAAATATTTTACGGAAACGCACACATATATATATATATATATATATATA
>KZ308539.1:455404-543541 GCA_000376725.2 Ladona fulva
CGCACCTGCATAGTAACTAAATTTTAATTTCATATTTTAATGCAAATTTTCTGGTATATTAAACAGCCACTTCATATAGATATGATATTTAATAATATGACGCAACATTGAAACATATTTTAATAATACTACACGTATAAAGTTGATCTAACCATAGGTCGTAATCATTGATGTAGCTATAAAAATAAAAATATACAACATTTTGGTTTCTGTGGCGCTTGTTTATGATAAATGTTAATTTTTCGTATTTCTGTTCATTTGGCTATTGTACTAGGAATTCCAGAGGAAATCGAATTTCAGTGAGAATAGATATCTCAACGCATAATATCGCTACAATAACATGGAAAAGAGCATTAGATGTTGAATCATGAAGAAAATCCTTCCGTTACCAATCTATTTCAATGATGAAAAGAAGAAATCCGCTTTGCCTGAATGGTGTATTGAACTCTAGCAAAGTGAATTGGACGTTAATATAAATTGCAGTACAATCTGAATATGTATAATGGCTGCTGACTTATTTTTAAAAGCTCCTGTCGGGCATATTATGATTGCAGACTAATTAATCACAGTAGATTGAGCGTTGGGACAATATCGCATCGCCTAGGGCTCGAGTGTCAGATATAGACTCTTCGACAGTGCTGCCCTCCTCGGCGCTCCCGCCAATCTCATATTAAAGGGAGTCTCGACGATTAAGCTAACACCAGCATAATCCTCGCTAGAGGGTCACCAGCGTTCGATTCCGCAAATGAAGTGGTACCATAGGTCTCCATTTATAATTCAGAGTGTCATGTTAATATTTCTAATTTAAGGCTTTACTCCGATTCGGATATCCGTGCGTTTTGTTCCAAACTGTTACAACTGATCGATAAACGTTGGTAAGATGCTCCTGAACTAAGGGGGGTGGTCGCTAGAAGATTATATTTCTTTGTTTAAATTTGCTGATAAAACTACGATAAAAATATTCTCGTACTCGTACTTACATTTACAGATGACAACTTATCGGAGTACATGCCAGACAGCATTCGCCTGTTAGGGGTGAGTAATGTGACGTCACGCGGAGGAATATATTTGTGACGTCAGAGATTGCTCCGCGAGGGGAAAATAGTTCCTAAACGGTGGGACACCGACTAGAATGTTTCCGCAGAACCGCGTCCGACTATTGAGTTAGAGGACACGAGTTATCCGGTACCTTTTAGTGGTCGGTCTTCCCTTCTATTTTCTTTCTATAGCTAACACACTCATACTGTAGCATTGACCGATCAGATAATTCGAGAAAACATAAAGAATTAAATGGTGCGACTAGCTGCTTCTAAGATTCATTTTCTTTCTATTCATACATGAAAATAATAGATTAGAGAGTTAGACATGGTGAATTAACTCCCAGCCTAGTTCATGGAAAATGATAAACATGAGGGATGTCATGTCTCTTTCAAGTCAGCAATGTGAATGGCAGTATTAAAAACCAGTCAGTCCTCGTTCAAAAAAAATTATATAGGACTAGCCTTCCATTTTCCAAGTGAATTTTTAAGGGAATATCTTCCTCAATACATATCAAGGGCAATTTCAACAAAACATTTGGTTTCCAAGGCGATGATTTATAAAGAAAGCTATATTTTCAAATTACGCATAACTGATCTATTTTTCCTTAAATTCCAGAATGAAACAATGTTCTATGTCAAGAGTAAAACTCTTTCTGAAAATTTCTTTTCTTCTGTATAATCCCCTAAATAGTACGAATATTATTTCCTTTAATCAGACTTGCAAAATAAAAATGTTGCAAGGTTATATTAAATGAAGCGTAATATGCTGGCTATTTTTGCATGCCTGAAGTCTAATCCTGGACACAGTTTGAACAAAAGATTCTATTTGATTGTATTCCTGGCTTTCTGTGACCGATTAAATCTCTCATCGAAGTTATATCGGGAAATGCATTTAAATAACTTCTAATACTGCCAGAATGCATTTTTTATGAAAAAAATAATCCTCTTTTCTAACTCATTGAACTCATGATGTTTTAGGGCCAGATCGAACTTTTTAACGCTTTACCATTAAAATCATTATTTTCTGAAAACAGTTTATCTCTAGCTCTTTCGGAACCCAAATATATTTGTGATGTTTGCTTTTTTACTTTTAACTTTAAATATTGAATTTAACTTATGTATTGACAATTGAGGTTAGTTAGAAGAGAGACCACCTCGGCCTAACCTCGCCTTAATAAAGTGTTCATTCATTCCGTGCATGCTGCCCGTGAATGATGAATGAATACCGTAAAATTTTCCCATACACCCAAAATTACGTATACCTGCAAATAAATACAATATACAAAATATAAAATATGAAATACAAAAAAATCTCTTTTATATATTGCAAACGTATTCCAGCAGACATTTTCGTTCAATTATATAGATTTGAGTGTATCTTCAAGTTGTGATACACGTTGCAATAATCTCCTACCATGCGGTGTTTTCTTTTGAAACTCACTCGGATTCCTCTCCGCTGCAACGAAATGCACATTTTTCGAAACCAACACCGGCTAAAAAATCATATTATATGACACCCGGTATCATTAACGCCAACAAAATTTAAACCCCTCCTCCCCCAGCCGCTTTTCTGCATTTCTCATTCGATTCAGTGCGATGCAATTCTTTTCCGGTCACTCATCATCATTTTCCGTACAAAACACCGCTGGAAAATTCCGCAGAAATGGAACAAAGGAATGAAAAAATCTTTCATCAGAATCCGAGTCGTGATAATGACGCATCCGACACACTCAGGAGTAATCACAAAGCTTTTACAGAATCTTCTTATTAATTCATACCATTACTCACGCTATTCCAATCTTCCCCTCTTCTCCACGGCGAGACCCGCACTCCTTGATTTCGTTCTCTTCTTCTTTTCCTTCCAATTTTATTCCTTTGATAATAATGCCCCCAACGGAGAAACCGGGAGTAATTGGTGGTCGCAAAGGGATGTCATCTTTGGAGGGAGCCTTCTTCACCGCCGAGCGAAAATAATATGCATTTCCACGTGACGCCCCTTAACCTGGTGTGCTAAGAATCCATCCGAAGATCCAGGCAGCATCCGCGTCTTTATTTTAATGTCTTGATTCCAGCATATTTTCCCTTACTTTATTTATAGACTCAAAAGCTATTCGCGATTAAGGTGTGTTGTTTCTGCGATCGAGGACTATCCTTCTCAATTCATTCCCCCGATGTGGCAGTAGAAAGGATGAAAGAGTAGGTAGTCGGTTAATGAGAAAAAGACTTTCGAAAGGTCTGATTCAGTGATCATCCGGAAACATTCTTATATGACAGTAATTCCCAGAAATAGCATCTTCAACGTCCGGAAAGGGTCGTGGCCGCTCTAGTAGAGCAATATGAGCTACAATGGAATTAGAGAATAAATAAATAAGAATGCGTAGTTTGTACGTGAAATTAGGCACAAAATGTTTCAAGAAAGTAGGTGTTCGCTTCGTATGGATTTCACGACGTAGTTAATTTTACAAATCTCGCAGTGGCGTCTTAGGTCAGCAGCCGTTTCGCCCACACTGCTGTCGACGAAACATCGCGAGGCAGAACTGATAAAAAATACTCCATGAAGTGCATGGATTTTGTTTATGATGGTGTTATTAGTTAATGCGTTTCAGATGAAATATAATCCATGAATAAAAGTCGCCAAGAAGTCTAAGGGTGAGGTAGAATGCCACTGTTTTTTCTAATGAGCCAGAATGCTGTGCGATAATATTCAATGAGAGAAGACAAGGATGAACGTCATTGTTAAACATTAATAATACCTCAATAGCTTACATATTATTAAAACCATGAAAAAGACGGTGACAATGGTGAAAGAAAAGTATATTTTCCTTTATCTTCTACGAAATCCGAGTGAAAAAAATTCTATTCACCGCGGTATGGCAGAGATTACCCCTACTTTTCCAAAATACATTTCATAATCCTTTAAATAGCTTCTCATCAACGTTCTTCTCACACAATTTTAATGAGTATTTAGGTAATGCTTTCACTGTTATCCCAGCGATATTTGGATAGGACATCACTGGAATACAAAAATACTTCATATCTTTTCCTGCCTCATATTTGGGTAGTTTGGTCATTCACGAACATAAATAACTTCCAGATCGATAAATTCGCGAGGGCTTTCAGCGATTTTGGGAAAAAAACAATGTTGTAGCCAAATGCGTGCTTGAAATCATATTATTTATCACCATAGAGATATGCATATTAATTCAAATATGGATTGCCTGCAGAAAATCCGAGAGAAAGTAAAAAAGCGTACGTCAATGGCAGGTTGAGTTCAGAGAAAAAATAATTCAGAGATTGACGCATAAAATGAAATCGTACTTCAAAGCCGAATACCGATGCTATTTGTAAATCCACACTTTAATATGTCTGCGTATGCACATTTGTGCCCTAAGCTCTCATATACAACGGTATCATTAATCATAAACAGTTATTTTTAAGAGGCATAACTATATGTATTGCTAAGTTATTTTCAATGAAATTGTAGTTTGGCACTTTTAGATGAGATTTCTGGGAAAAAAATCCAATCCAATAAAAGGTCCGTTAATTTGTAAATCGATATGCTGAACAGCTTTACCGTTCGAATAAATTCTTCTGGTCTGAACATGCAGTTTCCGTTCATAATTTGCGTGAAATATGAAAATCTGGAATTTTAGATTACAAATTTCGGAATGATAATGGTTTAATCTCTTTCTACTTTGTCTTCTATTATTGCTAGTTTTCAGGACTCGCGGAAATTTTTAACTATAGTTAACATCTAGATGCATCCTATTTTTGCCCTTATCTTTCTGTGATAGAGACAAAAATATCTGGGAATGGCTGTGGAATTTTTAGAGCAGAGGTGTTGAATTATTATAATTATAATAATTCAACACATCTGCTCTAAAAATTCCACAGCCATTCACAGATATATTTGTCTCTATCACAGAAATATAAGGGCAAAAATAGGGTACATCTAAATGAAACATCAATTTTACTAATAAGTTACAAAAGTAAAGTGTGACGAGGTCGCTGGCATGAAAATCTAACCAAGTACAGGAAATTTAAACTCACTTCAGTGTGTTTGCATATCTTTTATCTACTATAAAATTGATTGAAGAAGTAACACAAAATATTAACACGATTGAGTATTCGACTGTAATTTTTTGTGATGTGATTATATTGGAAACTGTTCACACACGTCTTTATTGATTATGTGTCTAAGGAGATGTAATAATGAGATACTTATTTTCAATAAAGCATCACATAAGAAGTCCATAAAACAGTAACAGAAATCGGATTGAGGCTTCTCGGGTTTCCAACCGGGTTGTTCTTTTGTTTTAACTCTACATTTCGGCTCCCGTTTCCGGAGTCATCTGCAGGATGAAGGAAATTCACCGAAAAAGGATAGGATATTCATCGGGAAAGTACCGAACCATTTAGTAATACATATGCTGTGATAAATGAAATTTAGGTACCAGAAATAAAAAAAAATGAATTTAACATTCTTTGGTTCATTTTAAACTTTATTACCAATGATTAAAACGGCGACAACTATAAAAACAGAAACTCTTGTTAAATAAGTCATTAACAGATGAATTATTGCAATGATCATTAACAAATGAATTAAAATTATTGAATTCAATTATCATTTAAAAATGAATTAACCGTAAGAAAAGAAAGTTGGAACACGGCTGTTAATGAATTAGAGGTTTTAAAACTCTCCGTAAGCCGTCTTTTGGCCGGCGGAACCTGCGTTAAGAGACAAACGCGAAGCTCCGGATAACCGTTTTCTGGGAAGTCCTAATGTACAATTCAGAGAAAAGGCCTTCATCATCAAGGGGGCTCCCTTCCATTGTGGAATCCTGATGATTGAGGCATTGTCTCTGAAATGCGCATTGGGATATCTCAGAAATTGTTAATCCTGAGCTTCCTGTTAGTCTCTTAACGCGTGTTCCACTTGCCGAAATACGGCTTACGGAGTGTTGTTGAACCTCTAAATCAGGTAGCTGCATGTAACTCAAATATAAGGCATTTTTTAACTCTTAAGAACTTTATGTTCTTTTACTTTTCTTGACAACGCTATTGCAATTTCATTGCCTTAAGAAGACGATAATTGTATTTTATACGTGGAAGTTGATTCGCTGAGCAAAGCGTAACACATTCCAATTCCATTTGCAGAGACAGAAGAATCCCAACGAGCGTCCGATTAGGAAGAGAAGACGTTCCTTTAAGGAAACCTCCCCTTCCTCCGTTTTTTTCTTGTTTCTCTGTCCCATCTTCTCATTTCTTCCCGGCATTGGTTTTAATTCCCCATTATGCCAACAAACAAAGCTCCCCTCTTTCACTTTCCTCATTCTCTTTGCTTTCACTCCATTCACGCCCAAAAACCCAGGGCTCTCCGGTGGTCCTGTGAATCACCTCCGGGAGGATGGCCTTCCCCTCCGGTGGGTATAGTCCCTGGGGCACCCTCAGGGCCTTCCCATCCGCAGGGACGAATGTCGTGGAGAAGAAAAACATAGTCATTCTCCCTTCCGACTCATCCCTTAGGCGCCGTCACAACGACGTGGTCGTTGACGTCCTTCGCCTTGCTGCCTCTCCTTTTCAAAAAACCGGAAAATACTTTTATTCCGCTCCTCCTCCTTCCTCACATAGGGTTGCCAACCTTCAAAGAGTTGATTCCGGGAGATGTCCATTCTAGGAGTTAGACAATTACCGTGGGTCCGAAATGAGTTGCTCCACAACTATAGCCTAAAAATTCAACTTTGATGAAGAACGATTTTAAAAGTGGTACCTACTGGTAGATTCGTGCCGTCATATCTTGACGAATGAAGTATTTTTCATGCATCATTGGTTCAGAGTAGAGAGAAATTTATTTTTAGATTACTTAATATGAAAGCTGTTGAGGTATAAATTATGTTGATTAATTTGCTGCACTTCCGTGGGCTTTTCAAATATTTAATGTATCCAGCGTCCCAAATGTAATTTCCTCGATTTTATTCGAAATAATTTCGATATTTTTCTGTAATTTATTTAATAGTACTGAAATAAACTCCTCAAAGAATCAAGTGAGGAAACTTAGTTCTATTTTATTCAGGCTATCTATTTTCAAGCCCGATAGAAGATCACCAAGAAAATTGTATCTCGGCGGATATTTAGTTTAAAAAGGACTACATCGGCCTTCACTTGGTGGTCGTAATAAACTCAGGAAAAACAACGTTGCACTACGCTTGGTATAATTTGGTATATTAATTTTAATTAATTGGTAGGAAGTTCTCTCGGGATATCAGCCGGGTCACTGCTTCGAAGTCCATCGACGTTTCGGCACCTTCCTCTGGTGCCATCTTCAGGATGAAGTGCCGAGTGTTGTTCGAGTCCGGGTTTATATACCTAATCTTGCCTCCCTTCCACTTTCTCATTGGACGTCCTTATCCATTCTTATCCGGCCAATCAGGTGTCTGCTATCCTCCTCCCGATTCTTGGATGGGCCATGTCGCGTCCAATCCCGTCATTGTTTTCTCTCATCTTCTGGAGGACGGGTCTCCATGTTTTGTGCAGGTTGTAGCTTTCTTCTCTGTTGATGTTGTTTTAATATACATGACATGCAATAACCCAAGGCCACCAAGTAAATTTTGAAAACACCAAACTTCTACGCCATGCCCCAAAATTTTGGGATAGGGTAATTAAAGAAACTATTGAGATTGGACTTGATAAAAACAACATCAACAGAGAAGAAAGCTACAACCTGCACAAAACATGGAGACCCGTCCTCCAGAAGATGAGAGAGAACAAGGACTGTCGGCATAATAATCTGGATATGATCGCAGAAAATAAGTGAGAACTGCTTTTGGACAATCAAAGTATATATTATGAAGGAAAAGTGAAATAGTTTACCCAGAAATGTTTTAACATTAAATTTAATTTTTTACACAATTTTAATACACATTGTATTAAACCCAGGCATGAAAATAGCATATTTATTTGATAATTTAGGTAAGCAAGACGGCTCCTCAGTGTTATCTATGCTTGAATTCACCCGGTATTAACCCGGTCCACCAAAACTAATGTAGTCGCGACTTTACCTCTTTAGATTGCATAAATGCGGGGACGACAATATCCGGCTGAGTCTGAAATATCGTAAATGTGTTCGGAGAAATAAATAATTTACACTGTAAAGCCAATCGAATTGTTAAAAAGCGGTGAAAAGTGAAAGCGGTCCTGGGATCGATTCCCGGTAGGAATGACCTAAGCTGTCGAAGCGCTTTACAATACTACTGTATTGTACTGTAAATCAATTCCAGCATCTTAAACTTAAACACATACGAACGACATTAATGGGTGACCCCAAATGTGGCGGAAACCATTTATCGAATAACAAAAGCGTGGATCTCCTTAACTCGAAAAATATTCACCAATAGAATCCAGCAACAATAGATGTATACTTGTCGCCGCAACACACTTCTTTAATTTACTTTTGGTTTTCAGAGTATTCCATTCGACCATTATGAAATGCTTTCCAGCTGATATAACAATTTCTAGATCCTAGAAGATGCGTGTCATGGAAGCTATAGTCATTCTACATAGCGGCATCAAAAGAATTAATTCGTATTTATACAGTAACCAAAATCCGTCCTAAGAGTCCGGTAGAGTTGGCAGCCCTGTTCTTAGCCCATTTTCACGTCTCCGTTTCGCCAGGATGAGGATATCTCTCCCAAAAGGAACATACTCCCCTTTTCTTTACTCCCTCTAAAGGATGATGGGACCAATCGCCTCATTATATACTCCCTTCATTGTTTCTCCTCCTTTCACTTCTTCTTCGATCTTCTTTGTTCCTTACTCTGGTCCTGTACGGATGCTGGGCCATTCAATCTCAGAATCTCCGCGTAACGTTTAGTTCGGCCCTCAGTTTGTTTTTCGGGAGTTGATATTGCGACTCTCTTCTAAGGTTTTGAGAGGAGGCTCTTCCGTCCAGGGGGCGGATGATTAAGGACGTACTGTTCCATGACTTCAAAGCACCTTCGAAGTGAGACGAGGAGAAGATTAAGGGGAGCCAAGCTTAAAGAAAATCGGAAATCGAAATTTTTCTCTAAAATTTGGGAATGCTCTTTCCTCCTTTAATGATTGTCTAACTTATGGTTGATGCTCTCCAGAGGTTAACTATCAGTAAATTAGATAGAGACCACTAATGTGACCCTTTTTCTATGATTTTCATTTGTAGAATATATCAATACCACGTACGATATGTGGAAATTGACCCTCCCTTTTTTTACTACATGTATGTAAAGTATTCAGCCCGAAGGCCGGTTAGAACCTCTACAATCATCTACCAATAGCTATATAGGAGAGGGAAATGAGGCTTACTAGGCAAGATGAGAAGTGAGGTAGTTTTCCCTTGCTTTCGCCACTAAGCCAGAATACTACGTATAAGCAGAACAAGCCCGCGTTAGTGAAGCACAATGACTCTACGAGTAACATATTTTGTAACATCGCATTGGAGAATCTTTACTATTCAACATGACTCAAATCTGAATAACTTTCATATCATCACAGGTTATATGAAAGCTTGACTGAGACGAAATTATATAAAATAGACATTTTTCTTTATCCTGTACTAAAGGACGAATGGTAGCAGAACCTGGAAGATATGGAAGCAGGATCTTTGACTACATTAACGTACAAAAAATTCCAAAATTTGATATTTTCAACGTTACACTTAAACAAACGCACCTTTACCACGCGTTTGAATGCAGATCCTCGATGTGAGAGTTATACTTAGAGAGGTAAAGAGTCGCGATAATTCCGGAATATATTTTCGACGCAGATGACACAAGGAGGCGGAACGGTTTTGTATTCCAGAAATATTGCGATGATGAAGGATCACTAGCTTTAGGTGCTCGCTGGCTAACGATAAATTACTTTTTTTCTTCTCATGTACGTACGAGCCGTCAACTTTCAGCCCCGTCTCCTCTCATGCGTATCCATGAAATCCCAAAAAAACCAACATCCCCTCCTCGTAATATGAATCTTCGCCTCGTCCCCTTTATCCCGATCCACGGATATGAGCGTCTTCTCGTCTTCCTCCGCCCGTCTGAGGACTCACATTTACTTCTCTCGGAATATAAAGGAGGAAAGGAAGAACCGTCAAAATGTATAAAAAGTGTCGCCCCCTCTCTTCTCCACCCGTCATTATTCCTCTTCCAATTGGGCTATTTTTTGTGCGGGCGCCCCTAGCGGTTGATGCATGCACCACTTTCAACGTCATCTCAAGGGCTCCTCAACGTCATGACCTTTTTCTGCTGTCACCGACGCACGTGAAGGCTCGCCAACTATTAAGGAGCCGATTCTGGGAGTAGAAAAGAACAAGGAATATGGTTTATGGGTAAAATGTGGATGGATGTAAAGGGAGAGGAAGACCGAGAAGAAGGTGATAGGATGTGGTGCTATTTTCAGTCTATGGGTCCCTTGCATACAAAGGTTGTAATCGGGAATCAAAGGAGGTCCAGCGTATATCCGAGCGATTTGTTAGGAATGGCTATGACAAATCGATAAGCATCACCGAAATGCTCCATGACACGGGAAGGGAATGGTTTGAACAAAGGAGATAAAATTTTAGATTAATTGGCTCAATAAATTCAGAGATAACGCGTTTTCGGAAGAAGTAGCATATATTACACGCCCGCCCATGTTACATAGACTGAGGAGATACTGCTAGAAAAATTAAGGAAATATTGCAGAAGAAACATTCGCTTTAATGATTCTTTTTCTCCACGTTCGATTCCACTCGCCACAGTAACACAATTTTGTCATGACATGAAGTCCTCTTCTCTTAAAAGAGAAGAGGACTTCATGCACTACCTCCCATATGTCGAAATGTGACTTGCGAGGTAAATATCTAGATGTCGTTGTGGTGGGTAAGATGCCGCAGAAATATTCGCAACTTTAAGAATAAAATGGAACGTATGAACAAATACGAGGGTCTGAAGTGAAGGCTGCGTGCGAGGAAAAGTGGAGTGATTCTGTGAATGTACGAAGCAAATAGCGTGCTTACACCAAAAAGGAGGGTATGATCCTTGAGTGAGAAGATGTATTGGTGTCTCTATGATTGTAGATAGAAATGTTTGACAGTCTTAGAAACCACGCGGGACTCCTAAACTTTTTAAAGGCACACCGGTTCGGAAGCGCTGATCGGAATATTCAGTCTGAAGCCCGCTTTGTATTGATATACGTTTCAATAAAGCCGTACCGTTTTGATAGTTGGCAGTCCGATGGGTGGCGGTGCTACTTTTCGCATAAGATCTAAGGACCATTAAAATCATCCTTAAAACAGTAATTAAAAAAACCCGGATTTTCGGTTATTAGTATTGTCCCAGGTAACCGATCAACCTGCTAATAGAGAAAACATTGCTTTCATATCAGTATGCAAATTTTTTTATTATTTGAAGCATATCTTAGCCCTAAGGGTACATATTCTCAAGGTACTTATTGTAAACGATATCTTATACCACGAGAAGTATGATAAGGCAAAGACGTGCAAAGAATAAACTAAATCAAATTGTGAAGATTAAAGTTATGAACGGGAAATTTAAAAAATGACAATCCTTAGGGGAAGAATCACGATGATAATGAATAATGATGAAATTACTCTAAAAAAATTTAGACCGCAGACAGTGTCTGTGCTTACTAGGTGTAATTTTCATGGATTTTGAGCTAATGATGTTCTAATGAACATTTCCGGTACTCCACAAAGCGTGAAAATTCAAGACAGATATCGTTAAATAATATCTTGCAACTGCACAACACTGACTTTGACGTCCCGGAGGATCCCAATATTCCCAAAAAGAACAAATCTAAGGTGCCTCGCTGCATAAAAGTTTGAACAAGAGCTTTTAAATGTTCATTGAAGGAACGCAGATTCAATTTGTATGCTAAATTGAGGCTGGACGCGTGCAACATTTTAAAGTAAGTAAGATGAAGGAATGATTACCTTTTTCTAGCCTTCTGGCTCAAATGTTTTAATAATTGGCATTTATCTATTATTATTTTTAATACTTTATTTACAGTTGGACTAATAGTCTGGTAGCAATGTTATTATTTATAATACTATCTTACAGTAATGAAATACAATCCTATATATTATAAATATATTCACGGCTACCGTAGCGGTCCTGTGGACGAATTCCCCTATACATCACCCTGCCAGGCAATACCCTTCTCTATCTACATTTCGTCAATGGCAAGATCACCCTTCCTTACACGGTATACGTATTCTGTTTTTGAACTTAGCGATATTTTTTACAGCTTGTCTTCAAATGAATAAAATAGGTTATCCTTTAGCAGAACACCGTTCACGCCGATAACCGATCAATCTATTAATTTAGTTGCAATCATTCGGTTAACCGGTTTTCGTTGCATTGGTTTCCTTACATCAAACGGAATGGAACCCTATAGTAGTCTGGAAATACTCCTACCAAATGTGCACACGTAGAGTATCTCTGATCATGGGATATATAATTTCCACATACAATGTGTGTTCCAGAAATACAAGGCATTCACTGAGTACAAAATTTTCGTTAAAATGGGGAAGCTTCCGGATAAATCCGGCAGAGTTGGCGAACACAGTCAGGGAGTCAGCGAATGGAAACAGTCTTGGGGATTGGAAGTGACCTCTCACACAGCTGCCAAGCGAGTCCGTGTCCCGCTCTTTCTTCACCCTTTCCTCACATCTCTTTATTCCCAAAAAAATAACAGCGCTTAGCCTGGTTTTCTCTTTGGCTCTCAACGTGTGAGAAAGCGCGCCAAGGTTTTTTGGAATGCTCTGGAGGGAAGAATCCACATGGAAATTTTCTGCAGCGACACCGTCGCGAGATTCAGCTGTTAAAAAAAAAGAAATTCTTCAGGAAAAAATATCGCAGGTGTATCAGTGAACGCTGGGCACTTTCGAAAAAGGGTGCTGCATTGCTTTATAATGGTGTCGTAAGAACGTCGAGTTTTTCCTCCGCAAGACATTACAGAGAGTTAAAACCACACTTCTAAGTGAAAATATTACGATGGGGCGAGGAAATTCCCCAGTCGCGTTAACGCATCACGGGAGATATTCGGATTTGGGAGAACCTCTTCTAATTTTAGAATATCGCGGGAAGGAGAACTTACGAAGCTATGGAAAAATTGAGGATAAAATGCTCCGAATATTTAAACGACTTTACCGTAAAGGAATTACGAGTCTCGGGAAGTGGATGGATGATAAAATGCTCGGTGAGATAAGGGAGTAAGTTAAGAAAAGGAGGAATGTAGGTCATGCAGCAATTGGAAATAGGGTGGCGAGAAAGCCCTTGTGATGGAAGTGTTTTGATAGAAGTACAAAGGGCATAGAGGAAATAGAATTAACAAATAAATTTAAAAACAAACGCCCCTAAAAATTAAATTCGGAAGGTAAATGAGAAAGATTTCGTCAAGGCACGACAAAGACTTTTCCTCGCGAGAAAACATCGTAATTAATTTCACGCTGAAAAAACATGTGGCGTGTAAACTGCTAGGACATATAAAAATGTGCCTCTATCTGTTTCCCTTCCGGGTGAAGAGATATAAGAATCTGCACGTAAGATTACAGTAATTTTGAACTGTAACTCCTGGCATTTTTAAGGAGGTAGGAAAACATGAGCGGAAAACTAAGAGCGTGGAAGTTAAAATTAATTTATTTCTAACATGATGTTTTCTGTCTAGTTTATTCACAATATCCCCCCATGCTTTCATTATGGACTCATCAGTCTCGTATAGCTAACCTTTTCTCTGTCTCCCACTTCCCATGTAAACATACATGTATTTTTTGTCGTATTCTATTTAAGGAATAATAAAAATCTAACTCCTGTAAAGAAAGTTTCAAACTAAACACTTTAAATCGACAGCCCTCGACAGGAGGTATTTTTCGAACGAAAAATGGGACAAGCCGATAATAGATTAGAGGTTTAAAAACAATTCGGTAGCCGTAATTAATCAGCATTAATAATTTCTAAGTAACTGATAACAGGACTGAAGTTAGAAAGGCTACGATATTTTGCCATCCGAAAACCAGCCTTCGTTTTCCAAATAAAGTAAAACTCGTTTAAAATGTTCTATCTTAAGATGCTGTTGTGTGCAATATGCGGTTTCCCTTCTGTCCATTCCACAATAAACAAATGGCAGTGATACCACTTAAGATGATCTCTAAAACGCATAAAGGTGGATTATTTCCGTCTTAAGAAGTACTGCAACACAATAATGCCAATTTTCCGATTCATTTCATTCGGCAAGAATTAATTAAATTGTTTATATCGCAGTCTCCTGCTCTCCCCTCCTGCTTCCGTAGTCTCAAAGGGGTTCCTTTTGATTCTGTAAACTGCGATTGCTAATTGTGCCGGAAGAAAATGAAGATATCCTGAGACAACTATCTCCATCCCACTTTCTGAGCCTGTTCTAGCTCTGATATAGAGATTATTGTTATCAGTCTGATATCAAGGCAAGAAGTAATACTAAGAAGTCGGTTGGAGGTGTACAATAGGCTATAATCGTAAAAGGCTGGCCAAGAGGCCAAAAATGTTATTTTTAGTCCAGAACATGAAACTTAGCATAGCTATTCAGAAAAGATTGATTTTTTCTTCGTTATTTGTACGCGATAATAAGATACAGGGTGTCAAACTTGACTAATTTTCACAGAGGACATTCACAAGGACAATAATTATTTATTCCTCTACTCCGTTAATATGTGAGATAAAACTCTCCTGGTACACTCAAAGATTGATGTGAAATACGTTTATAATTTTTTTAGCCAGAACACAAAATAGAAATAGCTAAAAATTCGACATAACGCTGCCGAATATGCATCGTGACTGTATTAGGGGTGACCGTGGCGCTCAGCCGGACCATGCCGCGCAGTCGAAAAAGCCAATCGCAATCCCAGGATAGCAGGTGAATCGAAACGGTTTCTTCAGATTCTATAATTTACAACCTTAGCAATTAAAGTGGTATAAGATACTTGATAGTTCAGTGCTGTTTTTCTAATTGTTTTCCTAGCTGTATCTCAAAAATTGGCAGGAAAAGGTGTCCGACATTTTAGTACGTGAAATGAGCAAAGGTCTATCTTTGAGTGGAAATTTTCCAACGCGCAAAAAGTAAAAATTTGTTATATCCCGGTTGTACTTCTTATGATGCGGTTTAAACTAAAAAGCATCAAAAGTTGGTTAATGTATTGTGAATAAATGTCGGAAAATCCTAGAGTTAAGGGTTTGTCATTCTTTGGGGTTTGGGGTGTTATACATAGGTAGAGGAATTTTGTGGAGGAATGTATGGCAGCGGGATATTCGGAGTACACGTCGGGACGTGGAAAAAAACTGTCAAATACCCGCAAAAATCGGGTCGTCCGGCATCCCTACCACTTCTCCGGTAGCAGAAAAATGTAATAAAGCTCCATGACAACGTGCGTGGCCTACAGGTAATGAATAAAGCAGGAAAAAAACGTGGAAAAACAACACCTGGGAAGAGACATTTTTCGGGAGGGGGGAATGAAGTGGGGGGATGCATATGAGCTCGAATTGTGGAACACGTCGAAAGGCAGGCCCCCAACAGAGTAAGCGCCAATTTTTTCAGTCGGATAATGGAAAAAGGGAGACCATTTCACGGGAGACGTATGAAATTTCCGCTCTAGGTGATGGTGAGCAATGCGTGAATCACGGACGTGTGAATGTGGAAGGGAAATTCTGCTGTCGGTGCTGCCGCCTAGCGGAGGCGAAAAAAGCGAGGAAATTCCTTAACAACGCCCGAGATATGTTTGTGTAGCAGAGAAATGGACAGAAGAAATGCGTCGGTGATTTTACCCATTGTGTTAAATACATCTGTCCAGAAAAATAATGTCAACATCTGTAACGGGTTGCTGGTTTAATTACGTAGCTAAATGACGTAATTCATTGATCTCTAGAAAAGCATAGACACTAACGCATCGCAAAGGCACTCTCGTTGGCGGGTACATGGTTTGCCAAATAAGTGAACTTTTACGAAATATAGATTCATTATTCCATAGTTTTCCCGATTTCGAATCCAAAATGCATTTCATTATGAGAGTGAAAGTCTATGTCGAACCCTCTATGGTAAATTTTCGTGTTATTTCGTGATTCCGTTCGATATTTTTTCATTTGATTTCCAAAATAAAGAAGCTACGCGAGAGATTTTCATGCTCTTCTTATGGATTTCTCTATAGTTATCCAACTTTGGCACTTCAAGAGGAAGTAACGGTGATATTGATTGCGATAGCGATGGTACCGATTGGGTCTCTTGCGTGTGCATATCTATTGGGGTTTTACTGCTATCTGCTTAATGAATACATACGTGTACTTGTAGTAAATGTGTGTGAGAATCAGTATCGGTCGTAGTCCAGCGAAGATACTTTGCGAGCAAGACTGCGAAAATTCGTTTCAGCCTCTGGTTATTGCTTAACTGCACAATAGATAAGTGATGAGAAACGCATGGTTCACATGCTTGAATTTAAAATACTACTTCGCCGTTCCTGGCCTTAAGGAAGTCTGCTATGATGGTGAGGTGGCATCTTCGATGTCCCTCATGTGCGCAGGAGTTAGGAGCCATCTTCGATGTACGCTCCGCAGTACACAGAGTCCCATCATAGCCCACGAAATTGAAGGAGGGATCGTTCTGTTGTGGTAGCTTAGAGGACAGAGCACCCGCCCGGAAAGTGGGTGACCGAAGAACTACATAATAATCTATAGCTCGGAATAATGGAAAATATATCTTGCCACTTACACCGATTTGTGGAAATCTTTGTAAGTGTACTAGAGATATATTTACCATTATTATGGCCTTCCACGAAGTAAAGCCTTCGCATATTGAGTTTAATCTATAGCATATTTACGAAGCCTGACTAGCTTCCAGATAGCAAAGGGGCAGCACGATCAGTGAAAGCCTTCGGTGTTTAGTGCCAGTTTGAACTTGATATATTTGGTATGTCATAATTAAGAGCGTCTGGAGTAGAGGAGGCAAGTTAGAAAAATAGACAGCAAAAATCTGTGGCAAAATTGAGCCGAAAATTTTCGTTTGAACCTGCAAAAGTGACTACAGTGGCTTACAAATACGTCAAAGAGCTAATGGAGAAGAAATGCTTAAGTCAGAGCGACACACGGACATTCCCAGCCATTGGAAATTTAGAGTGAGCTAATCCAAAATAAAATCCTTGCATATTGATTTCTTTGATAGTTTGTTCTCTATGCTCAAAGTTTAGTTGACAGGGTGCCATTTTAGTAATTCAAGTGATATTCAGAAGATAGGCATTTCACTGTCAGGTAAATCAACATCTTGAAGTGCATGATTTTGATCTATTTGAAAGAAAACATCCCGGATTCAAGTAATCAGTTTCTTCACTTTCTTGTCACTTTATATTCAATATCGGTCTGAAATCAACTTCATATTATATGAAATTCAGATTAGCTCATTCTTTACTCGTTAAAGATTGGCATCCACGATTTATACTTTGCATTTTCAAGATGAAAATCTACACGGAATATGTGGCTTAAGTAATTTATTCCTACTTAGGTCCATAGTTAATTAGACGTAACTAAAGCTAGAAAAATGAATCAAACCACAGCAGACGTAAGCAAGATGTAGTAAATTCGTAAAGTAAAGATGGAATACTGATCCGCAATTTATCTAACTATAGTCGTATCTGAGAAATATCTAAGAATGCAATCTGATTACGCAATAAGAATGCAATCAATAAAAAAGGCAATCAGTTCATGAGTAAAAGAACATGCATAATAAATATAACTTGTTTGATGGCATCAACAGGTCATTGTGAAAATTAGGGAAGAGATAATTTTTAATTTCTCACCACCACTTGGAATAATTGTGGATCATTTATGACCGTGGCCGTATACTAATTCGTCCGTAGAAAATTTTTCAGTGGATGCAGTGTTTTAATGAAAAATCTTCGCGACCAGATGGTAATCATTAGCAAAAGCCGCAACTGGAAGCGTAAATATCGAAATTAAAATTTCTCCCGGCAGTCTATTTTTAAATAGGATTTGTGATCTCGTTCCGTATGCTTGCTGAAAATCCTGAAATAAGTAAAAATGTAAAGAGAACTATTACTAATTTTTTAACCTCTCTCTTTATTATAGCGAATTGGTACTTTTAATTAGAACTTGAGCAAGAAATATGAAGTACTAGGAGGTATTCGTGTACGTAAAAATGTACTTGGATATGTATGTAAAATTTACGTGTAGCTACGTAAATATGATATATTTTATGTACATACTAGCAATAGGATTGACCCAATACGAAGGGTTAGATGTCATCAATAAGCTTGCTTTTAGGTATTTAAATGTTCGCTCTACAATGAATGAATGAACGAATCAATTCTTTATTAAAGTTAGACCCTAGTTGGTCTCTCTTTCATCTAACCTCAATTGATATTACATACCTTAAATTTAATGATTCGAATCAGAAGAAAGTATGCAACAAAAACACAAACAGATCACACGGTTACATCACACTGTTTACACTAGAAGTCCACACGGTTTTCACTGGAAAACTCCAACGTATTAAAGGGATAAAAATACCCTTATAAACACGGAGTATAAAGAGAAAATCAAATTAATACACTTAAGTTACTTTACTAGTTAATTAAGCTAATTAACAATCTTTAAACAATAAGATCTAAAACCAATAAGAAAGGTAATAGTCAAAATTAATTCAAAGCTTAAAATAACTATATACATAAATTTGATATGAGTGTTACAATAAAAAAAGCTATTAGCTGGCTCATACATATAGAAAATAAAAATGTGGTTTACATACATCCCGTACATAGTCAATGTGAATATGCATAAATCTGAACTTAATACATACATCGTGCGTGTAGTCAAGATAAATATTCACAATGTACCTGTGACGTTCTGTTATACACACAGTCAATATATATTGAAGCAGTATTGTTAATAGTGCTTTGATAGCTGAGCTAGCTGAGCTCCATGTAGGCTTCTTCTTCTCCTTCTAGGCGCACTTGGTTTTCCGGGAGCTCCAAAAATACATTTATGGAATGGTATTTGTTTACTAAAGCCAATATTTGATATTTACTATTATTATACAACATTTACAGGTTATTTACTATTTATTAAAGTGTATAGTAAAATAGTAGAGCATTTCATGTAAAAACAGACACATTATAAAATACATACATATACACAGGTATATTAAAACAACAGTATAAAAAATCAACCATATGATGCAATGTAAACTAATGAAGTGGATGGTTGTTTTGTTAAGAAGATACACATATATGATCAAATCCCACACGTTCTAGAAAGTATTTCTTTTCTAAGGATTCTGGCAGAATCAATAGGACATAAATTAAAAGACATTTTCTCCTCCTCATAGAAACACCTCAGTCCAAAACAGGCAGCCTTTAATTTCGTATACCATCAATCTTAGACAATCCCGTAGTTTGGGTAAGAAATGACGCGATTAGCGTATTTAAAAAATGAGGAAGTTATAAAATCCCTCTTCTAGCATTTTTCAGGGAAGATAATCTGTTTCTGGGCGTCACTCAATAAAATTACGAAGGTGATATCCAAGGGAATGCAGAGTGAAGGCGGACCAAAGGCTTTCAGCGGAATTAACGTCACAGCTCGAGAGCGAGCATATGATCAAGGTGAATCGCTAAATCGAATGATTAGAGCCATTATATGCTCTCTTCTTTGATCATTCTGCCCGTCGGACGATTCTTGCGCGTTAGAGATTGGTTTGTGCCGCATGAGCGCCCGTATTACAGCTGAAACTGATATGCCCGTTAGATCGAAGCTTCCTCTCAGAGCTATAACATCTGCTGCTTTTCAAAGTTGACATCAGGATCGGTTACTATATAAAATATGTTGGTAATATTGAGGCTAGAATTATACGCGGACTTTGGGAATTAAAAATCGTTAATCCCCTTTTTCTATTTTCCATCGTGTAGGACATTGAGGTGATTGGTTGTTATTGTAATGAGAAACTGATTTATTTAGTCCGATAGTTTTCAATATTAAACATAAATCGAATGATAGGAGTAATTTTATATTCATTTGTCACCAAGGGCTCTATTTAAGAACATTATTAGTTGATAAGCAGTGTCAATCTTAAGTATAACAGCAAGGTATTCATGGGGAGACGTCAAAGTAAGGAAATAAACTAAACGTTTGCTCAAAAACTGCAAAAACAGGTGTACCTAAACTTACGATCCACTCCTTATACTAACTATTCGAGAAACGAACATTTTTTTTGAAAAATTTCCCGACCCGAGTATAATAACCCCTAGTCAATTGACTCTACAAACGCCTTTGGGAGATTAAACACGCAAGTGTTGCGAATTTAGTGTTTCCAGTGTCAACGCATATGCTCTTCGAACGTGGTTGGTGCAAATTTCATGCATAATAATAATCATAAATGCCTTTATTTGGGCGAGAATGAGACTTAAAGTCTCCTCTTCCATCTAACCCATACAGGGCGGCGACATTATTGTAGTTATTTAGGCGGATTTCAGTGAAAAGAGAGTTACTTAAGAAGAGGGCGAGAGAAACATGTGCCGAACAAAAAAGTTCAAATAAAAAGGATTAAAAAGTTAATAGCTACTTTGAAATTAGTATTTATGCCTTGATAGCGTATTCGCATTTTACGATTTCCTCATGTCTTAAACTCTATTTGGCCAAAGGTTTGTTAAAATCCATAAAAGCAAAATGTAGTAATATTTTTTACCATGAGCAAGGAATTACACAGGGGTTTCTCGAGTTCAACAATTTGGTTTTTTCTGTCCAAATATGTAACCTGGTCTAAGTGTTTAAGATTCTATGAGCTTTACTTTTCGGTGTCTTTCACACGGTTATTGAGTTTAAAAATTTCCCAAAACCTACATATTTACAGAATATACGTGTATATTGTAGATCACACACCTATGACCTTCACATAGTCCTTAATGCGTGGATTTTTATTCCTTTTATTCATACTTCTAGGCCATTGTAACTTTAGAAAGGGACATGGAAATGAATGGACAACTTCTAAACATACAATGGGAGATCGGGTTAAGAGATATGGACCGCGTTTAATAACGAATTAAGTCCGTATTCAGCTACACTGCACCGCTGCATAAACTAACGTCAACAATATTTCGCCATGTTTTGCAGCAGGAAAGTTTTGATTTTTTTTCAGTATAAATCGTCTCTCAGTAAGGTGAAGCAAAATTCCTACTACATGCGGAAAATTTTCTTTTCGATTTTTCGTCATAGCGCTCATTGGTGAACTGAATGCTCCGTCGTATGATTTTCTTTTCATTAGGTAAATTAAAATGTAGACTTGGAGGATCTTCATTAAATTTGCGTTTGGCGCTCAAATCTCATTTTTGGGCCGCTAAATACAAAACCTACATCTACATCTACATAAGTACCCTGCAAGCCACCTTCCGGCGTGTGGCAGGGGGTGTAAATACAAAGAGTAGAATTACTTCTTTAATTTATTATTATCGCGTATCGTTCGCGAAAAAAAAGTCTCTAAAACGACTTGTCCTCGCGTCTATTTCTCTTATTTTACGCTCACTGTCGGATCGGCCAAAGTAGCAGGGGGGTCACATAATACCAATTACGTCATCCGAAAATGTATTTCCTCTGAATTTATCTAACAATCGCAGCCTAGCTTCTAATCTCCTTTCTTTCAAGGATTTCCAACCTGCGTCTGTGAGCATTTGCGTTACACTTGCTTCTCTATCGTAGCACTTTTTAACAAAACGTACTGCCTTACGCTGCACTTTCTCGAGTTCGCGAGAGTGCGTTTCATCCGCTGGGTCCCATATACTCGCCGCATATTCCAGATGGGGCCTAACTAACGTGAAATAGCATCGCTCTCTAACTTCATTCAACCTATAAAGCTATATATGTTTGGGATATGATTTTCATCGAATAGTGATTGATTTTGAGCAAAGGTTTGAAGACCAGCTCACGTTGTGATTTCGGGACGTTTCGATTGAAATTCATTGCTCTAAGTCATGCCCAATGAATTCTTACTCCATTCCAGGTCAGGTAATCCGTTCCAAGTTATAGCCCATCCGTGTATTGCTGAATGCCTTAGCATCCTTAGGAATTTTCTTTACGCATTATAATCGTTAAGTATGACTGCTAAAAACTCTTCTTCTCTCTACAGGTCACTTTATGATAAATTTCAAGAATTTCGAAAAATTGAAAAATGTTGAATCCTTTGTTCATTCTATTCTCTAAATATATATTGCGAAGATGAATAATGTCTGTAAAATTTTCTATCTCCTTAGTAATTTAATAATATAATCGGACTATCTTTCTCTCTTTTATTCTCCCTTTCCGACTTTCCCATTTTCCACCCCCTCCTTCCATTTGTGGGTGTTTTCCTGCGGCGGAAACATTTTTTCTGCGAACATAAATATCACCGGTTTTTCCTATACAAAACCATTCATCCTTTCTTTTATTTACACATTCATCGCATTTGTTAATAACTTGTGTATATTCTAGTTTAGATATGATAAAATGTAACGTATTAGTATTTTTATCCCATTCTGACGAGGGCTAAATGGAAGATGGGATACTATAACCCAAATTTTGCCATATAAGGACTGTGCTTTGTGTTAAATATTGTAATTTGTGGTCGATTGTGTCTGGCAGAGAGAGAAGAACAGATAGAATTACTAAAGCTCTTAAAACACAGTAACTTGCAGTAATTCCGCAAGGCAAAGCTTCTCGGTCGTCTATCTTACGTCTTAGCTCAAACGTCGCGCCACACTAAGCCATACATTTGGTAGCTCCGTTACAAATCCAAACAGAGACCGAAGACAGCAACAGTTGTGGAATGAAATATTTCAGCTCAGTGATTACTAATTCGCCTTAAAATTAAAATGTCATGGACTAAAATCAAAATAATCAGCATATATGCAAATTTTAAGAAATTAGATACTGGAGGTTCAATGGCGCACCAAGAGCAATGTTAGCAAAACCGGCTTGGAACGGAATGAAACGGAGACAACAGATGTGAGCCAAGTTCGAGATGATCCTACCTGTGAGATGAACACCAGATACATTAAAGTTGCAAGCATCCAACGAAATATATGTTGTGTCACGTAGTGGTATTCCCAACGAGAAACTGACATGAGAGGATTTAAGCAATCATAGACCCTAGGCGTAAATATCATATTGAGGCCCCCCTCTCGGGGTTTATGAGTAAAAATTCAAACTTTTCACTGTTAGCAAATATACATTCCACGGGAATCTCATTCGCTTCACTGCGATAAGAACAAACAAAAAAGTTTTTTTTGGAATTACAATACGTGGTATTTCAATAAATTGCAATTAATGATAAATTGAAGTTCTTACATTTTATAGTGACAAAAGCAATCTAATATATTCTATAAACATATTACATTGACTTACTCAACAAATATAAAATTCCCTTTGAAACGAAAAACCAGGACACTATCACTGAGAGTTCACAATTACAGTCTTACTGAGGCCCCCCGTTTGGTTGAGCCCCTCAGTTATCACCTATTGCGCCTAATTATAAGTCCGCCCCTGGAAACGGACATGAAGAAAGCCTGACGGAACTAGGGCACGAGCACTGAACTCCCAACTACCGGGTGAATGTTCTAAAAATTAAGGTGATTCAATTGAGACAGTACTGTTGGACAGTACCATTATTTAATGGTACGCATTCTCCAAAAGTTGAGCACATGGAACACTTCCGGTTTCAATAAAATAATTCCATCTTCAGGTTTACCTGATGATACCCAAATGCAATTCAATTTCAATGGAATCTACAGTGTCTTGAATAAACATGGTTCGTAATGGATCCAATGCAGTTGACGTCAAGGAAGTTCACTTATCGACCGTAAACGTTACGAGTCAAATGGTTTTATCTCTGCCAAATGTTTCTAAAAGTTATTTTTGCTCAAAACCGTGAATAATGCATCGATTCTGAAGAAATGACGGTCAAACATTTCAATCCTGCCTATTTTCAATCTGGACCATATATATTAATGAAAATTCCGCCCTAATTTCTTTGCCGCCTGACGCGATCGCCTCCCCATTGGTGTCTGCCGTGGGCGGATCTGCAAGGGGCACATTTAGTTGTAAAACGAGTAATTCACAGACTTCTGTGGCTCTTTATTCTGGTTTACCCTACACATAATCGATCTTTGAAAGTTGACGAGTGTGGGTGTAAGGAAGTGTACAAGTGGGGGTCTGTTGTTAGTTGTTGAATGGGGAGTTTGGTGAAGTTCAAAATTCGGGTGGGAGGTCGTTGATGTGAGTTGTAAGGGAATTTCGATGGAATGGAGGAAAGTTTGAGTGATTTCATTAAAGGAGTTTGGAAAGGAAAGTGATTGATAACACACAAGATGACTGCTGTACTCTCCATATAGAGGTAGAATCCCATTTAAATATTCCTTCGTGGAAACTTAAAACACAAGAACAAACGATGAAAAAGAGCGATAAAAACAATTCAAATCTTTAGATTGTGAAAGAACGTTTGTGTCCATGATAGAGTACGAAAACCTATCAAATAAAGTTGCTAAATCAGTTTCACTGAGGAGAAGACACTCCAGTCGAAAGCTCTCCTTGTGACAAATATAAAAGTTTCCCTAACGTCTAATTTTTCTGGCATGATAGCTCAATTGGTTAGAGCATTCACCTGGAAAGAGGAAGTCCCGGGTTAGAATCCCGGTCCTGTCAGACTTTTTTCATGTCCATTTCTCCTTGGGAACATTGTTTTCTCCAACGTTTTGTATGTACAGGAATGAGCGAAAATAACTCAGAAATTGCAGGGTAACATAAGATTCTGAATAGTCGTAAAAACTGCTTCATCGGAACATGTTGCAACACGTAAATGGCAATGTAAAGAGTTTTCCCTCCCCTCCCTCTGATAACGGTACCACATCCTAAAGAAATGGTCGAAGCAGGGGTATCGGCTCCGTAGCTGACACCCATTTAGAAGGACATACACTACAAGGTACTATACACATGTAGTGTCGATGAAAATGCCATATATGTTAAATCGATTTCCGAAGAATACAACTGTTACTGGATATATGTAGGTTAATCACAGGGCATCGAATCGAAAATAGTAAAAATATATTATTTTTACCGGAGTGTAAACCGAACCCAAACCGTTCAAATTTAAATTCTTGAACCCGAACTGAAATCGGGAACAATTAGTTTTTCTGCATCGTTTCCAATAGTTGCTTCATAATTATGCGTTTTTTCTTAATTTTATTGGAAAGATGGTTAGCAAAACAGGTGTAGCATCTTGTAACTAAATTTGCAAGTAAATTTTATCCTAAAATTTAGTGTGATGTTGTGTATACAAAAGAAGTCAGAAATAATGAAACAAGGTATCAGAATGATATAATATTAAAAGTGTAGTGATAAAAAATACTGTTTGAACCAGTTTGACGTGTGCAGAAGGAGCAAAACCGGACCTGAACCGAAATTTTATGTATTCGTCGATCCGGAGCGAAAACAGAAACAACAAATTTTACTGTTCAAATGCTCCGGTTAATTACTCGTACCTATGTTAATTATGTAATCATGTGATATCACTAAATTATGATTTTTTAAAGGAAATTTCTAATCCTCCAGATTTTTTACTCCTTACTCTGATAACTTCTTCGGAAATGATATTGTCTTCCCTTTTTCTTTTTCTAATATATAAACTTTTTATAATGATTTTATTTTGTTCCATATGTACATCGATGTAAGTATGTGTATACCCAAATAACAAATAAATTAATGTGGACATTTTTACACACAATTAATCGCTGTTCTATCATATTTTAATTGTGATAAACTGCGAGATTCTTCGTAATTACCTTAGTTATTTCCCATTGAATGTTAATGAAGAATCTGCTATCTCCTTGAAGGATTTGATATACACATTATTACATCATACGTTTTCGATTAACTTCGTTTCTGAGAAAAGTAACGTAACATCTTGAGGCTTATTAAGTCATTAGTGATCTTTCGGCGTAAATAATGGAGATAATTCACTTCTACATGCAATTTGGATGACGGTGCATCAATTGTAATACAATTGCGATCGACGCAATGGGTATAGATGCGCGAAATCAGAAAATTGCTTAGAAGTACAAAGTATAGTAGTCCCATAAACAAAGGAGCTTATCACTATGGCTGACATTCGAGGAGACTTGTTTTTCTCTCTCCAGTGACAAGGTTACGACTGCAGTATTAATCCCCCATATCGAATTTGAAACGAGCAAACTTTACAATTGAAGGGTGATTTTGCTAAGTTGCGCTATCGTAAATTCTCAATTTCAGAGAAGAAAAATGCTACGTACGTATCCTAAAGGGAGCTGAATTAATTCCTAAGGCAATGATCTGAAACGTTAGACATTTTCGGAGTCCAGAAAAACACCATATATACATTCCAAACAAGGCCAGATTTTCTTCCTTTCCTTCAGCGCGGAAATATAAAAGAGCTAGATAAAGAAAATTCATTTCACAAAGGATATAAAATAAGATAACGTATCCGAAAGGAAACCCATTCGTTCCGCAGCCCTCGTGCGATTCATGAAACATTCATGCGCAACTATATTCATTTATGTCTTCTTTAAGTGACGTCATTGTTCTTTTTTTCATCGAAGACTTGGGCTGGCGGACAGCCAGAGAATTTGCGGACACCAAGAGCTAAACACTGCAAGGCGTAGCACATTAGGAGACGGGAAGCAATAGAAAAGGGGACAAATTTATTGGAGAGAAAGAGAGGAAAGCAGGAAATGATATGAAAGGGGAGGCCGAATGAATTCCGATCCAAGGAAAGGGACCATTTGACTAATGTATGTATTGAGTTTCGGTCGGATTCTTACAATTAACTGCATGTTGGATTTTTATTCATAACTTTCCTACTGTTTTCTTCAATTATACGATATGATATCAATAAACTCTTATGAACGAACCGAATTCTTTTGAAGTTGTGAATACAAGTTTAGTATTTAAAGTATTTATGTGCTATTCCTCAGCTCGAAAGAATTAATGAAAAAAATAATAAATATTCCCTTTCCGGATGTTGTGGCTTATTTCCCCTTCAACTCATTTCAACTTCAAAAAGCTCATCATAGTCCCTTGTTTTAGGATTCCTCGCGCTCATCTCATCATAGTCCCTTGTTTTAGGATTCCTCGCGCACATCTGTAAACCTTTTTTATACATTAACTCACGTTATTTCAGGCTAATAATGTCCCATCCCTACAGAACTTCCCTAAAAAGGTTCCTTATTACATTTAGTTCCAAGATTTTCAGATACTCTCGCCGTTCTATCACTTCTCTCTGCTAAGAAATAATTCAGAATGATTCTCGATAAAATTGCTTAAATATCTCTCGCTTTATGGTAACATGTTAGTGATACTTTAACTGCTATGGTTTAAGGCTGAAGGTTTTCCCAAATAAATTTATAGATATGTACATGCGCACTGTCTGTGAAGTATTCGACTCGGAGTTCGGTTTGAGCCTCCACCAATTGCTGCAATGTAACTTGTAAGAATGGAAGTACTTGAAAGAAATAAGATATGTTGCATAATTCTAGCATTTCAGACGCTTACGGGTTATTCGTGCAAACTCATCTGAATGTGTTTAGCGTATCTTCGCCGAATGAATGCATTTTCTTTATTCGTCAAACTCCTTCTCCGACGTTCCATTCTTTTCCTCCATATCCCTTCCTATCCTCAAGACGTCTTCTCAATTCTCTCTATCTTCGTTCCAACATCCTCTTTTATCCTCTTCCTTCTCGCACACTTACTTTGCGTCTCTTCTGCGTTTACCAATTCCTCCCCTATCCTACTCCGTAACCCTTCTCTTATGTGACCCAGCTCTCAACGGTACTCAAATCCCTCCTCCACAGGTCTCCTTCACTCCCCGTCCTTCTCTCGTGGCGTTGCCAACTCCAAAAAACTTGTTTCCGGCAGTTTTACATTCCACGAGTAAGCAATCACGGGACGTCAAACCAAGTTACCGCATTGCTATAACCTGAAAATATTGCATCGAGAAGGAAATTTTGAAATACAAAAGACTGTGGAACCCTTAGTACCATTTCATTCTGTATAATGGTTTTAATGGAGATTTTGGAAGACACTCTCTTGTGATGGTTAAGCTATACTTTTCGAATTGAATTTTGTATTTCAAGATCTACCAATACACGAGTTTAATAGATGTTATCTAGTATGAAAAAAATATAAAAGAAAAATTCTTAATTACATCACTACCAAGTAATATACGGACGTATAAGTGCATACGTGTATGGGACTCAAACCCAGATATACCGTTTTCTGGGTGGACTGCTAATTGAGCTAGCATGCAGATCTATTCTGTGATTGTAGAGAAACTTCTAGACACGTACATTTTTTTATTTTTGGTAACATCGTTAAAGGACTTCGACAGCTTAGGTCAGTTAACACGTGGGCCCTCACCAAGATTCGAACCCGGGACCGCTTTCACCAAATTCGAACGCGTTGCCCACTTGGCTATCCGATAACCATTTCTCATTTCTGTTTGTTTCTTGTTCTTTCTAAGTACTCGAATGTTCATGAAAAATTCATTCCAAGTCCTTTTTCTTACATTACTCCTTTGGTAGTGAATTTCAAAAAAAACTAATGAAAACATAAAAGATAGTATATTCTATCCATAATATTTAATTAAGATATAAATGAAATACTATCAAGGCTATCTTGTGTAAAGTTAATTCATTTGATTGTGAGACTATATGGCAAAAATAGGAAATAGCCATGATCTGTCCCAATTCCCGAGGGTGGCTTGAATCTCAATCCTTCCTCTGTTAGCCAAGGAAAGAAAATTAAGCAAGCAAGGAAAGATTAAGACGATTAATATAATTTATCTCTTGATGTCCCCATTGAGACAGAAAACGTAAACCTAAACGAAAATGCAGCCCGATGACTATGTATAACACTTCTCACATCAGGAATAGGGGGAAAGGTAAGATTGCATTTTAAAGAGTTAGCCTAGGAATAATCTCATAGAGAAACGGAGAGGAAGAGGATGTAACTGGACCGATACTCGAACTCGAATCTTCCACTTTCCGGGTGGGTGCTCTAACCAATTGAGCTATCGCTACACATTACGCATAATTTTCTACGCATACTGTAATATGCATACTGTTCTGCGCATACTCTTCTACGCATGATGTTCTGCCACGATAGCTCAATTGGCTAGAGCAGTGACCCGGAAAATAGAAGATCCGGGTGCGATTCTCCGTTCTGTCATACATTCTTATGTCCGTTTCTTCTTGGGAATACTTCTCACATTATTAAAGAAGCAGAAAACTGAAAAAAATTATTTCAACATGATTCATACGTCATTAGTTCTCATAGAATCAAACCCATAAACAAGAAAAGTTAATGAGGGAGAATTTTTCCTTATCTCGTACCAAAAGAGAAATAAAAATATCCCCCTCATCAAGATTTGGAGGCAGGAAAGATACGGTCGAATCTCAAAATAGTCGTCAAACTCCGGGAGTATCCACAGGAAGACTCCGGGAGAGTTGGCAACACTCCTCTCCCCTGAACCACGTATCCGAGGCAGTGTCCGGCTCCTTCTCCTTTTTTTCAAAGTAGCGTAACTCTCTTAGGCCTCCTTCCGCCCCATTACGATGCCCTCGATAACCTCCTTACCCTCTCCGAACACAACTCTCCCATCTCTTCTCTGTCATCTCGTTATCATCTACGTCATCGCGGTCGCTCCATTCTCAGCCAACCGGGAGCCTCATCATTTTCCTTCTTCGCGACACTTTCGTCCTTTCTTTTTCCCCTCCTTTCTCCACCTTTCCTTCCCCTGTGTTTTTTCCGCCATACTACCCGATATGCTCCATCGCCTCATATTCTGCCCCTCCCTCCCGAGTCATTATTCTTCGCCAAAAGTTTTTGTCCCCGTACACTCCCCCCTCTTTCCACTCATCATCCATTCTTCCTCTATTGCTCTCTCGCCATCTTCAGGATTAAGTGACTGTTTGCACAGCGGGATTCCTACTCCGGAGAAAAATCACACCCGCTTTTACTCTGAAACACAGAACACGATCCGCCCCATGAGCGATACATTCGGTAGCAATTTTGAATGCGTTCGCAAAATCGGCGTCTTCAGGGAAAATTGGCTGAAAACATGTTTTCATACTTTCCTCTTCTACGGTTGAAAGTAGCTATATGAGAAGACATCGGACATTTGATCATCTATCATATTCCAAACGTGTTGTGTGTGTCTACCAAGGGAGGTTTTAGAGGGATTTTTTCCCTTATTAAGATAAATGCAGAGATGTACTACGTAAGTTTCATTCCCATTAATATCCTCTGAGCTTACCGAAGGTATGACGGTTACTCCATTTAATACTGCAGCGAAGAAATGAAGAATTGCTAGAAAAACGGGCATGAAAAACTCTGATATGGCTGGGACTGGATCCCGGATCTTCCACTGAGTGGATGTTCTAACCATTTGAGGTATCTTGCCATATCATGCAGATATCCCGTTATGAGAAACTTTGCTGATTTGTTTAGAACAGCCACCTCGAAAGTGGAAGAGCCTGGTTCCAGTTCCGGTCCTGTCATGCTTTTTCGTGCGCAATTTTCTTTTGGAATCATCACGGTTTTACGCCTCCTTTCTCTTACAAACTGTGAGAGAAAGTAGCGGAACAGTACGTATTTTGGACTGAAATAAAGATATTATGAATTTTTTTAGAAGATTACTCATTACAGATAGGTTTCTGTACACAAATCTTGATGAAAAATATATTTTTTTGCCTTTTTGTATAAAAAATAGTTCTAATTAGCTGTTGTCCCAACTTTTTCCATGGCATTGATTTTATCAAAGTTGAGGTATGAATTATTATGCATAGTGGCATTTATTTTTGTAACTCCTTATCGAATAGTATCATTTGGTGCAGACATTTCATGAGCGTTCTCCAAATATAGCATTCTTACTCAGAGGGGAAACCAAGGCAAAACTCTCTCACTCCTCTTTTTACTTTACATCCCTCATTCCCTCTCAGGGACTGTTGTAGTAAATGGTGGAGGGGTTGAGATCAAACCGTAACTCTCCTTCAAGCTGAGTACTGTTCAGACATTATGATTGTAATTCATATTTGGAGTAATTAACTCAGGAGCCTATCTTGAGGATATAAACTTGAATTTAATGTAACTTACGAAAACAATATTTTACGAAACCTCAAACTTTCCAACATGTAATCTTAAACTAAACCTAAAATGAAATTTTTTGGAGTTATTCTAGAATTCTTTCTGAGAAGCTATTCAAAGCATGTGCTCTTGGGTGAAATTATTTTAGGAACCCTCCAGGAGATTACTTTAGTCTAGCTGTAAAACTCGAGTACAATTTGGTGCACCTTGTAAGAATAATCTCGGTGCAAATTACCATGAAAGGAAATGGGACAGAAGTTCTATTTAGCGAGGGATCCGAGACATCGAGGAGGGAAAACATAAAGAGGAACATTTTCGTGGACGTAAGAGGGAATGGACCTCCCGTCGAAGTAACCGGAAGCTATATGCAGCAGACAAGTGGGGCATGAGTCAGAAACTCGCCTCATTGGGCAATTTAAACATATCTCCGGCCTAATGACGACGATTCCATGTTTCAAGTTCCGTAGCATTGAGCGGAGGAAAAACCGTCCATAGTAAAAGGAAGGGCACTCTAAAAACATCAGTGAATTGTGAACGCGACGGAAAAACGATTGAAAAGGTTTGAAAGCGGGACCACTCGCTTAAGAGGGAGACATGGAATGTCGTTTCTACAGAGTCAGGGCCGGCAGAGACAGAAAGCGAAGCAACTCCCGAAGGGTGCAGTAATCAATGGAGTCTCTTCTCTCGAATATTGTTCCGATGGCATATATAGCTGAAAATAGAAAGCAAACAAATGCAGAGCCAACTACTGATTCAAAATATCAGTAGGATTTCATACGGTAATGTCCAAATGATAAAAGACGGTTTCGACTTGCGAATTACTATGTTCGGTATCTACCAAAAAAACTTGAAATCGATTAAATACGGCACAACAACCGCTGCGCTTAATTAAGCAATGCTTAAAAATAACTGACTTCAATATAGATTAGAAAGACAGAGAGAGCAACAATTAAAACTACTAGTTAGCTGCACATGCAGCGTTACCAAACAATAGTCGAATCCACAATTGTTTAAATAAGAGCCGAATGAGACAAGATCAAAATTCGATTATGATTTTGTGATGGGTCATAAGAAAGCGGCAATTTACCTCACGGCAGCCACGTATTTGAAGGTGGCTCTGTTCAAAATGTTCTGGTTCTAAGCATGGTTAGGGTTTCTATTATACATGGGGAATAACTGAATCAACCCCTGCATCTGCATGCGTGAATCTCTATATAAATTAGTGCATTACTTGCATGCATTATCACCTCGTTAAATGGTGGTGTGTAATTTTCTGTGCTATATTTAGCTTATTGTTGGCAGTTGTTTTACAGCAATTATATACATAGATGCGTGATCGCAATATTAAAATATGCCTTTCATAATTAAGTTTCCTTATGATTATTTAACTTTATTTAAATCAAACGACATAGGTAACGCAATTAAAAGACGCCAAAATAGTTCCTGCATTTATTTCCACAAAACTCTTTCTTCGTGTGGCAGAGGGTATATAAACCGTTCGATCTTCTTACCTTATCTGTTACTGTCATGTGTCATTAACGGAAAAGATGAGTTTTCGACCGATTGTAACATTCGCAGCCATAATCTTCACCGTTACTGTGAAATAGTACTGGAAATACACATTATTTACCACTACTTCACATCGTAAAGTACATATAATAGCTTTACTTTCATCCTACCCTTACAAACTCATCACTACTTTTTCTAAGGACGTATTATGTCTATATTTATACGAAAATGTTACCTTCATTTTTATCTCCTTTTCCTCAGACGAATCCCACTCCATGTTATGGGGTATCTGATTTCATATAAGCAGCCTACAGGTCCATTATATACGTGTAGCTAGGGTGTGCATGCGCCATACAGTTTATAATACTAATTGGTTATTCTTGTGTATACATTACGGAAAAAATGAATTTTTGCAGCGACTTATCCTTGAGTCTATCTTTCCAATTTTCATCGCAGAATCTGATCGGATTATATAATAGGGTAGTCCCTTCAAATCTGCTACATCTTCCGAGAACGTATCTTCTCTGAAGTTACTAAGCAACTTTGACGTAAGTTTAGATCTTCTTTCTAACGATACCCATCCTTTGTAAAAAATTATCTCAAACACACCGATTCACCATAGCAACTCTTCTCAACAGAACAGACGGCTGAATCTTTAGGAATCCGCGAACCCGACGCTTATCTGCAGGGTCCCTTACTCTACAAAAATACTCTACGTAGATGGAGTCAAACTATCGCAAAGTAGCTCACGGGATATTTCATCGCTTTCACGGGCCATGCGCTCGACAAAGCCGAGTTCCTAAAGTGGCCATCCGAGTACATCTCGGCTACTTGGGCAAATTGAACGCGACCGAAAGTCGATCGGAGAGAATCGAACCCGCGAGCGTCTACTTAAAGGGGATAAAGCGTCTAAATGACTCGCTTTAGCAAAGTATCGTTGCTTTAACGTTCCGAAATGGATGCCCTCGGCGCCGGTCACGGTGATTTTGATCCTCTTTCGCTTTGGAAGGGTGGAGGCAGACAGTGTGTCCGCGGTAAATTGGGTGTGACCAAGAGGAGCGAAGATGGAGAGGGGGCCACGGCGTCTCTTTCCTAGAGGGTCTTCTAAAGTGTGTTGCGGAGAGGAAGTTCTTACAGGGAGAGAGATTTAAAAACAGGGAAGGAATTCAACGCGGAGGACAGCGAGAAATAATTAATCATTCCGTTGTCTCGCATTTATCTAAATTAATTGACCAGAGGGACGTTTATTCCTGCGGAGAATGAGGCTCGGGCGAATGTTTTTCGCACGAAGATCCATAAATCTCCGTCTATAAGCACAATACAGTTTTAACTGCCGGTAGATAGGCAGATTGGCTGATGAACCAACATTAAAAGTCTATTTTACGCCCCTCCCTTCGTTTCACTTTTATAAATGCCAGGAGCACGTATTTCATTCGTTTAAATATGTACATTTGCCTATGTTTCTGCATACGGTTTCTGTCTTTTATGCTGATAATAACATATTCACCTATTCTTATTTTCTCATTCCTGAAATGCCTGAGTGCCACGATCTGGGCGACTTTTAATCCATCCAATTAATGTGTTTCTGCTTAAGTATATTTCCTTTGTGTACGATGCAGCCACATTTGTTAATTTTGGTGGTAAATATCGTAGGTAGTGGTAAAGAAACAAATGTCCCCAGTAATAGAGATATATTTTATTTAGTTGTCAAGCGAACTATAGGTCCTCTCAAAATATTTGCTGTGAATTTCTATGTGTATCGAATGAAGCGTATACTCACTTCACTGTTCACTGGTCACATCCCAAATATTTGTAGAAAATCAATTTAAGAGTCAAACTTTAATGGTTACAAAATCATAGCAGTATTTACACGATTCATTTTTGCGTCTAAAAATGTTATTGATAAAAAGTAAATAATAGTAATATATTATTCCATTCTTTTCAAATTTAACTAAAGCATAGGCGAAAGAATGACTGTATGTCACTGATGTTTATATTAGTAATTAAAAGAAACACTCCTAAAATCTATGAAAGGAAAATTACAGCCGACTAAAATTTCGCTAACAGAGCATCTTCAGAGCATGACGACAGGATTAAACTGTATTATAACTCACAATTTAATCCTGCCGTTACGCTCTGAAAATGCTCTCTTAGCGAAATTCACATCAGCAGTAAGTTTTCTTTGACAGTTTTTTGGAATGCTTATTTTTATTTACCAAAGCATACTTGTATTTTTAGCAAAAGGAAATAAAGAAAATTAAGAAAGAAAAGAAAAGGAAATTAAACTGGGAATTTACGTTTTCCAAAAGGAAAACCAATTTTGGTGTTTCCTTAAAATATATCTATATAACATTAATAAAAAATAAAACAAAAATTAGCGTATATTTACAACATCTGTAGTATGTGGACGCGTATATTTATCAACCGTTTCATGCAAATAATTCATCATGACTCATAAGATAATACCGTTGCCACCGGGTCCCACGACCTAATCGCGACGGGTAATTCCTAAATAAATAAATAAATAAGACTATTTAAACTTTTCGCAAACAGCTGTGATTTGATAATATCCATTTTGCGAAATAGTGTTGATTTTCATGGATCATATATTGATCGTATACGGTTTTTCTATGGTCCTACAGACACACTGGACAATAAATTACAAAGAACTAAAAGAAATGCGCACGACCGATATGAAACACGTTGGTTTGGACATGTAGAAAAGATGGATGGAATCAGAATAAGTAAGAATGACTAAGATTTTATGGGGAGGAAAATGTGATTGGTTATAAAGGGAAAGGACGACCAAGGAAAATCTAGTTTAATGCAGTAAAGGAGCTACGGAAGAGATGGATGAAACATAAAGATTAGTAAGGAATAAGTGAAAACATGTATAGATGACTTCGAAGAGAATTATTTTCAACTGTTTTGACAAACACGGTCTATTGTTAACACACAAGGGAAACAACGTTTGCCTCGAAAGAGTATAGCGTGAGTGATACGCATGTATGTGTTTTCTTATGTCTTCCTTTGGTTGCTTGTGGATCCTTCGATATCATCAATTCAACCGTACTTTTTAATACCTGCCGGCCTTAGAAAAAAGGGTGCCGAAAGGATATTGACGTTTCCAGTCGTAACATGGTCACATTGTATACCGAGTCGCGGAAGTATAACAGGATTGTTTGTACAGTATCCCGGAAGAGTACCAAGACTGAGGATGCAGTACTAAATCATCCTTCTCGGTTTCTAAACTCATTTTTCAACCACTCATTCGATACAAATGACAATCGAGAATGGGCCGTATGCATTGAACGTAGATCGCGTCACATTCGTCACAAGATCTCATACGGCGAATTAAATAAAAATTCCCGAAACTACTTCCTTGTCAGGAAACAATAAAAGCTCTTTTCGTAACACTTAACGTCGTATTTCATGGGACGGAATAATCGGAATGGAGCACGCCGAATAAGTCAAGCAAACAACCAAGCTGCAGTCATCTCGGATTTTGGGAGCGGAAGGGAAGGGGCCCAAATCGAAAACACCAATAGAATGGAGAAAGAGGACAAATTTGGTTTTCGGCGTCCCTTTAGAAATATATAAGTGACAGAGTGGGAGCAAAAAGCATGTCTGATGGCGGCGGTCCTTTTGGGAGGGGAGATGAAATAGTGGCGGAGGAGAAATATGCGTGCGGGAGGAGGCGTTCTTAGAGGTATAGAAGGAATGCGCCATAAGGAAGGGACGCAGTGGCGACATCTTCCGCCTCATTCCCCATCCCCTTTAATTCCCTTTATACCCCCTCCCCTCATATTCTCCCCTTTAACCCAACTTGGTCCCCAATAAACCCCCCCTCCCCAAACATCATCTTCTCCCCCTTTCTGGTGCACACACTCCTTTCTCCATAGAAATCCCCTTCCTTTTATGGTCTTCTCTTCTTATGTTGAATGAGAGCGCTCCCCTTACAGCAACAACAGCGCCCCCGTCTGGGCCACGGACGCCGGACGTGGGGATGGTAAGGGAATCGCATGATTACAAAACAACAACGGCGGAAAGGCCTTCCTTTTTCTCACGGAGGCCAAGGGAAACTATCAAGATAGGATCTCAGGGAAGGGAGCTACGACTGAGATGGATTCCAGGGATTTTATTATACTAATCATTTTCTCTATCTCTATTGCTTATTAGAAATAAGCTCTTAGCTTCTTTATTTTCGAGGTTGTTTATTATATCATTGTTATTAGTATAGCTAAAAGAGGAGAAAGCTGAGGTTATTTCCCCAATATGGGCTTCCACTGCTAATCGAACCCGGGACAGCTTTTTATTACTTAAGTAAAACGAACGCTTTATCCACTTATCCACAGCCTAAAGGGAGCCCAATATCATATTACTGTTTATTTTAATCATAGAATTTTATGTTTTTTANATTTTCAATGCATAACGTCATTATCAGGAAGCTGGGAAGCCTTAAGTGTTGTATTTATAACAGCAGTGGAGAAAGGGAAATTTGATGGGACGAAGTTGAATAAGGCCAATGAAAATGATCTACTGAAAGGAAAGGTCAGCTTCTAGAATAAGGGAAAAGACTTGAAAAATATTTAAAACCTCGTTGGAAAGGAGCAAAGAAAGAAGGAAGGGCAGAGATAAAGGGAAAATGGTAAATTAAATAAATGTACTTTTTCAGCAGATGGTGGTGGCTAAACATCTAGCCACCAATCATCTGGAGCTGAGGACGTGGAAAACCTATGTGCGTTAAAAGGTTTAATTGTACTATAAGAGGATGCAAATGGGTCTAAAGGGAGAAAAAGCTGCATAATTATAGTGGATGTGATACTGAGAGAAAGGGCACGTGATCATTGTGAAAGGAGTGTTGATTGTTTTTGGAATTAAAGAAAGAATAGAGAATAGCAGTAAAACTAAAATGATGTATGAGGAATGTGTATGGTTCTAAAGGGAGAGGAAGGTCGATGGAAAGCTGATCGAATATAGTGAGTGAGATGCTGAAGAGATGTGCTTTAATAATGGAAGAACATGCATGGAATGACGAATGAATGTTTCCAAAGCGCAAAAATTAAAGAAAAGATAGGATGGTATGTTAAAAAAGGAGGAAAATTACTCATGTATGTTGTGAGCAGGTCTGGTAGTCTGCGTTACACCGTAATATGCTTATGAAAGAACATGTAAGGTTTTAAAAAGTTAACAATATAACAAGCTAGCGTTGAAACGAACTGCTGACCAATTACCGTTGTCTACGCAAATACGTCTGATAAAACTCGGGTGATGAATTAATTTCTCAACGAAAATAGTATTTTTAAATGGTAAAATATAATCTTCAATCTTTCAGTTGTCCCCTTGAAGTTAAAACCAAACAGCTGTTTCAATAGTGAATAAATACCTCTGGACCCTGATTGTCAATCATAAGGTCAGAGGAGGTGGTATGGCGAAGCAGTTTGCTAAATTGGGCAGCAATATTCCGCACTCAATAAGCACAGAGTACGAATTGATTTCTACGTCGAATGGCGCAACCCGGGGAGGAGTCGATGTAATTCGATCTCAAGGAATCTCCTCTGCCTGTTTTAAACTTGAGAAGACATCTCTAGGCCTCTCTCCATAGTCCTTTTTCTGCTGCATCCTAGACGCGCCATTTTCGGACGATGAAATAGACAAGGAATGGAATCCCAGAGCGACACATGAAGATGGTAGAGAGGCACTTTTTGTCTTTCCTCATTTCTCTTGGACTTCCGTCCTCTTATATGACGTTAAATAGTAAAGGACAGTCCCATTGCTGGTATTCCTTAAACAGTAAGCAAAGAAGCAACTGCGTTAAGGCGTAGCAATCAACAGGACGACATACTTGAGCTCTAGGAGTTATGAATTCATTCAATAAAAACGAAAAGCGTGAAAGAATGGTTGTTTATTGCAGACGAAGATGTGAATACACTAAATCAATCAGCATTGATTGTTTTATGCGTGATAAATTTTTAAGATGGTATGAGGATTGCCGTACTTCATTGATTTATCACTGGTTTGATATTTATAGCACAAGTTGACCAATTGTCGAAGTCGTCTTCATCGATAATATTTTAACTTCGTTAACATTTTTTCTTTTGTTTCAATAATAGGAAGTAGATTCACTGACAAGAAAGTGTAGAGTTACCTAATGTTATTCCTCACTGTATTTTAAAGTACTATAATATTATTGTATTGTACATACTATATGTGCCTTAAATTGTGTATTCATACATTAACTTTTGTAAATAATAACTTTTGGTTTGGGGGTTTAGTATTGTTTGTGACTTCGTTGGACAACATGGGAGTTGGGGATCTCTTTAAATGGATGCAGATGTAATTTCTGTATATGTAACTTTCCCTCCGGACAGTAGTTCACATGTGACGTAATTATTGTGAATAATGATGGCAAAAATAATAAAACACTCGATTTGTTCATTATCATCAACGCCTCTCCGGCATATTGGTTTCCAGCTTAGAATCATTTTAATGGACGAAGATGTAAAAAAACTCATTTCCTCAGTCGTGATAGTATTTTTAAAGGTGCTTTGACAACTAATGTAATTTCGCACATATGGGCCCTCACCGAGAATCAAACCCGGAACTGTGAGGGCGAACGCGAAGCTCTCTTGACTATCTGGGAGACCGCATTTGTTGAGGGAAATAGGACATCATAAGCTGAGATTCGAGCTAGGTTCCTCCGCTTCCTCAACCATGAGCTAATGAGGCATAGCAGTTTTCTCAGAAGTCGCTCGAGGAAGGGTTATCGTGAATGATGGCTTCATTTAACTAAGCTTCAAGGCGCTCTGCAGCATCTCTTAGCATCTAATTTACGCGCAGTTTCAGCCCTTATGAAACATGACGTTTCTGTGCAAGAAGATTTTTGGCGTGTGGGACGACGAGCCGAGATGAATGGCGGGTGGTATCCTCCTAAGATAAGTTACTCCTGCAAATACTCCTCAAAGGTATGTACGTACGTAACGTTTATTGTTCTGACGTGGCTTCTCAATGCTAAACCCTACAACTAAGTTACTACTTCTGGTTAGGACTTTTACTTACCCGGGAATCATAATACGAAATTGAGGTGTGAGTCAAACTCAGACTTACAAGGAACACGTCAGGTTTGTGTAACACGGATTTACACGAAAAGTTCAGGACACTTTCCTTACACCAAAATAACAGACACGTGTCCGGCCGTTCAACTCAATGTGCCTTTGCTTATGCAAAATTTGCGACTGAAAATCGAAGTTAGGCAACCACACGACACACGTGCATTGCCATAGATAAAGCGACATTTTCCACCTAGAAAAATGTTTATCCCGTTTTTTTCACAAACAATTTAATTTTTCTGATATTTAATTTCATCTTCTTACCTCCAAGAAATTCTTTAACGTTCTCGTCAACATTTATTAAAATATACGTTAGGTAGGTACTCCAGTATATATTGTACTGCTACACGTAGGTTATGAAGTCTCAGCCGTAACTACAAGTGTTTTTGACTTGGCCCTTTTATGTGGTATCAGTACCAACAGGAAACCCCGGAGAAAAGTGAGACATCAATCATAGCTGTCATAGCTTCCATCCCAGAAGGCCCAAATGCTCAAAGTTTTCCATAAAGTATGCTTTGTGCGGATTATAGAGAATTTATTTTAAATTTATTACACAAACCTGACGTTTTCCTTGTTAGATAGAGTAACTGGAACAGAAATCAAATTTTTATAACGGAAACGTGATGTCTTAACTGGTGCGCTAGTCAATTTCTGCAAAACAGTTATGCACGAATATTTTCGATGCATAACGTCATTATCAGGAAGCTGGGAAGCCTTAAGTGTTGTATTTATAACAGCAGTGGAGAAAGGGAAATTTGATGGGACGAAGTTGAATAAGGCCAATGAAAACGATCTACTGAAAGGAAAGGTCAGCTTTCAAGAATAAGGGAAAATACTTGAAAATTATTTAAAACCTCGTTGGGAAGGAGCAAAGAAAGAAGGAAGGGCAGAGATAAAGGGAAAATGGAGATATACAATGGATTATGCACAAAATGAGAGAAACATTATATAGGTAAAATAAATTATAGTAAAAAGGCGCATTAGCGATTGATAAGAGGGTAAATTTAAAATAAATGTATAGATACAAAACCATCATGTTGCTATGTCCACGGTGGCGAAGTGGTTGTAGTTATAGCATTTCAACCCCGAGGTCCCGAGATTGAGTCTCGGTTACTCAGATTTTTCTGGTTGGGGATTAGTTGAGTGTGTTCTTCAAATATTAAAATTAATTACATGGATGACATTGGGGTTGTCTTCCTGTTTCCATTAAAGTTATTATTAGTTCATCATTTAGTTATAATAATTTTATTATTATTTTATCATTTTATTAGATTATTATTTCATTGTTAATTTATTATTACTTTACTGTTATTTTTATCATTATTTCCTTATTGCTTCTTATTATTTTATCATTATTTTTATTACTATGAAGTGGGTGGGTTACTTTGCTTTATCTTATTTGCTTAATACTTTGCCAATATCAATAAATTACCTCTAAAATGACCAATAAAATGGATGGATTATAGTAGAATGACGAGGCTTGGATTAAAGAAGATTCTGAACGGTTCTGGTTCTTAAAGAAAAGGACTCCGCGGAAAGGGTAATAGAATGTGATGTAGTGCATGCTGAGAAAAAGAGATAGATTGCTTGAAGAAGAAAAGAGAAAGTAGGAAAAGATGTATGGATGTTCCTGAAGCTAAATATATTTTAAGTATGGTAAAGTATGGAGGGGCATTGTGAATAAACGAGGAAAATAACGTTCTTACACCGCAATGGAACAGCGTGAGTTATTTTGAAATATGTAGATAAAGGCTTTAAAATACCCACGAGGAAAAATTCCTGGTTGGACATCGTCTGAATAGTTTCGGATTTTCAATAAAATTAATGAAACACATGAATAAGCGAAATCCAGAACTAAACGCACAAATTAAAACGTATTACATTGGAATATAGCAAACCAAAAACCCTCCGTAACCCTCAAGGTCCTAAAAACGACATAATGTATTTCTGATTTCGAATACTTTAGGAATAAATCTCATTAACACTTTGTTCGGCAAACTTAATTTCACCAATGAAATTCGGGCCTCGCATTTGTAAAAAAAGTTTAACTATCATAATTAAAACACCCAGAATCAATAAGACCAAATTAATTTTTATCTATCATCGAGTCACCGGTTAGATCTTTTATAAACTATCTAGCGTGCACAAAGTAATATGCCTAAGAAACATCGCAAAGGAAACAATTGCTTCGAACATAAAATGTGTGATTTCTGTATGCATTTAACGAGAAAAAGATTTCACTAAAAATGATAATAAACTAAAAAGTGTTATAAAAATCATAATATCAATGATAATGTAGAGTGATCTTCATTTTGCTAGTTTTTCTTTAGTTAGCGGATTATACACATTTTATTGAAGGCAATACGCAAGATTTAGGAGAGCCAAGGAAAACGTTTTTGGGTGATTAGAAGAGCGGAGTGAATTTGAAAAGAGATGCATGAGGTATTATAGCAGATGAAAGTTCTGAAAGCAAGAACACTTCTTTAGGCATGGATGCAAATTGTACAATGTTTAACCTTCGGTCATTTACTACATCAACAAGTTATTCAAAGGTATAACTAGAGAGCTCTTACTTAAGATGTAATCTTAAGTATGAGCTACTATTGGCTGTTTTTATTCAGCGGCCATGCTTGCCTTAAATTCTTCCTCCCTTCACTATTTTTCCTTACCTATCCTGGATTTTAAAGTTTTGGTCCCAACAAATCCGAGAATTCTACTTACAGCGGATATAGCGAAGTAGTAAGCTTAAACTGGAGAGAGGGTCCGTAGCAGAATGAGAATGGTTGTCTAACAAAAGGGTGCAGAGGGCCGGGAGTTTTCAGCGCAAGTTATAAATCCCGCGAACAAGAGCGGGATGCTCGCTTCCCTTATTCAACCTATTCTCATTCTAATTACACGTTCCTATCCTTAAGCCTTCCATCGGATTCTAATCTTAAATTAGCGAACCTTCTACGCGCAAGACTTTAATCCCTCCTCTTCTTATCTCCCTCTCTTTTTGCTTACTTTTTACTGCGCCGCAGCGCCAAACAATGGAAGGACGACTCATAAAAAAGGGCAAATGGTCTACCGTTGCGCATCATAAACTTATCCTTGGCTGACTATCGATGTTGATCTGTCGCGAATTAGTGGGGCGTTACTGTAACCTCACTTTGAGGCGGAATTATTCCAAATGTCGGCATTAATGCGACTTTGTGAGAGACGTTAATGACGAAAGGTCATAATAGCGCGAAATGCTTTCTTTCACCGCAAAAGTTAACGTTAACTTACGTTGAGGCCGTAGTTACTTCATGTCTACCTTTAAAAGTAACGTTGACAGTTACATAACGTTAACGTTAGCCATCAATTAACTTTAACGTTTTTCAGTTAGTTTTTGGGGCAGCGTTTGCTCTTCTTTTCTTTTCCGAGGAATGGAAACGCAAAGAAACTTTGGCTATGTACAGTTGGAAGAAAAATATATTTATTTTAAGCTGTCGCTAATCCTGTGTCTAGGAAGAGGTGGTGAATGAATTTCTCGTGTGCATGAATTTAATTAGTGGTCGGAGTAAAGGTTGATGTTCGTAGAAAAATACCAAAAATGGGATTTTATAATTAATTCACTCAAGTTCATCGCTTTAAAGTAGGTGAATGAAGGCTTCTTTGAAGGAAGGGAACGTACTGGAGAAAGATTCACCCGAGGCTCAAATTCTTAGAGTTATTATTCGAAACTTTTGAATGCTGTAAATGTCTACTCAAATGGTAACTGTGCAAGAGTCAACGCGAAGGTTTCCCTTTAATTGCATTTTGGCTTAGAGAGGAAATTGTGGACACACAAATTCACTCCTCACCTTGCCTGATAAGCCTCACTCCATCTAAAACTTAGCTAATGGTGGGAGGGATGATGATTCAATCATCCTTCGCGGTGATAAATTTAAACACTGTCAGATAAATGAACGTGAATATCGTTTTGTAATGAGAACTCTCATTATTAACGAAGTACTGGAACGATAAAACACTAAATTTTCCCAAATAAAATACAAGTTTTCAATGTTAAAATATGGCACTCTTTCCACTGAAGGTTTCTCGAAGATAGAGCAGAAGTTGATGCACGCTGGGTGAATATCGGATGAAATATATTGGCTTACTGAATGACGTCGAAAAAGGATCGAATGATGTACGTTTAAAGGGAAAAAATATCAGATATTCACGTTTGGAAAAGAATAACAAGTGTACCTGAAGGAAAAAACTCAGAGACACTCGATAAGATCTCTGAGAACGGAAGCAATGCAAGAGGAGCTGCTCTTAGTTGTGCTGCCGTAAGTGTGCGTAGTCTTGCGTTGTAGCCGAGGTGATTCTTTTGAAACTGGAGTCGTGCGGTTGGTTCTAGTGGCTCAGAGAATGAATGTGAGGGATTTTTAAAGGTAGATGGAGTGATACGGCACTGAAAAGTTACTTTATTCTCCCGGGAGGGTGTTCAGCAATCGCAAACGAGGAGATTTTACACTCGCGCTAGAATCTAGAAAACAGTTTACCTTATTGATTAAAATGAGTGATTTTCCTTTGCATAAAGTTTTTCGATTGAGCAGTAAAGGTCAGCAATTAATTGTAAATTTTGTATTCTTTCGACACAAAATATAATCATTTTTAAATTTATGTATGTATGTATATGTACATACGCACATATGTATGTACATATAAGCAAGTTCTGTGCATAAATACTGTTTCCGAATGTAAAACATGGGATTACCATTTGACTTTCCTCTTTCCTATTGTGACGAAATTTGGGTGTATAAATTTCGGAGCAATCAAAACACTGAAGATAATGCAGTGAGGAACGGATGCTAATGCATGACAGGTATAGGAACAGGTTGTGAATAACTTAGGTAAATTATCCTTATTTCAATAGACATGGAATGTAACAACAAAAGAAATAAATAAAATAAATTATAATTCTTCCTTTGTAAAAAATGTTAATGTTAAATTGGTTGATTGAACTTATTTTACTGTTTGGAAATGATACAAGCCTAAATGCTGCCCGTACTGTAATATGCTGATTTGATTTGCTTAGTCTAAATACAATTCTCTGGAAAACAGATATACGAATAATTCTCGTTCGAGCTTACTCGTACTAAAATTTATGTGTAACTATATTCGAATGTTGTCTTATTCTATCGTCACAAATGGAAAACTTAAAAAAATGACAGGTAAATTGCGAGTAGGCAACACAATTGTGAATTCTAGTAATTTAAAGGAATATTTCATGAATAAACAATGGATAGTGCCCGAAGCTGAAACATTTTTCAAAACTAGATGGACTGTATTAAATTAGCTATTAGTATAATAGTTGTATGGTACTAATGCGAGCTATTTTACGAAGATATTTTACAATTTTTCGCACCGGTCATCGAAACGGTCCTCTGGGGTCAAAGAAGTCGATTTCATATCGTTATAAATAGTAATTTTGAATGTTGTAATTTTACTAATTGCACCAATACTTTGAATCCTACAGTAACGAAAAAAATTAAAAATAAAACAAAAGTGATAAATTGCATTTGAAAAAGGACTATGATTGCCAGATGAAATGAGAATTAAAAGAACTCTGCTGTTTAAGGGGAAAGATCACGAGCAGAGCAAGTAGAATACTCATACTACGATATAACAATATAATTTCCCTGCCCTCTCGATAACTTAATGTAGCTCTCATGGAAGTAATTTAGTAAATGTATTTATAATAATAAAATTAAATTATTATAATTTATTTCTTCGTACCATCAATTCGCATAATACGTCCACTTGAACGTTTCTGCACACTAGTTCTTCAGTATCATTAATCCGTTGTCATGCCTTTACCGATCACCTCAAAGTTTTAATCGACAACTTGAAAGCCTCTAATCGCACCCTAGTGAGCGTTAGGAACCAGATTGGCGACCACTGTTATAAATCTATGTACAGAGTGTCCATTTGTATGTACGTGAATCAAAGATTGTCACAAAGGTGGAGATGGGAAGATTAGAGGCAATAAAAATGACGTGCAATGGAAGAATGATGAAATAAATTCGACAGACCAAACGAAGGAGTTCTTTGTAGAATAAACGAAGAGGGAAGTCCGTGAAAAGAAAAGACGAGAAAATTGATCGAGCACATTCTAAGGCCAGAAAGTCTGATAAATATAGCATTGGAGGGTAGGCTTTATAAAGGAAGACCTTGGATTGCTTATGAGGGGTGATAGATGGTGTTAAGGTTAGGAAACATAATTGAGTGAAGTGATTGGCTGGGAACAGAATTGTCAGAAGAGTTGCAAATAAAAAATAATTTGATCATTACGTCTTTGATGATGCTAACGAAGGTATTTTATTTTCTTAGATTCCCGTGGAAATGAATTAATTACATTAATTATATGCGTGTAGGTATAGGTGCTAAGATTGTCCCCTTTCGCAGTAAGCAAGCTAACGGCTTCATTTAATCGTATCATTCCTTCCAAAAGTTGCATTGATGAAAGACACCGTCTCATGTGTTGTGGAATTCCTTCATAATATAGGGAAATGCAATGTTAAATTCCACAATTCACCTGATAAAACCCAATGAAACTGGTTGTGCATTCAAACATATGTGGAATTTATTATAGGCTTATTGTTACATTATATCATTGAAATTAATGGTTGTTGGATGAATCAAGCGGCGACCTTTCTGATATGTCAGCAGTCTGGTTTGGCAGAACTGGTTGCATTGTCAACCGCTTCTGCATTAGCTACAAAAACATTTGGAAGGCAAACACCAAGCAAAATGAAAGGGAGTTCGGTTATCCTTATATTTCATATTGAAAGAGAATGCTTTCGGAGGAAAAGTCTTCTACCGGCTAATCGGATATATATCATTAAGGAATGGTTGTGTGTATGTGTCCGATGACGGCCGAAAGTGCATCCGATCGTAAAAATCAACTAACCTGAATTTGTCATCATCACTGATCATCAAAATATCAAAATCATCAGCCGAACGTATGAGCGATNTATAACAATATAATTTCCCTGCCCTCTCGATAACTTAATGTAGCTCTCATGGAAGTAATTTAGTAAATGTATTTATAATAATAAAATTAAATTATTATAATTTATTTCTTCGTACCATCAATTCGCATAATACGTCCACTTGAACGTTTCTGCACACTAGTTCTTCAGTATCATTAATCCGTTGTCATGCCTTTACCGATCACCTCAAAGTTTTAATCGACAACTTGAAAGCCTCTAATCGCACCCTAGTGAGCGTTAGGAACCAGATTGGCGACCACTGTTATAAATCTATGTACAGAGTGTCCATTTGTATGTACGTGAATCAAAGATTGTCACAAAGGTGGAGATGGGAAGATTAGAGGCAATAAAAATGACGTGCAATGGAAGAATGATGAAATAAATTCGACAGACCAAACGAAGGAGTTCTTTGTAGAATAAACGAAGAGGGAAGTCCGTGAAAAGAAAAGACGAGAAAATTGATCGAGCACATTCTAAGGCCAGAAAGTCTGATAAATATAGCATTGGAGGGTAGGCTTTATAAAGAAAGACCTTGGATTGCTTATGAGGGGTGATAGATGGTGTTAAGGTTAGGAAACATAATTGAGTGAAGTGATTGGCTGGGAACAGAATTGTCAGAAGAGTTGCAAATAAAAAATAATTTGATCATTACGTCTTTGATGATGCTAACGAAGGTATTTTATTTTCTTAGATTCCCGTGAAAATGAATTAATTACATTAATTATATGCGTGTAGGTATAGGTGCTAAGATTGTCCCCTTTCGCAGTAAGCAAGCTAACGGCTTCATTTAATCGTATCATTCCTTCCAAAAGTTGCATTGATGAAAGACACCGTCTCATGTGTTGTGGAATTCCTTCATAATATAGGGAAATGCAATGTTAAATTCCACAATTCACCTGATAAAACCCAATGAAACTGGTTGTGCATTCAAACATATGTGGAATTTATTATAGGCTTATTGTTACATTATATCATTGAAATTAATGGTTGTTGGATGAATCAAGCGGCGACCTTTCTGATATGTCAGCAGTCTGGTTTGGCAGAACTGGTTGCATTGTCAACCGCTTCTGCATTAGCTACAAAAACATTTGGAAGGCAAACACCAAGCAAAATGAAAGGGAGTTCGGTTATCCTTATATTTCATATTGAAAGAGAATGCTTTCGGAGGAAAAGTCTTCTACCGGCTAATCGGATATATATCATTAAGGAATGGTTGTGTGTATGTGTCCGATGACGGCCGAAAGTGCATCCGATCGTAAAAATCAACTAACCTGAATTTGTCATCATCATCATCACCGATCATCAAAATATAAAAATCATCAGCCGAACGTATGAGCGATGGGAAATCTACCAAGAAGAAAATAAATAATGATTACCTATACATGATATAAGATATCGAGATAGAGGAATGCTTTTGTATAAAACTTTTAAGCAGGGAAAAATTATCTCTCCTACAAAAAGAAAAAAAAAGATTCTTGGTGATATTTTTTACCTGAAAGTAATTATGGCAACTTCCATTTTCCACGCCTCTTCAGAATGCCCTTCATATTAGGCCTAGGAAAAGAATGATTTTTTATAATCTGGTCCTCTTTCACAGTTTACTAAGAACACATTTAACACAATAGCTCTCTGTCGTCGATGTAATTCTATGGGAGGTATTTTCGACTTGTTCTCCTCGAACGATACACGTGCTGATATCCATTTTATTGAGGAAGGAATCGATAAAAAGCGGAGTAATTTGAATTCTGCGACATCTCGTTTTATGACGAACGAATTACCCTCTTTTGCCAGGAACGAATTCCGAGAGTCACTTCAGAAACTTTCCATATCCTGAGTGGTTTTCAAAGGAGTCGTCAGAGTTCAATTCCATTATCGGTGCAGGAGATGCAGCTGCATAAAGACCTCAAAGTGTTACTCCCGTGAAATTGAAAAGGAGAAATCAACATAAAAGGCGCGTGACAGCTCTTTTTTTGCAGGCACCCGAAATTTAAAATTCAAAAGTATCCGTCACCTCAGAGGACACTGGAAAACGTATCATCTTCACCCTCTCTCCTAACACAAGCCTGCTAACGCGCCAGAAATAACTCGCAATTCCTAATCCGATGCAAATTCGGAGCGTTTTTATACTTCCTGAATCCATTCCTTTCCTTCCCGTTCCCCATTTCTCCCTCAAGGCTCCTCCTTTTACACCCGCTCTTCCCCATTTTACTTTCTTGGGATTGTCGCCGTAAAAATTTCCCCGTTCGGAAGCGAGGGTCATTGCGATGTTGGAGTCAGCAGCAGGAATATATGTGGGAGGGGTTAAAGGGGAAGAGAATAAAAAAAAATGCGAGAGAGAGGGGGGGGGGGGCAAGTAAAAAGGGAAACGGGAAGGTGTGGTTCAGAAATTTTGAGTTAACATTCACCGTTATTAACTTGCTTTAGTGAGACTTACCGGGATGCGGGACCCTGCAGCCATGAGTTACATTAATGAATCAAGTAATGAATCAAGGGCCACTTTAAATCCGATCGTTTTGATAATAAATGCCATGACAAATCGATAAGCATCTCAAAGATTCTCCTTAATATGAGATGGTAATTCTTTAAACAAATAAGATTAAATTTTTGATCAGCATGTAGTACTTATATTGTGGATAAGAAGTAGCATACGCTCACAATTCCCTGATTCATATCACACAAACTATCTCCGTTAATTAAAAAAAAATCTTTCCGTCTCTCATTTCGGAGAAAAATACTAAGGTATTAGTAATTAGCTTGTTGACTATATACCTAACATATGGGTGAAAAGACACCCGCGGTAACGGTAACGGTTAATTAGATATAAACAATTTGGATGAAATTTGTACCTGCGAACTCGAGAAAATGCAACGTAAGGCGATACGTTTTGTTAAAAAGTACTACAATAGAAAAGCAAGCGCTACTTAAATGCTCTCAGATGCAGGTTGGGAATCCTTGAAAGAAATGAGATTAGGCTGCTGTTGCTTGCTAAATTTGGAGGAAGTACATTTGCGGAAGACCTAATGGGTATGATGCGACCCCCCAGGCCGATCCGACAATCAGCGTAAAATAGGAGCATTAGATGCGAGGATAAGTCGTTTTATGGACTTATTCTTTCCGCGAACGATATGCGACAAGAATAAACTAAAGATGTGCGATAATGCGAACGCTCGGTGTTTACACCCCCTGCCAGACACCGAAAGTTGGCTTGCAGGGTATTTGTGTAGAAGTAGATGTATGACTAGAAAGTAGTAGTATCGCAATAAAGTTTCTGCGCAGATTTTATTTAATTTTATCTAAAATGAGATGATGTTGCAAATTATCGACAAAAGGAGAGTATTTGAAAAGACAATAAAGCATTTACGCGAAGAATTCGAAGTTGTAGAAACTTTGGTACTCATTTTACGCTGAATAATTGTGAATTAACAGCTTTAATATTGTTTGCACAATAGATTTTGATATGTGATACGAACAATGCAAAAAATTGATTTTAGAAGTAAAGCCATAGCTTGAAAAACGCTTCAGCGCTATAATCCTACCATATATTTGCCGCAAATCTTTATATGAAATCTTGGAATGCAATACAATAAAATAAAAACGTCTTTTTTATTTGGTATATAGTGTTTATTGAAGTATATAGTGACAAGAGGAAAATAATACAGGCATGATGTTTACTCACTTTGTGCATGCATATATACGCGGATGAATATCTTAAAGCAAAAAGAGTGTTTTTCTATAATAAATATTAAACTAAATGTAATAATTTTAATCCAGAATACTGAAATACTGGAAGAATAGACTCTAGAATTTATTAAAGGAATAAAATTTATGTTTATCACATACATAAGAAATGAAACTATTACGCAACTGAGTGTTGTGTGTACTGCTGAATGATTTATATGGGAATGAGGGTACATTAATAAGCATCTAACCTTTTTATTGCTCGCTAGTATAAAACGAGGTAGTAGTATCCCTTGAGGTTCTTGATGTGCAAGTAGTCATCCGATATTCAGAAGCTGAATATCGTAATCTGTAATTCTTTCAGTCAGAGTTGTTCTGTCTGACATAGGGAAACACTAATTAAATTTGAACTATAAATTTTAAAGAAACGGGTCTAGAGGAGACATTCGGTAACATAAATTCTTGGACGTCACGTCCCGGTTTTCCATAGTTGTCAAAGTGATGAGTGAAGATGGCAACTACGTGTGGAAGTTAAAAGTTTTCCTTCTAGTCATTGTCTTCCTTTCACGGATTGACGCTTAATCACATTGATCGCAGGTACTTAACTGAGAATGCTCTGTCCCAAATAACAAAGAGAGAGCGCAGGAATGGAAGAGGGACCACGCGGGAATGAAGAGACAAGGGAAGGGTCGCAGCGAAGCGGGAATGCGTATTTGCGGCATTAGCCACACAAATCGAGGAAAGTGATTACGATGGATATCGCAGATTTGAGCCCTATCTCCCGCTTCGCACGCTCCCTCCCAATTCACACAGCATTATTCTCACCCCCACCACTCGAATCAAACGCACTCCCCACCGCAGAATGAGTGTCGGCCGCAATCCCAAGATTAGTACGAAACCTCCAAATGCCTAGAAGTCGGCGTTGGTTCTTCTGATGGATGCAGTGGAATAGGACAATAAGCGAAGGGGGTCCTGCGGATGTGGGTGGGTGAGAAGTGCTAGGGAAAAAGGGGAGCTAGATGGGGGATGAGTCCTGCCCACACCATCTCAAACGCCATCTATAAGCAGTGCTGACAAAAGAAGCGAGCATTGCGGAGGGGAGTAAGTGGGTTGGGCGGATAATAATCGGAGATGGGACGGGGGCTTCTAAGAAAGGCTCTGGGGACGGGAATGTTGGGGCATTCATCCTTTAAGGGGTTGTTTATTTCTTCCGAAAAAACTCAAACCGAAATGGTTTTCCTCGAAAACTTGCAAACGCGATATTAAATGTATACGATGATGATCAAGGGGGTCATATTTCGTTAGGAGAAAGTTGACGTGGGAGGAAATAAATCGGAAGACTGGAATGGCTCATCCGAAAGGGGGAAGGGTGCAATAAGGGATGAAGAGGGGGAGCGGAAGGGATGGCAAATGGACTCTGCACAATGCGCAAACGACAAAAAACGGAATTGGGCGGTATATTGAAAAGGGGACGTGGCGGAGTCGAGGAAAGAAAGTCCGAAAAAAGCGCGGTAATTTCCTTCCGTTGGAGATGATTCGATACTGTACAGTACATGAGTTAACGCGTGTTTGGAGGTGAGCTTGTGTGCGCCTTTTTGCATGATAACGATACTTGGGATTTCAGGAGCAAAATAAGCACACCAAACACTTGGAATGCTTCATCATAAAAGAAAAAGAAACTCTATAGCTTCCATAAAGTCAACAGATTCAAATTGACGTCCCTTGTCTTTTTTCAGCGAAGGATAAAGAAAAGTCACATGGAGACAGAAATTGTCTTGGGGAATTTTGCGAATCAGCATAGATGAGGTCGTTGATCGATTTTTCCGCTGCGGGAGCTGTTCGGAACCCAAACGACTGTAAATGAACTCATTTAAACCTGCTTTTTAATTCCTATTGTTGATATGCAAAATGCATAAAAACAATGCAACAAAAAACAAACGTCTTTATTGGGGAAATAAAGATAAGAAAGTCCCTTATTCCAACTAACCCTTCCCACAACGCAATACAAGTTCAAACACGTTTAGATACCGTAATATATACATACTTTTTAACAATTAACAATTAAATAAAATTAAATAAGGAGAGAAAGAATAGTTTTGTGGGAAAAACTGATACTCTTTATCACAGAGAGAAATTTTTTCACTGTAGGAAAACACCCTGAAAGAAAAGTGAGAAGAGATAAGCCTGCGAAAAGTGTAGAAAATCGACACAAAGAGAAAACGGAGACAATGAAAAAATTTAAAAAATTGAAAACGCAGAATAATATATTGTATACGGCACCCTACACAATAAGAGATAGATAAACGGTTTTTACGTATCAAAACGGCAGTAAACAAAGTAAGAAATTGATTAATCACAATGAATATTACTGTATTAAAGATTAGTGTCTATGAAGATTAGTTTAAAGAGTTTGTGCACTTTCGATTGTGGAACTTGTCTTCAAGATATCGCTTTTTTCGTATTCTTACTGGACTCATTTGATTAGTTTTGTTTCGAAAATATCAATCCTATTTTCTATTCTATGAAAACTAACCGTATTTTTAATACGGAAAATTATTTTAAGGTTATTTAAATATTTGGTTACCAACAGGTGAAACAAAACCGATGCGCTTTCATTGAATGGAGAATAAAAAGCCATGTGACCGTTAATTTATTACTCCCTCCTCTCCGTGGGCATAACCGTCATTTGTAAAAGATTAATGTAAATAATGATCACAAAATTATTTATAGATTCTATTTTAATACGCGGTATAGAAGGATTTACTACCCTTGTGAATCATTTCTAAAATATTGCGTTCAATTTAACACCGTGATTTTTATAATTATGAGATGAATCATAACTTCAGAGCAGTCATTTCACGGTTCAAATTATCATGTTAACATTTTCCTCTGGAAAAGATTTCATACAAACGAAACAGCGATTAAACTTCCGTATTTGAATAAGAGCGCCCTCGCGTGGAATTCTCATGCAAACAGTTTAATGAACGTTAAATAATTTACGATCCAGTTGATTTGATTTGTTGACACAAGGAGAATGTGAAGATAAAATATGGAGAGTTTCGCGGATTGATTTGCCTGTCCCCGATTAAATGGGCTGTTTTCGTTATAAATAACATAAAACAATGTTATTTGCTTATTTCGCTCTACATAACGATGAGTATATAGGCGTATGATTAATTCTAGTAGTAGGACTTTGAGTTTTAACTCAATAGCGTTCTTAATAAAACGGCCTCGAATTTTGGCGCTATACTGGGATTACCGGTTTATTAATCTGAAAATCAAAATCACAGAGGCAATCCTCTGAAAGTTTTATTCTTTTCAATACTTAGAGTGAAATTTGCAATTTCCTCGTAATCAAATAACTCATCAAAAAGAATTATTTTTAATTCCTCTTTTCTCTTGCATGGCGAAAAAAAGATCAAAAGCATATGAAATGAAAGTTTGCTCAAAGTTTCAAAATATATTTTAGGAAAGAAGGGCAAAAATAATTCAACAGTTTCATGCTGAAATATTTGTCATCTTCAGGTCTATACGTATTTATATCTACTTATCAAGCTGAGATCAAGGAAACATTAAACATCACCTTAGAAATTCATTAAAATTTAAAGATAGACCGCCACACCATTTATTAACGAAAAATGTTATTATTTAGTTAAGTACTTCAGTAATTTTTTCCATCAAGCTTCATTTTTCGGCGAGAAATGAGATTTATTTCAGGGATGAAATTTTGTTCCGATGTCACACAAGATTAATTCAGACTTCAAAACATGTTTTGTAGGCAAGATATATGCATAATAGAACTATCAATTACACATCTCAATAAGCTATCATTTACACCGAGTTTCGAAATGTAAAAGTTAAGCTACCCATAGATTTTTAAAAGTATTATCAAGTCTCAGAGGCGTATCTTCAGCAAAAATACATAAAATATTAACGTTTATTCATGAGCTATTAAGGGGCCATCAAGGAATTGGAAAGGGACACTGAGAAGGTTAAGCCTAATTGATGGGATGGATGGGAAAAGCAGGGGAAGGGAGTTTGACCAAAAATGGCAAAGGACCTAGTTAGCTTTAGTACTTAAGCGTAATTTTCCTGTTTTCAGGTTTTGAAAAATATCTGTTGGTACAACGAGGTAAAGATAGAAAAACTTAAAATTACAGGAAAGTTTTATTTTTAAGTGTTCAATAAATACTTAGTAAACATTCTGTTTATATGCTGTTCTAGATTCTAACTCATTCCATATACATTTACTTAATTTATTTAGTAATTTCAAATAGTGTTTACCTGTTTCCTTAGCATTCGATACCAGAAAGCTGCTCAATTTTCAAGATTGGTACAATAAATGTCTTCGTTAAGCAAGCAATACTATGTAAACTTTCAACTCCAGTCCAGTCAAAGAGTTACAGGAAGAAACACATGTAAGGTTCAGTTTTATCCGTTACAGGATATACATAAATATACAGTGCAAAATTAAAGTAGTTAGATTCATCTAGCGAAGTACAAGTAAAAACAATCAGAAATTAAATTTGCCTGAAATATCATGTAATTCTTCTCTTACTTTGCAGACTTTGGGTTAAAACCCCGCAACGTTTGTTTGGTTGCTGCAGTTTCGTCAAAATTAATTACTTCAAAACACCACTATCTAATAAAAAACACAGCAGTATTATTTTTTTGATTTTATCATACAGCAGTTATTTCTAGTAGTCTATTGCTTATTCTTTTTGTTTTTGGAAAGCAGGAGGCAATTCTGTTAGGTTCTAAAAGTTACTTAAAACATTAACTGTATAATTTCTCATTTATTTTCTTTTAAAGATTTAGTCATTATAATCTCCTTTGAAAATCACTCAGATGTACTCACAATTTGTGATCAAATTAAGATTCGTGAATGGATGGTACCGAAGAGAAGCATTTTATTCCTTTCCATCTCGAAACTCCTTTCTTTATGGCAGTCATTCGGGAACAGAGAATTCTTATCGAAGGGCTGACGTGTTTTCTCTCCCCTTTCCTTCAGCCATTTAGTCCTAATCTCATTGATCCCTTCTTTTTTCTCATTTCCTCCGCATCCATTTATTTTCCTTCGCCACTGTCACCGGCTCTCTGAGCGACACCGCGCGACACAGCGCCCCGGTCCGTCCACCGGCCCTTTCTTTATCTTCCCATTTCGGGGTTTGCCGATGACAAATCGAAAAGGATCACCCGATGAGATTCGAATCTGCCCGCCCCTCTCCATCTCATAGCCCTGGTCCGTCCCCATCCTCTTTTGCTAAAGCTCAATTTCGCCTTTTCCGCCGACTACGTTTTCTGGAGGACTGTCCCTTTATTTCCCTCTCTAGCCCCTGCGACTGCCCTTCTTCCAACATATTCCCTTCTCTTACTCTCAACATTACTTCCTGTCCACTTTCTGGGAGCTCTCTCATCTAACATGCATTCCTTTCCTTTCTTTTCCTGAAGTATTCTCTAGTTAACAAAGTTTTCTTTAAATACTGTAGTTACACATATCTAGTAATACCCGTTTAAATTATATAAGCCATAAGTTTCACCAGTACTTTAATACTTAGTTCCATTATGTGTGAATATATATGTATATGTAATACATATACTTGTTATTCGCCATTTCCAAATTTCGGGCATTGTTCTAAAGAAAGTACCCAATCCGCGGATTGTTTTGATTTACCCAATGTCCGAAGTGAAAGTTTCCTTTGGGTATTGCGAAAATTTAAATACACTCTTTGCGTAGTGGTCATTTCATATCGCCCATCGCTCGAATTTGGCAATTGCGCATGACATATTCTCTTTTCCATAAAGGGGATTTGGCTTTGGAATTTATTTTCCTATGATCGAAATAAACCGCGGTCATTAAACTCATAGTACAATATATTTCTTACTTACTGCATACTATGCCTTAGCATAGATTGATTCCCAAATTTTAACTAAAATTTCACGATTATTTATTGCCCTACGGATTTCACAGTTATCAGTCGCTATCAGAATATAAATCATTGATATTTGTTCTGATTTTTTCGTATCACCGACCGTTATAATCTACGAAAGGAATATTTTGCAGATTTGTGTATGGTCATTTCGTACCTGAGTCCCCGGGAATCGAATCTGGAACCCCTTTCAGTCGAAGTTGAGCGCGTTACCCATATCCGAAGGCCCAACAACACTTATTATGTATCTCATGCATAGGTGGTGTTTGCAAATGTTTTCTTATATTTTTTCTCATTTGCATTTAATGTTTGACTTCAACAGGAGGACATACGGTAATTTTCCATCATATATATATTTGTGCTGTTGTTGTTTTCAATGGTTTATGCGAAATAAATATATTTTTATGATGTAAGATTGATGGAAATGATAGAGGATTAAATATGAGATGGCGATTTCCGGTTTCAATTTCGTCCCGTAATTCGTTTCCTTCTACTTCTTTTCTCCCTTGTCCGTTGTCCAACATTGATTCCCCCTCCTCCCTCCCCATTGTCCCTCTTTACCTTTACTTTTCTGTCACCCTCAGGCTCCCCTGTCCGAAGACGTGCTCAGCCAAACCCTAATTCCAATCCCAAAACCCTACGTTTGGGGATTCACAAATCCCCCACATATTCTCCTTTGTAGTACATCAAAAATTTTAAGAAAAGTTGCCATAAGAAGCACTCATTCACCACTAGTAATCATTTTTCTTGGAGATAGACTTGTGGGAAAATCACTGTTCAATTCATAATTAGTCAGCACGTTGTGGTATAAAACTATATGGTATATAAGTGTGGTACATAACTCTTTGTATTCGTTTAATCGGTTTTCTAACCCAGAGGTTCCCTAAATAACACTGAGATTACCGACAAATTGTGTTTTGTAGTTAGGAAAGGTTGCTGTGTTCGTTGAAATAAATTAATGTTTGCAGAGTGAGCATAAATGGTGAACAAATGGTGGGTAATTAGTGCAATAGGATAGAATGTTATCTAAGAATGTGAGAACAGGTGGAGATTTAGTTTGGCGTAAGAATCCTGATAGACATGTTATGTGTACCAGGTGGCCAGTGTTTAAATGCGAGGAACTTTCGCTAGAAGTTAAAATGGATGCAGAAATTGAGAAGGAGGAAATGGTATAAAGCTGGCATGAGTTATGTGTGGAGCAAATGTAGAATATCAGAAGATAAAAATCATAACTGGCGAGAAGTGAATCAATGTTATTAGAAAGAAAGCGTGAGTAGGAAATATGTGAGTAAAGCTGAAATTTGCGGATTATTATTTAAGTAATTACTAAAGTAAATTATTAGGGCTAAAAATGTGTCATGTTATTATAAATGTTAGATTACAATCCTCTGNCGAAATTTTGCATCTCACGGAGGACAATCGTAGGTTAAACTTCTTAGAACAGTTAGAGATACTTTCCCACTCCAATTCTACGAAATGCACCGTAGTTAACGAGCACCTTTTTTCGTCCCATTCCCCTTTGATACAATGCATCCTACCCCCCCATTGACTTTTTCCTCTACAGCCTGTTCCTTTTCCCTCACTCACCTTTCTCCCTGCCCCCTTTCGATTCCCCTCCACCCCTCCTCCCCCTTGTTTCCTGTTGGTATATATTTAACTCTACGGTAAAGTGTTTGTCACTTGATAATGGCGATTATTCGCCGAAACTAGTCGTGTTTCTGTGTTTTTATTCTGTTAATAAAACAATTTTTGTGGAAAAAGTACAACATCCTTCTTTTTCATCATGATGAATTTCCACCAAACATCGCCAGCGACTGTGGATTTTATTGAAAGGACATAAGTTCTTCCATAATTCAGACGGAGAAAGTTGACTTACGAAACGTAGTATACCTAATATATCAAGGCTAGGTAATTTAATAACTAAAACGAAAAAAATGGAACTCTCCCATTTATTCATATTCTTCTAATTTTCATAATTTATATATCCGACTGAAAGGCTAGTAAAATGTTTTCATTCCAAATTTTCAAAGCGTGCCATCCTGCCATAACTTGATCGCATAGAAGATCGAATTCATATAATATGTACCCCTCTGGTGAAAATGAATTACTTTTTCTCCGGTGAAAGCACATCCCTTGGTTTGGGTGCCAAATTCACCCTTTGTCCTGTTTGCGCCCGCATCCCCGCAACCGCACCTGCATTAACCGCACTTCCGCGCCTCACCCACTCGATTACCGGAAGTCCCCCGCAACAATCCAACGCAGACGACCCCATCTGCAACACGGTTTTGAATCTCGTCCGCCAAATCACCTGACCAACTGCCGTAACTGTGCGTGCGACTTACTTTCCCAAGGACATTTTTGCTAGCTCCTGTTCGTCTGCAACAGCGGTTTATTGTCCAACGGAATTCTTCTTATAGAGTCGCAAGAGAGAGAGAGAGACTTTGAAACCCAAAACTACCCCCTTCGCTGAGCCTCAGGTTTGGTATACCTTCAATTAATAAATTCGTTCTCTTGCTTCAGTCGACCATTTTACCACTGAATATGTAATTTATTTCCTATGAGGTTAAAGAATAAAGTCAGCAGTTGTGTAATTACTATAAAATAATATTATATAAGGCTCGAAGTGCCTTTGCCAGTAAAAATCGAGTAAATATGATTTTGAAGCTTAAACTATGTACTTTGGAACTTAAACTTTGAAGGAGATAAAAAGTGTCATTTATCGGTTGCGTTGTGGTATAACCATCCAAAAATTATTGCTACGTTCATAATTCGGTTGCAATGACATGACGTGTACCCTGAATGTACGCTAAATTTTTATATTTGTGAATATCGGCAATTTAAATACAAGGAAAGTCTTTGAAGGGAGCTACGTGTTTTAACATAGAAAGGTAGTACGGTTATTTCGGTTAAGCACGTAGTCTAAATCTCTCATTAACTGCTATGAGGATACCTCCAATGTTCCTTGGTAATCTTCTATGAAGGAACTTTGGGTCACTCCATAGGGAATGACCCCAGTCTGCTGGATTACATCCCACGAGGAATAGATGCTTGAGCTTATACACAAGGGTTTAGATGTGTGATCAATAGGGCTAATCACTAGGCTTATATTTCTAAGAGTAAGTAACAGTATTCACTGAAATAGTAATAACCATAATTCAATAAAATTATCGATTATAAATTTTACATTATACATAAATTAAACTAATGGAACTAACTATATTAATAATTATTATATCTTAGCGCAGCTTTTCTTTCGTTCCCGTTGAGAGAAAATTATTCTTTTATTCACAGCCTCTCACAAAAACTCTCACCCAGCGCTTTCGAATGAAGTTAGGAATTTTCACGGAGATTTATGAGTAAGGAAATTATGTGTAGTATTTGTTAGCAGCAGGTACCTATATTGCTAGACAAAATCTCGAGGCATCTCTCACGCCCCTACTTTGTAAATCCTTCCTCATTCCTTCACTGCCCCGTTAAACTTCCCCTTTCTCAATAGAAACCCCTCCATTGCCCCATTTGACTCCCACTTGCCTCGCGTTTAAGGTGGAAAATCCTTTGGAGCTGGCCTCTTGACCACTTTAGAGAGCTGCTTGTCTCTCATGCACTCGGGCGCAAAATGTTTTACCAGGCTGCGTTTTTAAGTTTCTCAGAAGCGGTCTGAGAGCGTTTTGTAATGAATCCGTACGGCCTTCAGGCATTTAATGGTCCGCGAACTTTTCCTAATATAGAAAGGCGGATTTTTTTATCAAAGTTTCTCGAATGCCTTTGTTTATGGGGGCGCTGCAGTCTAGCTGAAAAGATCTTCGGGCGTTTGAAAGCAAAGACCTATGTATACCTTTCCGTCCTGAAGATGCACTTAAAATTCTAGGGTTTCCCAATTTAATCCATAACTTTCGTAATGCGTTTTCGTCTTTTGGGGTTCGTTTGCGCTCACAGAGATTTAGAAGAAATAAAACAGTAACAAATCGATGTCAACGAAATGTATATGCTGCTTTTCTTTGCTGTGAAGTCCATATGATAACTTATGTAACTAAGGTACACACAAAATATCATTGATTCTGATTACCTTCGTAAGAGACTCTCCCCCTCCCTTAAGAATAATGGAACTCCTTTTCAATTTTGTGGCAATTTCAGGAAACATTTCAGGAAACTTCATTAGAGTAATTATTTCATCCTTTCTTTCATTTCCCGTAAAATGCAGAGAAACTTCCACGTGAATGACACTCAGATATTTTTATAAAGACACTTTATTTTATAAAAGACATTTTTCTAAAAGTTTATTATAACATAGACTTCAATACCTCCTATACCAATCATTCCTAACCTATTTCCTACCGCTTACTAATGGGACATTTTAAGTTGTCAGGTTGGCGGTGAGTATTTCCTAGATGATAAGAAAGGTTAGAAGATATTATAAAGGGATAATGAAATTGATGTAACAATACAGAAGATGGCTATACTATGTAAGTTAATCGTATCAATAATATTTTTAACCAAGAAATTATTTCAGAAACACAAAATTAAGTTTTTGAGACTTTAAGGAATTATACATGTTAACAAGAGCACAACTGTGTGTAGTGGTCAATTATGTAAATATCTCCCAAAGAAAATTTAGTCACGATCTTCAATGTAAAGTCCATAAAACTAAATTAATTTCGTTGTAGTACGTATATGGCACCACATGGCTTTTGGTTTTTAATATAGATTTTGTATGATAATACAATATACGTCAATTGAAATACGGCATCAGTCTATTAATAATTTTGTACGTTTTAGTTGACCTAGGTAAACTGAATTTTCATTTCCATCATAATTCAAACTCTATACTTACTGTCTATCATTTATCCTTATTTGGACCTTTCTGTTTTAATTTTAGAATATGCTTGTTTTTTTAAATTTAGCCCTCCAAACATTTTCAGCATACAAAATTCTTATGCAACAAAACTTCACTTTTTCATTACATTCTGAGTATGACCTAGCCATATTTCTCTCTCCTCGAAAGAAATTTCAGTAACAATAAAGCAGAAAAAATGGGGAACAGTATTATTTTAAAGGGAAATTTCCGCAATGGTGCCTCTCTTCCATAAAATTTGAAAAACAGTGCCGGTGCCTACTGTCGGCAGCACGAATTATTATCTTCGCATTCAGTATTAGAGTATTTCACCGTGTTTTGTGTTGATATAAAGTATATTTGCCATTCCACTCTAGAAAAGCCCGAAAGTATTGAATTCGAAAGTAAAAAATTGCATTTCCCAGCAAACCTAGTTCTATGTTTCTATGGGCTTCACCAATATAGCAATCCTCAATTCACCATCGTTTTTAAGTTTTTTTCTGTATGTTTGTAGTGTGCTAAAGTGGTGTGTGTGTTTATTATTCTAGCAGGTGACCTCATAAACACGTCACTGCCCCCTGCATCTCTCCTTCATTTCCTTTTCTGCGCTCTTTTCAACGTCAAACACACTCCAACGCACACCCGTTCCGAGGGCCCTTCTCTCTCTCTCTGCATGCATCCATCGCGAGACAAGGCCGCAAAAGAAGTCGAGTGGTGGCTCACCGAGTCTCTGAGCGTGCTTTCCACGCTTTGAGAGCCTCTTCAGAGCCGATGGAGGACTCAGCGTCGATGGGGGATCGCTTTCCTAGCTCAAGTCGGAGGGATAAACAAGGTGATTGTCATCGCTAAAGGTAGGCGTCAAACTTGGATTGGACTCATCCAATGCAAGGAACCATGCGTATGATGTATCTTTTCGTTCGTCTGACCAACAGAGCGATCGTTTGTTTGCAAACATATGCGAATGATTAACTTATTTTTGTATTGTGTATAACCAGCAAAATTACCGATTAAATGTAAAATGTACAAACACAAAGTAACTCATGTCTAAAGAGAGCGTTCAGGGAACCATCCAGAAGAGGTCAAAATAGATAGGTTGTCACTATAATGTGTGTCAGAATAATTTTCCTCATTTAAAGTTGTTATAAATACTCCATAATTATTTTTTTGCGAAAAGTATTAAAGTTTAGGATAAGAAACATGGAAAGAGAGGATGAAATTAAAGTTAGGACTGATTATAAGAGAGATAACCTCATAGATCAGTTTTCATAAATGAGATTTCATTTTTTACGTTTTAATAAATCGGGCTGATATTATTTGATCTTACTTCTTTTAGAAAAGTATTGAGTGCAATTTTCTGCAAATTCAAAAAAAATGTTAATCTTTTCCTTTTAGTCTTAACGTGAAACAAAAACTCCTGAAAATTATAGCTGGTAGGGAATTATAGAATGTAAGAGTTAATGTTTAAAACTGGTCACTTTAAAGGAGGTATATTTCGTCGATGGTTCCCCACATAAATATGCGCTGGTCTTCATAGAGAGGTGGTCACTGTATACAAAAGACATTACAGGTAATTCTTATTACCTCAGCTGGGACTGATAAAAACTGGCCACATAAAATCAGGTGGTCACATTGCCTATAGGATTGTGGTCACATTGCCTACTGAACATACAAATCGCTCACGTGGTATTCATTGTCATGGTACTACACTATTTTCCTTATTTACGATACTATTCCAACTTTTCCTGTTCTTAGTTGCATTTTTCGCTATATCTGTGCAACTCTTCGCTCAATCCCATGCAATTTATATGTGTGTAGACAATTTCTTCATTCACCACTCATTGACTAAGTCTACCCTGTATGTGACGCACGTGCTTTTCCTTCACATTGGAAACGAAAAGTTTATTCAGAAAAATTCTTTATCCATTTGAATCATAAAATGGAAATTAGTGAGTGAATAAATTCTGTGAGAAAAAAACAAAAAATACGAAGAGTGAATACAGCAATAGTGGAGTACAGCAACACAGAACAAATTTCTCCTTGTGATGATCAACCTTAACAAAATAAATGACCTTTAGGAAATACTCGTCAGGAACACTGGCGTGAAAGTGAAATACTACGGTGGAAGCGGTTCCGGGTTCGATTCCAGATGGGAGACTACGTGCGAAATGACCTCAGCACTTTTAACAATACTAATAATACTGCTGGCGTCCTTCATTCACTCTCATTCCTCTCCTCCAAAATATTAGAATCGCGGGCATAGCGTAAGAGATCCCCTGGATCTTATGCAGTAGGTTTTACAGATTTGCCATGCGGTTGGCTACTTGTCAGGGGTAAAAGGCTGCATACCTCACAGGAGAGGAATGTCTCACAAAAAGTTCTTTAGATTACAAATTACTGTTACGATACATACCCGTATCTAACGTATAATGTAATGATGTATGAGGCATATTTAAATTATATTATTTTTCCCTTAAGTTAAAACGTAATTATTAAGTATGCAAAAGTTATTGTACGTCGCTAACTTTGGCTAGATTTCCAATTTTCGGTCAACGCAAGATGCAGAAAGTATTAAGGCATTCTTGATCTTCATTTTCTGTAATTTTATGACTATTTATTTTTATCTACCATACAATAACACTAAGAAATCTAATAATAACGATCATGATTCAATATTTACAGAATCAGCAACGGAAAAGCTTACTCAGTTACACTCTATTCTAGGAGAGATGTAGTTATCAGCCGTGGATTGTAACACAAACTCAAAATCGTTGTAATATATTAATTTTTAATGCATCTCTAATGCGTTCACATTATCTTCCATCGTATCGGTTGTCAATAAATATTTGCTCATTAGCACATTCCTACTCAGCGATGGTGTAGGAGTCGCTTCTTTTAAATACGTTACCGAATTCGCATTCCTATGCAAAAACGATCAAACTCCCAATAATTCCAAATATTTTAATGACGACAGCATCCCCACTCGCCATAAACATTCCAAATTTTTCGTCCTATATTTTGTCATTTGAGATGTACTACGGGAATATAAAATGTAATATTTTGTGGCAATACTCAGTCATACGCAATAACAATTTTCTCTTTTTCTCAAACTTGCGGATGTGAAATAGTTCTGACATCAAAGTACCCAAGAAAGAACCCAACGATTCCTATCTCTTCTGGGACAACTTACTAGTTTGGCTAAGTACTGCTAAGCTATAATTGACAATGAATACGACGAAAATCATTTTATCTTTAATTTCAAAGTGAGATGCTATCTTTTTGGATGATTGTTGGAATATTGGTTCAAAGTCAAATTCCGGCTAACGTTACTCTTATTTCCTAGAGGTAATTATGTTTTCTCAAAATTATTTTCCAGAAGGTTAATGAAAGCCTTATATTTTAGAAAAAAGACTTTTGAAGCGGCCACTCAATTATTTTAGCAAATAAAAAGAAGCAGAAGGAATGGAAAGAGAGTGAACTCGTGTTTTTAAATTCCTGTTTTCAACACAAATTAAACTCGCGTTGCACTCTTTCGAGATAATCAAATTATTTACATCGTTTATCCGCAGAACTTCTACGTACTTACATAACCTTGTTCTTCTTAGAAATATTTATGAGCTGGTTTTACATGTAGCCTTACATATTTTCATACATTCAGTTTATTTTGACCTTATTTTGCGAACTTTGTGTCTTAAATTTGTATACGACTTTCCTCTGAAACATCGCATACACCACCTTTAGTTCGAATTTTTCCAGTCTTCCTCTCCCTTTAGAACACACTCACACTCTTCATTCACCATTTTATTGTCAGCACACGGAGTAAGTTGGTTTACAAGAATTTCAATTGGTATCAGGGCTCGAGGTCCAGTTACATCAGACTTTTTCACTTCCGTTCGGTTTTATTTTATTATAATTAGCTTTCGATGGCTAAACATTTGGAGGCTACCATATTAGACGTCAAAGCGTTTCACATTTTTGTCTTTTTCGTAATTCTAAGTCTAACAAAGCCCTTTGATCTACTCCCTTTCAATCCTCTGTCAATAAATTCAGGTTTTTCAATCTCATTCATCACCTCAGGTGGAACCACAGTAGAAAATATTCGTCCATTTTTCACTTGAAGGTTACATTCCTTTTTTTACTTGATGCTTTTGCACAGTTGTACACAGCTTTTTTCAACTGAACCGTGGCTGTGCTAGATTCTAGAACGTGTAATGTTGAAGATAAGAGGGATGGAATCGGAGGTCATTGGGCGACGTTGAAGAGGGCAGTGGGGGTATGAGAAATAAGTTTGGAATAAAATTGAAACTGGATGAGAAAAAGTCTCAAGGGACATTTTGCGAGGGGGCAGAGAGGGAGGGAAGTCGGAAATGAAAAAGGTGAAGAAGACTGGAAGGGAAAATAAATTAAAGAAAATGGAAAATAGAGGAAGCGGAGAGGGAAATGGTGGTTTATATGAGAATCCATGCTGAGACCAGCAGAGGAGAAAATGACGTAGGTGTGGAACTGAAGTTCCGAAGCGCTTTCCTAGAACAAGCCTTATATATGAGTGCTTACAACATTAGCTAACATTACAATTTTATATACAATGCAAAGCAAACAAAGGATAGGTGAATTATAAAAGTTAATTCAATGAATAGAATGGTACAGCAGTTTTAATCCCGTGTCTAGTATTGTCACATATTGTAATTTAATATTTATATTATAAAAATTTATATAATAATAATCAATAATACCTTGTAACGCGATTTCGCGTGTGTTAGTAAAGGAAAAAAATTCAGTCATACATATGTGTACGTAGGAGTAATGAGAGCTACGAAACATCAAATTCAATACGTTTATCGATGTTTGTATTCAATTTCTGTACCTGCAAACACATCTCGACGAAAGAAATATATTTCTTATGTATTTTTGACAAAGGAGAGGGGAATATTTATTTTTCAGTCACTTATTCCTGTTAAGTAAATTCGAGGCCGCAAACGAAAGAAAAGTGTACGTAGATTAGATAGATATTCATAGTCATACTGAACGCTGCTGTATGTAGAGTACCTAATTATAGCTTATAAGTCACCTAATTACAAATTCAAAAGGATTCGTCATCGCACACATGATTTCAGTGAAACGGATAACATGTTGGATTCGAATTATTACGTTGACGGCAGAAACTGGAATTGCATTATGAAGCACGAATTTTAAGGAGAATACTTAATTAACGGGATTCTAAATTCATAAAAGTAGCAAATTTTGCGCAAAACTGTAATTAATGCTCCTGCAGTGTTTGATTCTTGGAAAATCACATAACGGCATGAGGGCAATCAATTTATTACCAAGCCTTAAATTATACCGCGTGGAAGGTAGACTGACTGAAATTAAGCTGTGATATTGGTTTCAAAAGAAGAGTAATGAAAGATATGTATTTTCAATCAACTATTAAATTGATAAATTACGATCCAGGCAGATGATAAATTTGCTCTTTTTAATATGGAAACTATGTGATAGGAAAATGAAATGAAAAACTGTTTCATATAAATATGCCATGCACAAATACTTATTAATAAAAACAAGCGCGAGTATTACAAAAAAAACAAGAATTTCCTGACCTCTGAAACCTCCAGACAATCCTGCTGGTATAGGTGAACCTTAAGGTCTTTTTTCTTCATCTACCTTGAGGGAAGATTCTTTATTAAATGTATATTTATGATATATTTTTAATTTTATTCAATTTGTATTATTTGTGTTTATTATGTCGCTTGAATGCTTATTTAGTAAACGCTCGAGATTCAGTTATTTATATAAAATTCTTTATCTAGTTATACCAAGTGGCGTTAATCTTTATAAATAATTAATTTTAGTTTGTATTTGAATCTCTAGACTATTACATTAATGTTTTGCTGCCAAATTATGCTTGAATGTATATATAATCTGTATTACAATCCAAGGATATTTTGTTTTTCACTTTTGAAGGAACATGCATAATTAGAGCGACATAAGTGATTATACTGAAAGAATTTTAACCAACTGTTGAAATTTAGACAGAGAATTTTATTTCGATTTTTAAGCGAAAAGTTTAATTTCAAAGAATTCGAAAAATTTGACCGGTGAAATTCCCCACTCGTCGCTGGTGATATTTTGCATTCAATTTGTGATGTGCAGGTGTTTGAATATATTTGCATTCTCCGTTTCGTGGTTTTGCTTATTCAAGTTGGAATTATTGGAATTCCCCTCAAAACTAATGAATGATACGGAATATCGATTCAATAGCGGTGAAATACCTGTATAACACGAGTTTCAAATACTGTAAATAACACTCATACATATAACAAACAACATAACATAAGATACAAAAATGAGGCAAAGGAAAAGAATGGGAATAAGGTACAGTTTTGCGATATCATGAAATAAAATCAACGTGATTTGTTCCTGTTTTTCTTACGATAACTGAACTTATAGTGTACGCAGATTTTTTTGTAAAAATTCACCGAGTGCATAGAGCGTTAATCACCAGGAAAATATCTTCTTTGAATGTATATACTAAATAATTTTTAACACTCAGAATTTACTAATGTAATTGCTTGGAATAGTAATTCCGCACTTCCACTATATTTCATGATCAGTTTTGAACTCAATTCGGAGAAATAACGTTTAGTTAGAATTTCTGATCCGAGATCTGGCTAAATTCTCTATGATAAATGCAAATGCAAATCTATCTATGCAAATTCTTTGAGATTAATTCAAATAAATCAATATTTTTGAAAATAGGTAAAATTTTCTTTTCTTCCTTTCTATTTAGAACCATTCACATTCTCTTCGTATACCATTCGTAATGTACATCTACATCTACATAAATACCCTGCAAGCCGCCTTACGGCGTGTGGCAGGGGGTGAAAACACCGGGCGTTCGGACTATTTTTTTAGCCTATTATCATCATGTATAGTTCGCGGAAAGAATGAATTCTTAAAGTATGTTCTCTTAAGTATATTAAAGAATGAATTCTTAATGTATTACGTAGCACTTAAATATCCATAATCAATAGTAATTAGCATCATGTGATCACTAATAGGAACGGTAGTCATTTTTGTATCGGAGAATACACCTTTGTCTACTTGTCCAAGCCTAGATAATACACCTTTCAGAAGGTCATACTGCATTACCATTCTTTACACAGTTGTAACGTACTCCATCTCTTCTGATTTTTCCACACATACTGCGGTAGTAAAACGCCATTAAAATAAAATGATAGGAGTCGAATTTTTTCTTTACAAACCCTAATGATCGTAATATCTCCTGATTCATCGCATCGCATTTTGAAGATACCTCGTTCGTTATCGGTGCAATCCTGTCATTATTTATCATACCTTCATTTTTATGCTACTATTTGATCTGATATTGTCACATTCATAATTATTCAAAATGAGTATAATTACGTTACTATTTTGAAATTGGTTTTAAGTACCTGAAATGCCGCAATGTATTTTGTGAATAAAATCCATAATAATTAAATATATATCTTAACAATCCAAGGATAGTTCAAATACTGCATGGCTATTCTAAATTAAAGTTATTTTAACCAATTACTTAATTTTAAAACAACTTTCTAATTCTCGTACCAAATGTCGCAATATATATAGCGGATATTATAGACGAAGTCCTGAATCCTGGAAGGTGACAGTTTTGTGACAACTTTTATAGTCTCTGTTTAGCGGAAGGATAGGAGAATTTGGAATCTATCGGATAAATCATAACAAAGTAGCACTACGAAAAATGAATTTTCATTCTCAAAGATCATATTGTGACTTACGGAGGTTTAAATACACCCTTAAAACTACTGTTTTCCCACGATGGAATTCTTATTCGAAACTATAGATGATATATCAAGATGGAGAGCCAGAAATAGCTTTTCTTAGATATCACCTCTCAGGGGAGTGGCCTATGAAGGGGTCTCTCTCAGTTTCTCTCCAATATACTGTGGGTGCGAGCGCAAAATCTTACACCTCGGCTATGCCGACATCAGGATGAGTTTGACGCGGATTTGATTAAGGAGGGAGCAAATGTTGGCACACGTGGAACCAGTGTCCAAAATCAATAGCTCGCAGGGGGCGGTGCTAAACCGGAAACAATGAAGTTAGAGGTTCTTGTAAATACGCGACGCCACTCGGAGGTCCTCTGCGTCTCTCCTTTGAATTCGAAACACAACCAAACACCCGAATGTCCACGGGCAGCAGTTTCCTCTTCGTACGCCATCTACTCGGCGCATTCGACTCCTCTAGAGAAAGTGGGCCGAGTCGGATGTCCGTTAGTTAAACTTGAGTTCGAAAGGAGGAGCGGCAATCGGATTTCGGGCATCCACTTGTACGGTGGCGAACGTTTTGAGTATTGCGGTTTGTTCTCGTGGGGAGAGCGACGAAAGGGGCTTTATAACCTCCGAGGGACAATGTAGATGCATGAAAGAGGAATTTANTCGTTCCGATTGTGAACACATGCACGTAGAGAGAAATAATAAAAAGATATATTCGGGCATAAAAGCTTTTATTACTGAACTGCAAATTTTGCAGACATGTGAAATGGTTCCATGAAACTCCCCACACAATGATTTTATAGATTTTCGGACTACTTCGTGCCGATACTTTACATAATTACAAAGAAAGTTTTTTTATATTTGTATATATACTCAATTGTGAATTTCAAGAATCATTCCTACAACCTTTATCATTCAAAATAATAGGAAATTCCGTAGTTCATAAATTTCTCTGGCTTTCCTGCGATAAATCTGGGATTCAATATAAACGATAAAAGGATGGGAAAAGTACGTATATACTACTTGGGCGCATTTGAAATAAAAATTTCTTAGTCGAGTAGCGTTTACGTACATTTAGCTTATTATCGACATTGTACAGGAGAAAACAAATTCAATGGCTGAATAAATGTAAGGAGAGTATTGCTTACCTTATTTGAAGGAATAAAGAAAACTAAGAGAAAAAATAATTTGTATTCGTGCATTTCTTATAGGGAGTGGCAGAAAGGCAAAATATGACCTAAAGGCAGCAGGTTCCTTTCTATAAACTAGGAAACTGACTGCATGCTTATACATTCCTAGCTGTGTGCCGGAAGGCGGCTTGCCAACATATATGTTGGTTGGCGATATATAGATTTAGTTATAAGCGAAATAAATGAAGCGGTCTTAACTTTTTGCGATACGTTTAGTTTTTCTCTGACTGTGTTCAGAATCTAGTAACATATGGGGGAAATTACAACAGGGAATTAAACTAATTGTAAAAAGTGAAAATACATTAACTTAAAACGATGCATGTTTTATTTTTACTCTAAGAAGTCCAGAGCAGCCTAAAAAGTTCTCTTATAAGGAATTTGTACTTGAGTTCATGGATCAGTCATGAAATCCCCTTCTTGCATAAATTTTATGCTTCGTTTATTCATAATGATATTTCTTAAGTTTCTATCTTCGGGTAAATGCAACGCTTCCGACGAATCGATATATCTACTAATGCATTCTATCTTTTCTAAAAGTCACATACATCCATTAAAGAAAGATGTTTTAGAATTGAAAAAAGAGTAAAAACAATAAAAAAATAACAATTACGAGTGATTAAAGAAACCTAAGCCTGCACTTAGGAAAAAATAAGACCCTACAGGAAAACACCCACGGAAAGGGGGCATGAAAAAACCTGAAAATAATTTATTTCCCAAGTAAATACTTTGTTATCCAAGACACGAAAGGAGAGATGTCGTACTTTTGTACTTCCCTTTAAGTTTATTCAAAGAATCGCCGGTTTCGTCGACAGGTCGCCATCATCAGGTGATATTTTCTGATTTCGCAAATGAGTTCGTTTGGAGTTCCACCGAATATCGCCGGAGAGGATGAAAGGAAATAAAGTCTGTGGGAGATAAAACTCTACATACGTACCCTGTGGAACGAGAACCGAATGATTTAGAGTAAAACTTGGAACTTAAATAGCGGAAGACTTTGCCTATCATCTGCGAGGAAGATATTTAATGATGTACTGAGCTTTTAATCAGCGCAACTTCTGGTTCCCGAGTATTAAAGGACAATGCATGAGTAGAAAATAGGCGAAGCATCTCCGCTTCATATATTAGCCTCCGTTAGGAATGGGGGAGATTTATTCTGGGGCAGCGTATCGCGGGAGAAGATTGAACGTGATGCGTAGCCGTGCATTAGCATATGCTGCGTCGGTGTTCAGCGGAGGGAAGGAAAAAAGAAGAGCGCACCGCGCAACGCTATCTCCAGTTATCCTGTATCGGCCCCGCTGCTTACGAAGCTTCTGATCGCTACTGCGGGAATGATGAATGAGTTCATAGCAGCACCCTTCTAATCTCGGAATAGCTGGAGCATGCTGGGATACCTGTCTAACAGAACGGCCGCGCCAAATCCTAGTCGAGCTTAAACCTCGCCTACCTAGATATCCGTGCGAGAATTCGTGTTAATGTGGGCGATAATTAATATGGAAATATAGCACTAATTCATTATTCACAATAAGCACAGTCTGAAATATATCGCAATTCGCAAGGATGAGTTCTGAGGGAAACATAATTCTGGAGGATATACTCGTTTTGAAATACTATGGAAGCAATGGCATCATCCTCCTTTTTTGAGCAGCACGGGAAACTAAATCCAGAGAAGGGCGGGAGACATTATATGACTACTTGCACTTGAAATAAAGGTAATCTCAGGAGTAAAATCAATAATTAGCCATCTCCCTAGAGTAACCCTGAACCATTTATTATGAATCTCCATTGATGTTGGAGAGTTTCTCTTACTATAACTCTATAGTTTTTATTATTCAATTTGGACAACGTAAAGGACTACACGTAGAGGACAATACAAAGAAAATAAGACTAAAATCAAAACACAATCCAGATGGTAGACTTTAGTCTAGTAAACCTCGCTAGAGATAAGTGTCCCATTGAAAGACGAAGAGCAAGACTGCTGAAAAAAGTTGGAAGAATATCCGAATTATGATCTCCGAAGAAATAATAAACAACAGAAGATAGAAGAAAAAAGTTTCCTTGTGTTTCTCATTGCATAGTGTTTGGATATATATTATTTCCAGGAGGGATTCTACTCACGAAGTCAATTCTCAAGGTTGAGATCAATTAGTAAATTTACGAGTATAGCTCGCACGTCTTTTGTGTATCAATAGCCATCACGCATGATGGGTATTGATTATCCACCTCACTTAATTTTTTGTTCCGATTGTGAACACATGCACGTAGAGAGAAATAATAAAAAGATATATTCGGGCATAAAAGCTTTTATTACTGAACTGCAAATTTTGCAGACATGTGAAATGGTTCCATGAAACTCCCCACACAATGATTTTATAGATTTTCGGACTACTTCGTGCCGATACTTTACATAATTACAAAGAAAGTTTTTTTATATTTGTATATATACTCAATTGTGAATTTCAGTCCTGAATCCTGGAAGGTGACAGTTTTGTGACAACTTTTATAGTCTCCGTTTAGCGGAAGGATAGGAGAATTTGGAATCTATCGGATAAATCATAACAAAGTAGCACTACGAAAAATGAATTTTCATTCTCAAAGATCATATTGTGACTTACGGAGGTTTAAATACACCCTTAAAACTACTGTTTTCCCACGATGGAATTCTTATTCGAAACTATAGATGATATATCAAGATGGAGAGCCAGAAATAGCTTTTCTTAGATATCACCTCTCAGGGGAGTGGCCTATGAAGGGGTCTCTCTCAGTTTCTCTCCAATATACTGTGGGTGCGAGCGCAAAATCTTACACCTCGGCTATGCCGACATCAGGATGAGTTTGACGCGGATTTGATTAAGGAGGGAGCAAATGTTGGCACACGTGGAACCAGTGTCCAAAATCAATAGCTCGCAGGGGGCGGTGCTAAACCGGAAACAATGAAGTTAGAGGTTCTTGTAAATACGCGACGCCACTCGGAGGTCCTCTGCGTCTCTCCTTTGAATTCGAAACACAACCAAACACCCGAATGTCCACGGGCAGCAGTTTCCTCTTCGTACGCCATCTACTCGGCGCATTCGACTCCTCTAGAGAAAGTGGGCCGAGTCGGATGTCCGTTAGTTAAACTTGAGTTCGAAAGGAGGAGCGGCAATCGGATTTCGGGCATCCACTTGTACGGTGGCGAACGTTTTGAGTATTGCGGTTTGTTCTCGTGGGGAGAGCGACGAAAGGGGCTTTATAACCTCCGAGGGACAATGTAGATGCATGAAAGAGGAATTTAACTGCTCCCAACCGCACTCGGCGCGGAAGGAAGGCCACTGTCTCGGAGATGAAGTTATTCCGGAAGGTTTATAAAACTGGCGGATTGCCCACTATTCTAGGAATAAGGAATTTTAGTGGTCTTATCGTATCTTCTTATCAATGAAGTACTACAAAATGAGTGAATTAGGTGATATTTATACATACGTACTTCCTAACTGTTATTTATAATAAAGTAAGTATAATTTGAAGTTTATTATGATTTGTAATAGAATTGAGAATAAAATTTTAGTCATTGTAATATTAATAAAGCAAAATTATTATCGAAAGAAGAATACAATAAATTAAACCTNTAAAAATATTCCACTCAAGTATAGGAGAAAAACTCTAAATATAGTAAGAAATTTTCTCCTGAAGCTTCAACCATTGATTCGTTTATTTGAAAATAAAACCGTCTTTGCTATGTCAGCATCTATTCCTACATCTACCTTCTCTCCCTAACATAGATATTCTGACGATATTTGCTCCTGGCGATTTTGTACGTAGGCATTTGGACGCATTCATATATAACAAGGGAAATGAAAAAGGAAGTCGGTTCACTTCCGCACGTGGGTGTGCGGCTCGTAGCATGAATGCAGTGCAGACGAAATGAACGGATTCCCCTAATTGAAAAATCACCGACATCCAACCTCTCCCTCCTTAACCTTGACTCGCGTAATGCAGGCGCGGCGGTTGCCGCTCATTTCCCGCTCTCGTTAGCGAAGGCGCAATAAACAAAGTCCGGCAACGGGGAGTTTATCCGGCAACATGCCGCAAATTAGGGACTTTTGAATCGGGGGTAAATTCGCGATGGCAAAAAACAGGCGCTCTATCAGTCGGCCATTGGGGAGATGTCATCCGCCGGAAGTGGTGGACTGGGCACGCATTAAAAAACGAGGCCGCCCAGAGCGCATGCGCGGTAGAGGAGAGCGTAAGGTATTTCAATCGCGGCCTGCGGAAAAAAATGGACAATGGCCAGAGGGGAGAATCTGTGGAAAAATGATGAGGATTACGGTTCGGGGAGTGGCTGGAGACGAAGCAATTTTTTCTGCCAACAAAAGGGAGGGACAAATAGAGGAAAGAGGGAGGATGGCACGGGAGGATAGAGGATGGATGGAAAGGAAATGGGAAGAGGAGGACAGAAATGATGTTAATAAATTCATGAGACTACGGGAGTGTCCCACAAGAGCATAAAAACAGTGAAAATGGCATACCCGCTCGAAAGAATAATTCACAAAATATAAAAATGTTTGTAAATAGAATTTAAATTAAGGTGGAGAAGCTCGTGATGAAGGTCATAAAAATGAAGCCTATGGAACCAGAGGTAATTTCATTGTGTTTTTGAAAAACGTTAACGGTGTTTAGTTCATAAGGCTTTGAAGTCCCGGAAGCTGGACGCAGAAATTCAGAAAGTACCTTGAGTAAACGTTATTACTGGGATAGGGGATCGTTAGAAACTCGGTCGATTTAATGTTCTTACACATTGTGATTAGGCTCGGGAAATGAAAATATTTTCTGAGTAAAAATATGGGGTACTTTTTATATCGGGCTTTAGTCTCTTAGTTCTCAGAGTAAACTACATACTTGTGTTCTATGCGATTGTTAAAGCATTCACCATGACAGAAATAATAACAGTATCAGTCACTTACATCGCGAATGTAAAGATTATTTAAGTATAATAAGTAGATGCTCCATAGAGTTGTTAAAAGGTGGAATTCTAGGCAATGTCTAATAGCAACATCGTGATCCTTAAGCAATGATAGTCATACGATCCAAAAATGAAAAAGTAAGGCAGTGTCTAAAAATTTAGAAGCAATGATTAAATATACGATATCTAAAAGAAGAATGCTTCATAAGTTCCGCTAAAATAGCGAGGCTTCTTTTTTTTAGAATTATACTATGCTAGATGCAACGTTTTAACCTTGTTTGGTAGGTTCATGCGATTTATAATGCAATATTTTCCCCTTTAAATACCAAAACCTAAATCTACTACTGTGTAATTTATAATATAATTTAGAATTTGAAATATAGTTGAATACTTAAGATGCATACGTACGTGTATATCTCAGGTTTATCCCTTTCGAGGTTAGGGCGTTATTTCTTCGTTTCTTTCTTCGTAATCCTGGTTTCTTCTCGGCCTCAATCTCTCCCCCATAACCATAATACCAAGGTTAACAAATAAATGTCGTTCTATGATTACAATCTTTAGCCAAAAAATAACTGAAATAGGATTCCCTACGCCATTGGTGGCCGACCTTTTAATACTCGTAGTCTATACATCAATTGTTTCTTTATATTTGAGACACTCCATAGAAACTACGAGCTGTGCCATAAACGAAATAAAAAAAAAAAAATTGAATTCTCTCTCTAAAATTCAGCCGTAGCTAATGTTATAAACTCATATGAATTATATTATCAATTCATTAATTAGACTTTAAAAAATCACCTAATTATTCCAAAACTAATGTTATAAACTCATATAAATTAGCGTGTTTGTAGATAAATGGTATTGGAAATTGGTTATCAATTTTTCTTCGAATTCAATCCACCATTTGTGATCACACAATGCAACAATTTTGGTGAGTATTCTATGGGTTAGCCATCCCTATCCCACAGAGTCTTAATTTATAAAGCGAATCTAATTTTAAGCTTAACCAGAACAGTTTTTCCAGTAAGGTTGGATGAACAGAATCCGACATGTGTCGACCATTTCATTACATTTTCATTGAAATTTCATATTCGAAGTATGTCTTGCAGGAATAAATGAGGTAATTCGAGCAATTATTATAAACATCTGAATATGTGAGCATAAGTCAGTTTTAAAACACGAGGAAGGGAAAGATACAGGAATAATGGATGTGATAGGAAAGGGAGAGGGGCTCCCCCTTAGCTTAATTGGCAATGCGTCCAACTCTGAATGAAAAGGCGAAGGGAGACTTGGGTTCGACCCCGGTGGGAGCCAAATTTTCCCTGGTTGACGACGGAAAGAGAATCCGGCCGTTAAAATTAGTGCCAAAAACCTCAAATTAGACCTCTGCCAGTGGCTGGAAAATGCGAAAGGTGATAATAATGATAAGAAAGGTGGAGAAGGAGAGAGAAAGAGGAGGGAAGGAAGAATGGGTGATATATAGGGAGAAAGGAACTGAGAGTTAGAAATATAGGGTAAACGGTAGAGATGTAGGGAGAGTTAGAGAGTGCAGGGAGGAAGAATGGGAGATAGAGGATGAGAGAGAGGGCTAATGCGAAGGGAGAGAGATACGAGGTGGATAAAATAAAGCTCGTAGTAGAAAGGAATGGAGCGAACTAAGTGAGGTATAATAAAAAAGAGGAGAGAAATGGGTAAAGAGAGATGTGGGGAGAGGCGGAAGGGCGACATCATGATGAACGGCGCTTTTTTCCCAGGAGATGGAAAAAAAGGGCGAAAATAATTCCCGGTGCGGATTGAAACGAAGGGAGGGGGGGAATGAAGAGAAAATATTAATAATGACGCTAATAAAACGTGGCGAAGGACTCCTCCTCTTGCAGAGATGCGTGGGAAAAAAGTTAGAAATTCATAAGCGCGAGAGGAAGAAGGACATACGCCTCTTAACGCCGCTGCTTCTTCGGCCATTAACGACACAACCATTCTTCCCTCGATGACCTTTTATTTTTCAACCCCTCTCTTTCTCTAATTTTCACTCTGGTTTCGTTTAAATTCGCCCGTAATTGCGAACGTGCAGATAACATCTTGCGTCCGGATATTGCAATTTGGATTAGTAATTGAAAAGAATCTTTTGTTTTTTCCCGGATACCTACATATTAAAGTCTTCTATCTCTTGGAAGGGTCGTGTGCTCGTGTACAGTAACTCTCTTTCCTTCACTTCTTCTTAACGAATTCTTTTCCTCGTATATTTCAGCTACATTTACCTCTGCCCACCTCGATGTACTTTCTTTTGCATCCTACCTTCAGTTACCTCCACGGCAGGATGGCCAACCTATCCTATCCTAGCCTCCACTAACATTACACTCTTTACGTATTTACACGCAAATTCACATACTTACACACAGTGCCGCACCCAGTCTATCTTCCACCCGGGTGCAAAAATAATTTGCCGCCCTTTAAAATTAAATACTAAAGCCATGCATTTCCTGATATCAGGTAAGTGTTTTATGACTTCCCCAGCTTATATTGGTCACAAAACAGTAACTATTAGTAATGCATATTCCGTATGTTGACATAGTGAGTGATCATTATGAGTTAAAAGTTCACATTGCTTTTGAGTATCACTATCTTAGCACCTTAGATACCCTTACTATTTCATAAATGAGAGAATTCCTTAGTCTTTCTGGTACGCTTCCGAAGAATTGATGCCTCTTGGCGGAGAAATAGGAAACGTGTTGACCTCCATTGTTAGGTGAATTTATAAATGTAAATGAATACTGATGGCACATACTTGGATTCGTAAGCACTTAAGTCTTGACAATATCTGAATAATTATATTAGGATTACAAGCAAAAGTAAAGGACTAACAAATCGCATTTGTCCTGTGCCATCAACTTTATGGAAGACAATAATGCGTCAATACCAGAATTTTTCGTCGTGAACGTTATACTGATAGATACATATTATTTTACATAAGTGTTGTTGAAATGTCCAAATACGCGAGAATGGATGGAGAATAGAAAAATAAGAGTGCCCACATTTTGTGGTAGCAAAAGTTGAGTTTCAGACAATTTCAGGAGATGAAAGTGAGCTATATCCATGTAATTATGGTAGAGCGCATTTTAAGAGGAGTAACTGAGGCATAAACAGGTGAAAAATAGCCTGTTCTGACTGGATAATTAGTGAATGTGTGCTGAAAGAAAGGGCACATGACCAGTATGAAATACGTGATCTTTGTAGACTTGGACTTAGAAGATGGATGGAAAAAAATCACTAAGATGATGCATGAGAAGAATTCGAATTGGAGAAACTGCTGGCTGAATGCGGTCCGTGAAATGATGTGAAGAAAAGAAATTAAAATTAAAAATTTAAATTTAAATGAAAAGATTTAATGTGAAGCTAAATACGTTTGCAAGGAAGCAACATTACAGAGGGCCACTGTAAATTTACTAGGCAACTAAGGACGCTAACCCTGAAGTGGAATAGCATGAGTGATACGACAGCATGTATTGAAAAATGGAATCGAGATTCTCCCATTTTCTAAGGATAGATGTATTTTCAGATTCTAATAATTCCGCAATGGCCTCGATGGAGGAACGGGGATCCGATTAAAAGTAATTTATATGTTGCAAATGAGATTTTGGAAAGAAGTACTTTAATTAAAAAGTATCGTAGAAGTTAATTATGAAAAGATGTATGGACTTGCTAGAGAGGCAAAAATGTAAAAGTTTCGAGCAGTATCATTTAACAAACATCGCAAGTAATGTACTAACCTCGAAAAGTAACTGCCCGAGTATGCATATATATGTACATAAGTGTACTTTTCACAATTTACAGCCTTAACAAAACCCCTTTACCTTTAGGACACCCATAAATATTTCATTCAAACACTTCCGCTCTTCATACCGTACTTCATACGTAGTTACTTTCTCTTCAGAATTTAAGCCACTGCATTCAACCACATTTTCCCCGCTCCTCTACTTCCTTTCCTACCACTCACTCAGTCATCATATACCATATTCGTCATCCTGTTCTCTCTAACCTCTTCATATGTCCAAACCAACGTTACCCCCTTTTTCTACTAGCCGCGCAAACTTTTTTAAGTCCACGTTCATTCATTATCCAGTCATTACTGGCCTTGTCTCTACTGTATTTACCACACGTCCTCCTCTCGTATTTAATGCCGACTGCATTTAATTTTGAGATTGCGTTGTTAGGTGAGTGCTATATGAAGGTGTCTATAATGATAGTTTCCTGCCTCGCCAGTCCTAGCATACATTTCCATTATATCATGGAAAATCTTCCTTTTTCATAAATCCTTCTCTGTTGAATCTATTCGTGTACAGACTTCTGTCTGAGATAATCCCTCAACGTTTTCTACTCCTGAGCCATTTCTCATTATATTAGTGAATTCACATTCCTACCATTCTACTTTCCTATCCACTATATTGTATTACCAATTACTATTTCATCAATGTGGGTAATTTTACACTGAAAAATTGTAGATTTTCCAAATTTAATCACTGAACCGTTTTATTTGGCAGAAGGGTGTGGTAAATGGACTCCAAAGAAAAAATAAAAAGTTTAGAGAATGGATCATATCGCGTCGCGTATAAAAAGGGAAGTTTCTTCATTAAATGAAAGAGAAGCAGCATTTAGGGCCGGAATATTTTAATTTAAAAAATACTAGTACAACAAGAGGAATCATCTGAAAAATGAAGGTTCTCAATTTTAAAAATCTTATAAAAATCAGCGCAAAACACGTTGTGGACCATAAATATATATGTTGTACTGGTATTTTATTTTAAAATATTTTCAAACATATTGAGTGCTACGAATATATATGTGGTGTTGTATATTAAAATATTTTCGGTTGTGTAGCTGGTTTTTTTTCTCATCCGTATAATAATTAGGTTATGCCCATTCTTATATAAGAATTCTTTATAGATTTCGAAATATTATTCGTTTGAATCTAACCTGACCCATTCATAAGTGAACCAAATTCCAGCCTGGTTTGCATTTATCGGCCCGTGCAGACGTGATACTTCAAACGAAAAAAGTCTAATGACATGTTCAATACCTGGCATGAACATTTTAGAATATAATTTACACCTTTAGGTTTGTATTCATACCCCGCGAGCTACCAGTAGCGTATGGTAGGGAGTGTATTAACACCTTACCAAATCTTCCCTGTTTTATTTTGGTAAAATAGCTTGGTAAGCATTATAGGACTTTTAAGCATAAAATTAACTTTAATAGGATCATTGTTTTCTGAATTCCTCATAAGCGATTACCTGAGAGATTGTGTCCCTGCATTAATTTTCCAAATGTAGCGAATGACAAATCTTAAGTGAATTCGTAAAGGAACTGATATATACAATGCGTATAACTTACTTATGTGCAGGTTAAATAAAGCTATCTATAAGTATGCAAAGAAGAGGGCAGGTAAACATATTATTAAAAAAATGAGAAAAAAATCTCAGAAAAAAAGCATAGATAAATGTCGGAGTCTGCATTATTAACAAAGAAAAAATTAATGCTTATAGAGAGATAAAGTAAAACGGGAAAACGTTGAAAACGAGTTCGAATTACTACATCTTTAAAGCAAGGTACAAGATGCCTCCCGAGAAGACGGCGTAGAATAAGCGATGACACTTCCGTCTGTCGAAATGAGTCTGTGTAACGAATACTGCAGAGCACAAATGAATTTTTCAACGCGTTAATGCAAAGTAAAACCCGACTGGGGGATTAGAAAAATGCAAAAGGAGATGAAATCGTAGAAGAACCTCAGTAGAGGAGGCTGATGAGTGTCTTCTAGCACACTGAGGCGGTGGGATTTCCTACCGCGGGCACCTGAATGACCTCCCCCCAGTCCACTTTCTTGTTTTTTGTAACCTCCTCGTAGTCCATTAAGTGAGCCCTGGCGAATTTTTATGTCGGATGAAGAGGACCTCACTGCATGGGAGTACGTCCCTTCCGATTTGCGAGGTTCGCTGCATTGCATTGGCCTCATTTATAATTTCGTGGAAAGATGTGACACGAGGTGCAGACGATTGCAGTGCTCCAAGATGTCCTTCTCTTTAACAACTCCGCTCTCTTTGCGACACGAATGACTGCCGTTCATAAGAGCGCTGTTCTCATTCACACTGGGACATGGTAATTTAAAAGTTATACTATTAAATGTAAAGTATCTACATCTGCAACACTTTAACGGCACGTAAAGAAATAAACTTGGTGAGCTCTAGAAAATATTTTAATGTTTTGCTCAAATTGTATCGTTAGTTAGTTATTTGGTAACATAATGGGGTAATGTATGCTACATATGTTATCATACTACGTAACGAAACCTGTCGAGCAAAATAATAACATTTTTGTGCCTCACTAAGTGTAATTCTTTAATGGTCGTCTTGGAGATATTCAAGGTAATTAACTTTGCAACGCTTTGATTTAGACAAGTGAATAGGTTAATTGGAATCAGAAAGACAAATGTGGTGTATGAGAAGGATGCGAAAGTTTCAAAAAGGAGAGGAAAAAGGAGAAAAATCTGGTAGAACGAGATGCTTAAGGATTGTACGAAGGTAAAATTATGATGAATATGAGTGACTTCGTGGAATTTCACATAAATATTAAATGAAAAAACTCTTTGCAACTTCCACAGCAGAAAAAAGCTGAGGATGTCAACTCGTTGAAAAGATCTGCTGCGGATGTTACGAATTGTTTTTTGTTTTAAGAGATGTACCTATGTTTGAGGATAAAATGGAAATTTTAAAAGGTTTTATGGATGTGTGAAACGAATGATATGTATTGGTAAAAAGTATCGAGAGTTATTGTAAATGAACGAGGTATATAATGCGCTCGAGAGTAAACATAATAGCATTACACAAGTACTTGACTTACGAATTTAATTGGTTCCAGTTCGTAGTTTGTAAACCAAAAATTAAGCATTTTAAGCCCATTTTCATGTTTCTTCAATCGGCGTCATTCCTATATTAGGCGAAATGGCACTTAGCTAAGATCAAGTCTGCCTATTATGAAGTTGCAAAAAGTTTTGTTTTTTCTTAATCCCGCTGAAAGGACACGACACTCCTAAATTTCCCTTTTGTACATGTTCCTTAAAAAATACCACAGGATTCTCATTTTTGTTAGGTATCTAAATCTATGTAACGAGAGTAATATTAATTCCAAAAAACGGAAATGAAAAAATCTTTATCTATTCAATTAAACTATCGAGCCAGAAAATCCATCAGCTGTTTCTGGGAGACATTGTATGCAAGGGTAAGTCTTAGTATAAAGCGCCTGGAAAGTGGAAGATTCCAGGGTCGTATCCTAGTCCTGTCAAACTGTTTTCATGTTGGACGCCTTTACGTGCAAAGTTACCCATTTCCTTTTCCTTGAGAGTAATATAAGTTTATAACGGCAATATAATAGCAATGTAATATCCAAATGCAAGCAAACTGGATGTATATACATGCCGATGTGTGGCTCCGTGTAATTTATATGAATAGAGGCTTAGCCAATGAGGTAGTTTTGGGGGTTCAAACCCCACACCCCCCATGAGAATAAAGCCAACAATAAAAGAAAGCATGCTAGAGTATAGCCTCTCGCAATTATGCCATACAAACACCACTGGAGGTTATGCAAGTGGCCGGGCAGGGTGTGTAGGTAAATATAAATGTAAATCAGTTTATATTTATATTAGATTTTGGGTGGATGTTTTCCTGCTCCTGGATTGTAGGCAATGCAGTGTTACTCAATGGGTCTTAAACATTTTGACAAACCCTCCCTACGCCCTTGTTATGAACGATACCTTTACTGAAAAGCCATTATTTGGGATAATTGTCAATGGAATAATGAGCTACTTAAAGATTCCAATTATTTTCCATAGATCCTTAAAAATGTAACATTTACAGAGCACATACGCGCTTTAACCAATGAGGAGGCCTATCCACTTAGTGTCTCTAAATAACCTTTTGGAACGAAGGTTATCGAAAATCTCCCATTCATTTTGTTTTTCTTTGGACGTCAAAATTAAAACAGCGGTAATCGCCCTTTAAAGTGGAGCGCTGGAGCGGACTCGAATTTTATGTTCCCCTTTTCATTGCGATACTTCCCCACCTGCTATTCCCCAACGGTGCATCTCGGCGGAGGAATTTAATAACCGCGCCATCTTAAAGCTGCCACGGCCATAACAATCGCCGGTCGCAAATCCCGTCCACTTTGCCCGAGGGCAAAAGGTTGATGGCGCTGTAATCCTCTCCCATCCGCACGCCAACGCAATAATTTCCAAGTTTTCGGAGCGAAGGAGGCACTGCGGCGGGTGCTATTGGTGCAGATACGCCTGAGATAATAGAGCAGAAAAACGGAAGGAGAGATGAATACGAGCGAAAGCTGACATTTACAGCTTTTGAAGGGAAAGACGGCGGCGTCTTCCGAAACGATTACATCTGACTGAACCCTGGAAATGAGACCGTATTTCACATATAATTAAAGCAAGGAAGTGCGAAGAAGCGATAATACGTTAACGTGTGAAATAAATTTACGCTGTGCTCGTATCAACTCGAAGAATCTCAAAATTTGAATCCGAATAACTTTTATATCTACCACAAAGTACTGAGAAACTGATCAAATGTGTTCCAGAAGATATTTACCGAAGAAGTTATTATTATAAGAAGTTATAAGACCGAAGAAGTTATTATTATTACATATTCGGGGTATGTACAGGGTCTTGGAAGCAGTGGGTAAACTCACTTTAGATTCAAAATAAGTATGAATATTCGCACATCGTCTATGAATGAATATCAAAGCATATACAAGTGATAGGGAATCGTCTGCAAGTAACCTGTTCTAAGGGGAGGAGAAGCCCTACAGAAACCTCCATCTGGTAGTAGTCACCTGCGAAATGATTGGTTACTACGACCTAGTTTAACACAATGATGACATTAAGTAAAACACAATAAGCTCTCTTATAGGAATACTAACGTTAATAGAAACACCAATCGTCCATCAATAGCATTTCGAACTTAACATCTCTTCCTCGCCGCATCCCCACCATACCACTCTCTATCCCAAACAACTTCTTTAGAATTTCAAATAGAACAATATGGCAGAATATATCTCATGATTACCGGCCACGGTGGCGGATGGGTTAGAATGCCCAGCTAGTCGGATTTTTCCATTTAGGGAATGGTTGTATGTTTTCGTTCTTTGTTACTGTTCGAAGCTCATCACTGTAATGGTCAAAAAATGTATTTTTTTGGGGGATTCAGGATATAAATAAATAAAAAATAAGGAGATGGATACTGGTAGTAGGTTGGATGTTCCTTGTAAGTTTTTAAAAGATTAGATTGAAAATAATAAGTGCATTGGGCCCTAGAATTTTCAATATCCACTCGTCACCAACTAATTGCCCTCTAGTTCGCTACATTCGGGAAAAATATTTATTACTCACAAAAATTATACGCCGTACGTTCCAATCTCCATGTTTCGGAGATTCGACGCAACATGCAGATCTTCGATTCTACATTTCTTCAGAAGAAATTCCTTTCATCACTCCCTATGAATAACTTCGTCTTGAAACAGTAAAATAAGACAAAACGACGCAAGAATAAGGCAAGACGCAAGGATGTTACAAGAACTCCTCATTTTCATTAACGAGCAAACGAAGTAGGTCGAACACTCGGTGTTTGCACCCCCTGCCACATGCCGATAGGTGGCTTGTAGGGCATTAATTTAGATAAGACGACTCTTCTTTCATTTGATGACGTTGAGTTTTTCACAGACATACAAAATAAACCTCCACTAGTAGGTCTTTACTAAGTATTTTCTGATATAAATCTAACTTTTTCCTGGTAAAACGATACACGAAAATGGCTAAATAAATTAGCTGCCTGACAAAATATCACTAGAATAAGCTGAATAAAAAGAAATCTAGCGATTTGGAAGCACTGATGTTGGTTCGTTTTCAAAATTCCGAGCTACGCTATTCATTCCCGTGATTTAGAGTTGTTGAGGACGCGACAGAAAGCGCTGCTATTTCTTGATTACTGCTCTGCAATCGATATATCTCGACCAGGTGGTGAATCGAGTGTACCCCAAGGAACACTGAAGCCCTCTGAAATACGAGTCCATAAACGTCACATTTGCACAGTCCCAAGCAGCGATGGAAAAGGGCGTGGTGTGGAGGGCGCTAAATCAAGTCGGAAATAGAATAGTCACGCAGCAAAGATGAGACAATTGGAATTATCGAGGCCCCTCTCCCCCCTGATGTATTACGTGCGTGGAGTTGAAGCCATTACCGTAAAGGGCCCGAAATTTAGACGCGGGAAAAGGCTATTTAAAAGGCTGTCATCAGTTAGGTCGGATTACGTGCTTCAACGTGACTTAATCAGGGGACGAACATTGGAGTGATTAATTGACTTTTTCCATCCTCTATTTTACGGTGCATTGGTCGCGTAGTCCGAACTGAATCTGCCCAAAAGCAACGGGAAGAGTTAAATTTAAATACAGTGAATACTCTGTTATCCGGGCTAATGATGGGGAAAAAAACACGGATAATCAGGAGACGCGGATAATCTTAACCAACTTTTATTTACTATAAGATTTATAAATTACTTAAATAAACAATTTATTATCATTTTCGAGTACATCTTCCGTATTTATTGATTGTTTCATGTACTCATTTAGAGTTTTATTAACTACACCGTCGATCGTTTTAGCAGCAATTAGTAAGCCTATGTCTAAGGTATTCAGCCCGGATATCAGTTGGGGCCTCATGCCCTCTACCATTGACTAAACACGAGCTAGGAGATGTGGCATACTGGACAAAATGAGGATTGAGGTAGTTTGACCTTTGTCTAAAGCAGTGATTCTAAGTCTCTCGTTCTCGGATACTAGGGGGTCTTTGGGTTACATTTGAGATTCACAGGTGTTGGACTATTATGATCGCAGTAAACAATTTTAAAACGAAATCAAACAGTAAGTTAAATATTAATACACAATTTCAATTTACATTTTTGCAGAAAGTTCTATTTGTGTACCAAATTTCTAATTTGTTATCTATAGTAATATTTCCATTTATTTTGGATATCACCTCCGTATTGTGTAAATACGTGCTAAATGATGCGAATCAATTACGTCACTGCATATCTTTTAAATGCCATTAGTTAGGATGGAAACTGCAGTTCCCTGTAGGGGGGGAATATCAAGCCTTTCCTATAGAGCAGAGTAACTGCCATTCCACTGGTCTTTGCGGACCACAAACTTAAGTATTTTTCACACAACCATATTTCATAATCCTAATTATTCCAATTACATTGCTATGATATTTGGAGTGACGCTAGCATTTTAAATTTAAAAGTTCAGGTTTTTCCATACTTAAAACCAATGCTACTTTTCCTCATAGGTAATAGTACAACATAAAATGTCTGTATGCAAAAACAGTACTATCACTACTGTAGTGATAGATTCAGTAGGCTCGGTTACTTCATTAGTGCTAAACTTTCGAAGGAAGATTCCTACCCAAATTTGCACTTTATCAATACGAATATCAAGCTTTCGATAGAAACCTGTGCGTAATTTGCGTTACCCGATGAACTTCTGGCCCGCACGGAATTGGTCAAGGAGAGATGAGCTGGTCACTTCTGGGGTGGGTCACCAGGCCACCCTAAAATGCACCGAATAGTTAACGTAATATTAACCAAATGAGGTGATTAATAATGTATAGTTGGATCGTAGGCCCACGTGTCAATGCTTATGCAGGGGGATAAGTACGTAAAAATACTCCATTTACACTACAAATAAGCAGCTTACTGTAATGTAAAAACGGCAATTGAAAGGGTGTATCAAGTACGATAAATCGTACTACGGCTAACGTTGGCGCATGCGCAGTCCTATTCAACAACGTTGTATTACCGCGAACGAATAACAATGCCATTATGCACCGCGACTATTGACAGGATCGTCGCGGAAATTAATAACATTTTAGTGTCTATTGATGGAATAACGTTAGCGCTGATATCACGGTGGAGCGATAAGGAAGAGTGCGCTTTGATTACCGAACGGCTTTCATTCCCATTTCATACGGCGATTCAAGTTCGCTGAATGTTTTACTCGCAGCCGCCATTGTGTTCAAACAAAGGCGATGCGAGCGGCGCGCAGTGCTCACTCTAAACAACGACGTAAAAGGACCGCAGCCATAATGAACCAGCATGTTGGTGATGCCTCGACAAATCCGTGTTCGATACTTTTTTCGCTTTCGATAGAAATTCCTAAACGCCTTTCGCGTTCCCGGATAGCGTGGGAATAGCCTAAGTGTGCCCACCCGTGTAATGAGACAGAGTGTTTGGCCTGGACTGAGCCCTAATGAGGCCCATTTTGAGGTTGTTTCTCGGGGTCGGGCGAAACGCTTTGGACGCATCGCTGGAGAAATGTGCACTGCAAGGGGAGGCGTTGAGGAATCAAATCCATGATTAAGCAGTGGTGAGTGGAAGGAGGAATAATGGCGGTGTTTATTCCGATATCAATTGTTGGGATTATGGGGCTGATATGTGAATAAGGACCACTTAAATTCTTATTCATATACCCTCCGTGCATCACTTTAAATGTAATATAGATTTATGTAATATAGATTGCATAATAATGATTGGTAAATCTTGTGTTTCCATACATTTAAATTCCTACAATTTTTTGTAACAAGTTTTGCTCCAAATGTTCAACGGATTTTCCATGGTCAGGTATTAAAGGTCGTGGCCGGACAACTGAGCGCGCGACAACTGAGCGCGTGACAACTGAGCGCGTGACAACTGAGCGCCTGCGACAACTGAGCGCGTGACAACTGAGCGCCTGCGACAACTGAGCGCGTCTCACAACTAAACTTAACCTAAAAACTATGTTATATTAATTTTGACAATCTGACAGATAGCATAATATGTGGAATA
>KZ308539.1:565566-579048 GCA_000376725.2 Ladona fulva
TATCCTTAGTCTAGCAACAACCACCTCCTCCCTCCTGCTGCTCCTTACTGAGGAGGTCCAAGCGGGTGTTGTACTTTTGATATGGCGTAGTTTATTGTTCTGGGTATTGCTCCAGGCTAACGACCATTGTTTGAGGACCATTTCTCGGAGAGAGGTTCGTAAGTCGTCGCAAGTGACCTGCACAGAGCTCGGCATCGGGATTTCTAGTGCTTTCTTAGCGGCTAGGTCCGCCCTCTCGTTCCCCGCGATTCCCACGTGCCCAGGAACCCAAATAAATTCGATTGAGGTGCCTTTATCCCTTGGTGAGGTTATAGCAGAGTGTATGTCTTGGATTATGCTTTGTATTGGGGTGGGGGTGACAATAGCTTGGAGTGCGCTAAGTGAATCGGTGCAAATTAGAAACGAGCCGCTATTTCCTTCTATTTTTAGGAGGGCTTGCCTAATTGCCGATAGATCAGCGGTGAAAATGGAGGCTAGAGGGCTAAGTCTGGTTTTGATTGTCCCGTGATATGAAGACGATACAGTGAAGGCACATGACGTTTCGGATTTGGATCCATCTGTGTACACAGGGACTGAGTCGGCGTGGTTCTCCAAAATTTGATAAAATCTTTGCCGGTATTCTTTGTCTGTGGTGGATGCTTTGAGTTGACTATGCATTGTTAAGTTGATCGCAGGGCGGGGTGCCAGCCAGGGTGGTGTTTTAGAGTACCATGTTGGGTAAACCTTAGGTTAGTTAAAATTCTGCTCTAAAATGAAGTTATTAAAAGTTCAGCGGGCGGGTAGCTTTCGTCCTTCTGTTAAAAAGGGCTATAGAACGTTGGCTGGAAATAGCATTGTAGCAAGGGTGTGCGGGCATGGACAGAATTTTTGCTGCGTAGTTGCACGTCAGGATCTTACGTCTAATTTCCAGAGGTGGTTCCCCAGCATCTACGTAAATGCTGAGGACCGGGGATGTCCGGTAGGCTCCAGTGTCTAGCCGAAGTCCGGTATTGTGGACCGATGATAGTGGTTTTAGGTAAGATTCGTGAGTGGAGGAGTAGATGGCGCAGCCGTAGTCCAATTGAGCTCTTACCAGCGATCGATAGAACAGTAGCATGGTGCTGCGGTCCGCCCCCTATGTTGAGTTACTTAAAAATTTTAAAATCTTTGAAGTTTTTATACATTTCTTCTTTAGAACGGTGATGCGTTCACGCCAATTAAGGTGGCAGTCAAGAATTAGGCCAAGAAAACGGATGGAGGTTGAGTAAGGTAGGTTTTTACCCTTGAGGTGTAGGTTTGGGTGATTGTGGATTCCGCGCTTTCTGTGAAAGTGGACACAATTTGTTTTTTACATGGAGAAACGGAAGCCATTGTTTTGAGCCCAGCTGGTTGGTTTCTTCAGTGCCGGCTGTATGTATGTGGCAATATATGTGAGTTTAGTAGAGCGGTAGAATTGTGCGAAGTCATCTACGAAGAGGGTCCCCATAATTTCTTCTCTTAGACACTCTGTGATGTCGTTAATCGCGATCGCGAAAAGTGTAACGCTCAAAACGGAGCCCTGGGGAACGCCATTTTCTTGTTCGTAGGTACTGGATAACTGGTCTCCGACTCTTACTCTAAAAACTGGGTTAGATAGGAACTTTTGGATAAAAAGGGGTAATTTACCCCTTAGACCCCATTTATGCAAAGTTTTTAAAATCTTATGGAGCCACACTCTGTCATATGCTTTCTCTATATCGAAGAAAACGCCTATTACATGTTGGTGATTTAAAAAGGCTTCCTGGATATACTTCTCAACCCTGAAATGGTGGCCAGTGGTTACTTACTGCTTTTGTGACTCCTTTTGGCCTATTTCAATACACTAGACTACCCTTTAGTTTTATTAATTCGTCTCAAGTGTTTACTCGGTTAATGGACTTAGTGCTAGGAGAATTGAAATATAATTGTGTCTACCCTTACATTGACGACCTTTGTATATTTTCCAAGGACATTGATTCCCAAATTGGGCATTTGAGGGCAGTGCTGCAAAGGCTTCGAGAGGCAGCTCTGACAATCCATCGTGACAAGATGAAACTTTGTCAAACTCCTATTCCATTTCTGAGCCACGTTATTCAGAGTGGTACACTGTCAGTAGATCCAGAGAGGATTCGACCCGTTATGAATTTTCCAGTTCCTGTTAATCTTAAGCAGGTATCTAGGTTTTTAGGTATGGCTGGTTTTTATTCCAAGTTTATTCCTGGTTTTACCGAGATAGCTTATCCGCTTAATCAAAAAGAAAAATGCTAAATTTGTTTGGTCTCCTGTTCATACTGCAGCCTTTGATAAGTTAAAAATTGCATTATCTTGTCCACCTGTATTGTCTATGCCTCATTCCGATCGTGAATTCCACTTGTTTGTTGATGCGAGTCAATTAGCCCTTGGTTGTGTTCTAAATCATAAGATTGATGATAAATTTTGCCCTGTAGCCTATGGGAGTAGGACTTTGAATCCACATGAGCAGAAAATTTCAGTTTACGAACTTGAATGCATGGCGTGTACCTGGGGAATTGAAAAATTTAAGGATTACTTGCAGTTTATGCCTTTTCACCTCTATACCGACAATGGAGCATTAACTTGGTTATTCAATCATCCTAAACAGCTGGGAAAGATAGGCCGCATGGTGTTAAAACTGTCTTCATACAAATTTAATATCCACCATATTAAGGGTAATATAAACAATCCAGCTGACTGCCTGTCCCGAATCCAATTTTACCCTCAAACACAAGAATCAGGTACTTCTTGTTTTCTGCAAAAGATTCCTTTATCTTTCATCGATATAAGGTCTCATCAGGAGCAGGACCCCTTCTGCAAAGACATTGTAAACAAATTAACTGGTTCTCATGCAAATGTGTTGAAGGTAAATGGGGTTTCCTATTGTCTTAAAAAGAATTTACTTTGTTCTAAGGTATCCAAATCTAAAAGTTTTAGAGTTGTTGCCCCTGCTGTTATTAGACCCATGCTTTTCCAATATTTCCATTGTCTTCCCTCTGCTGGCCATTTAGGCATTTTTAAAACTGTTCAGAAGATATCCCAGAATTACTGGTGGCCTAATTTTAAAACCGAACTTACTGAAATGGTTAAACGATGTCATGTCTGTCAATTGGTCAAACCCAGGAATACATTTCCCCCTGGGCAACTTTCTTCCCAGCCTATTAATAGACCTTGGGAAAGAGTATTTGTTGATTTTGTGGGTCCCTTACCTCGCTCAAAGAGAGGAAATTGCTATGTATTTACAGTTGTTGATGGTTTTTCCAAGTATGTTTTTCTTGAACCCGTTAGGGACTCTTCATCTCGAAGTGCTATTCAGGTCCTATTTTATAATTTATTCTTTAAATTTGGATATCCAAAATACCTTGTTTCTGATAATGCTACAGCCTTCAGATCAGAAGCCTTTAGAAATATATGTTTCATGTATGGGGTTAAACAGATACATACTGCCCCTTATTATCCCTGTCCGAATTTTGCCGAAAGAGTGCATCGAAATTTACGGTTTGCCTTATCTGCCTTCTGCAGCGATAACCATACTGGTTGGGACGAGCTTCTGGGTGACCTCTCGTTTGCCTTCAACACAGCTGTTCACGAGAGCACTGGATTTTCCCCTTCCAAATTGTTTGTTGGGCGAGATATCCCGCATCCGCTAGACAATATTTGGGATTTGCCAATATCCATGCTTGATTCCTCTTGTTCTGAGAAAAATCTTGGGGAATATTGGGAAAAAGCAGTACAGAATTTGAAAAAGGCGCATAAAAAGTATGCTTCAACCTATGATAAACAGCACTCTTTGCCCAGGTTTAAAGTAGGAGACTTGGTGCTTTGCCAAAATCATCCCATCAGTTCAAAATCCAAGCACAGAATGGCAAAATTAGAGCCACTATGGACTGGTCCATTTAAAATTATTAAATATATTTCTCCTGTCACTGTCATCTTGGAAACTGGGCCGAAAAAGGAAAAAATATCTCACGTTTCACAATTGAAGAATTACCATTCTAATTAGCACTGCCCATTGGTGAGATAATTTGATTTTTGTCAATGTATTTTATTTATTTTTCGTTTATTATATGTATTTTTCTGTGGAGCTCAGTAAGTTTGGGACTCCTTATGTATGTTGTCACAAGTGATTTACAGTGATTTTGCCTTTTGTTTGGTGCACCCAGTGATTATTGAACTACATTTGAACGTGAAACTGCACCTAGTGAATAGTGAACCGAGTGTTGTTGAAGAAGCCGACCAGTTGGGGTGCAGTATGCATGTACATTCTTAAAAGACAAGAGGGGGAGGATGTGCCAAATTTTCCGAAAAGCCAACTCGTTTGGCAAGTTCGGCAAGTGTTTCGCTCAACGACGTCTAGTGAGTGGTGGTGATATTGACTTTAAATTACCGCTTCTCCCAGAATGCACTTTTCGCCGTTCACCTGTTTCCCCAAAATCCTCAATGCGGCGCCTTTTCTGGGAAGTGACTCGAATGAGAGATGGGCATTCTTTCGGACGCCTGCTAAGCGGGAAGACGGGTTTATTCACCCCAGTTAATTGTGTTTCCGACAATCGTTCTAATTTTGCTCAAGCTTGATTTCATTTTGTTTTGTTATATCGACAAGTGAGGTTATTTTGTGATTCTTTCTGGTTCTGACTTGTTTAACATTCTTCCCTGTATTATAATGTAATTAATTTCGTATTTCTGTGCTGCTGATAATTAATTATAGAAATATTATCTTAACTGAGGGTTATTTCGTTATTCGCTTTTGTCCTTGGCCGTAATTTATTTCGCGAAATTGGCATAAAATATTTTAATGCCGCGGTTATTCGGTGCTTCGACTTCACACCCGATACCGAAAACGCAGCAATAGGTAGAATGTAAGTGGTTCTAAAGGAAGAGGATGTGGCCCCAATTCAACATAACCTAATTCAACGGGGCGAATTAATTCGGAGGAAAATTACGCACGTAAAATATATTAAGACGAATAAACGGGAAAAGTATATGAAAAGGTCTATATAGGTATCTGAAGAGAGAGATGCATGCAATGATAAGAAAATAAGGAGAAAAGTCATAAATTGAAGGGGCGATTATCGTGCATAACCTAAAATGAAATAGCATGTGATATGCAAAAGTTGAAAACAAACAAATCACAAATCAAAAATGTACATTTTCCAGATAATCCAAAGAACACCGAATTTGAGAAAATGAAATAAGCTTATAGAAAAAGAAAAAGGGTTAAACTGAGAATTTAAGTTCACAGTGACAAAAGTGGGGTCCTCGACCTTAGTGTTACAGTTGTTCGCTTATGTGGCGGAGGGAAATTAGAATCAAAGTTAAGCGCCAATCTGTCTAGGAAGGAGATTTTCCTCTAGTTTAAAGGGATGTAAGTTTCTCATAGTGAGTGGAACTCCAAAAGAGAGCTAAAGTCATAATTTCTCGGGAGTTAAGCACTACAAGAGGAATTTAACTCCACACGTGAAACTCTCCATTAAATTTTCATCTCATAGCTGAAATTCGTAAGTTAACGCTAGTTCAGCATATTAACTGCAACACAAAAAAAAATTCCGACAGGGATGAAATAAAATAAAATCTAAAATTGTATTAAGTGAGATGATGGCCATTTTATTCCTTAACAACTATAACAGTATTAATAAAGATTACGGTAAGCACACCACCTCGTTTTAGGCTTAAAGAAATGTATATTTTGTCTGAACGAGATATTGCTTCCCTTTAATTTAATCTCATTTGTCCATTGATATTTTAGTTTAACAATTAATATAGCTAAATATAATAATTAGTATCGCCAAATAAAAATAAATATTAAAATAGTTAGTGCCTGAAGATATATAATTTTCATTAGAAAGCTCAAGGTGAATAACGAAGCACGGAAGAGCCAGCTGAAACCCAAGGAATAACGGGGCTGAAAAATTGCGATATGTCTGGGGCTTGATGTCGAGTCTCAGTCATGTCGCATTTTTCATACATGTCGTTCCTTAAGAAATGCCTAATTATAGTTCAAAAACAAATAATTAAATGCTAGATTCGGTATTGATAACTGCTACATAGCTAGAATCTTTAGAATGTGTGGTAGTAGTAGTTGATGCTTGAGGTGCGTAGACATCCAAGGCCATTTTGTATCATTTACAAATTTTGAACTCTGAACTTTCATCAGAGGCGTAGCCAAAGGGGTAACTTTGGAGGTTTAGCTCCTCCTCACCAATGAGGGCAGCACCAACAATAAACAAAAGCATGTAAGGGGATGGACATTACTGAAGATTCGTATGGTACTACTACCTTAAAATATATCCACTGCCAACAATCCAGGGTGGATTATTTTTAACATGTATGCCCTGCGAATCCTCAATGGTGATTGTATGGATTTATTGTAAGAAGCCATCCTCTCACTTGCTTTCGTTTATTGTTGGCTCTGTTCCCATTGGGAGCGGGTTTGAACCCCCAAAACCACCCCCTTCTCTACGCCTCTGCCATTAGTCAATTAACATTCCCGTTCTTGATGCGTCAAATAAAGACAAAATCCTCATGTGGTAATAATGTTTCATACTTTTGTTCATAATAATTTAGAAATTCTTTAATTGTTATTGTAATTCCCTCTTATGATCTTTCTTCCCAAAGGAATCCTCAATATTTAATTTTAAAGCCATTTCTAGAAATACCTCAATACTTTCCTTTCCACTTCACTTAGCTCAAGTACTTCGTGGCTATATTTTCGCGCTTCGTTATCAATTTCTATAAACCCTTTCGTTGAAATACGCAGTAGAGGTTTGCGATATCCTTTTTTTCTGATCGAGTGATGTAGGTGAGATAAAAACCCTGGGGATTCAATAGGCAATGGATGAGCAATGACCCCTGAGAAGAAGGGGAAAAGGCGTGTTGCGTGGGAGCTGAAGAGCTTGTTGCCAGGCGATTCTGAATGCTTGGAGAGCTCGGCAAACAAGCGCTGGAAAACAGTGCATTTATATTCGCTTTACTCCCATCGACACTTGCAGTCTGCACTGATTTCGATAACAATCCACTCCAACAAATCAAGAATTCTAAATTCACAAAATAGGACAGGTTTAAGTTGAGACACGTTTATACACTAATTTATTCCTTTCTTTATTATACATACATAAGTGTTCTACCTTTCGGTAGGTCCATGTGCCCTAATATTCCCTATTCATAGCCATTTCCTTCGCTACCTGGTAACTTACCCCGCCCTTAATGTAATCTAACATTTTTTGCCTCTGCCTTATGATAGTTAAAACAATTTAGAATTATATGTGAAAAACAAGTCTTATGAAATCTGGGGAGATCTTAAAAGCAAAAGGGAGAGGTGGAATACAATTAAAAAGTCAGCTTAGACATATTTTGACAGAGAATCGACGCAGAACTCCCCTCGTATGCTATTTCCGTTACCCATCCTTCATTTGGAGAGCATTCCGATCATTCCATAGTTTAACAGCATTAGAGCGCTCTGATTTTCATTGGCAAAGTAAATTGCGAAAGTGAGTATCGTTTAACCTTGGAAAACAAACAATTTATAACAAAACAAACGTTTAATCACATAAGCAGTATTTATGATGGTACCACTACGTTTTGAAAGACAAGTATTGCAGCTTTATTGACAGACTTTATGCGCATTTTACGCATACGCAAATACAATCGGTTAAAACAACACAAATTCGGTTATTGGACGAAACAGGAATAACCAGAGGTTTATAAACACTCCGTAAGCCGTCTTTCGGCAAGTGGAACTCGCGCTCAGAGACAAACGGGAAGCTCCGGATTACCGATTTTTGGGAAGCCCAATGGTCATTTCGGAAGCAACGCTTCCATCCTCGGGGGCCCCACAAAGAAAGAACTTAATTTCCTTTGTGGAGATCCCCCGAGGATGGAGGCGTTGCTTCCGAAATGATCATTGGGCTTCCCAAAAATCGGTAATCCGGAGCTTCCCGTTTGTCTCTGAGCGCGAGTTCCACTTACCGAAAGACGGCTTACGGAGTGTTTTTAAACCTCTAATTCATATACAGCCGTGTTCCAACCTTCTCTTTTTCTTACAGGAATAACCAGCACTAAACGAAATAACAGCCAAAATTTACTTAACGTGTAACATGAGAAATATGGCGAACATACATATTTAATGAACGAGAAATGAAAACCAACTTCAGTCCAAAAATCAAATCACCGCGGAATATGGACTAAACACAGTAAAGTGGACTGAACCAACAAAGGGTTTTACATATTTGAGTCGCGTGGACTTTTGATAAAGTTCATGTGAACAGACACGTATCGCAGCGTCTTTAGAAGCAGTTCTGTCAAAGAAATCGCAGGTGAGCTGCACATCTTCGCTGGGCCATGTTCCTCGATGTCAAATACTTGCTGCTGAGTGCCACTGACTAAATGACAAAAGATCTCGTCAGAATTGGAAGGGGAAGTCGCGCCAAATTCAAACACTATGTGCATAGTCAATTGACGAGGTGTATTTCATTATCGACGTCCGCAAGGACAATAAGTCCGTTTAATGTCGATATTCATACACATATTTAGGTATGTGAATCGTGTAGGATTTTGGCGGGGGAACTGCTTGGGATATGCTTTCAAGGGTGCCTTAAAAAGGGGCGATGCTATGCTGCCGAAATTTGGCACAGTATGATGGAGGCATCAGGATAAAGTTTCAAACGAAAAACATATTTCAAAAATATGAAATTGTTGGTTCATCCTTAACACTGTATAGCGTTATCTATCGGCTATCTATCATTTTTTCTGTCTTTTGATAGATTTCCTCGGCTACGCTCATCACTACCAAATCATCCGCTCAATAACTCTTTTCTTCCTCTTATGTACAACTCGACCATTTCAATAGCTTTAAGCTTTTACTCATCAGCTTTTTTACGTATACACCCTAGGCTTTACCGCAGGTTTTGAACATAATTAATCATTTACGTCAATGCTCCTCAGCATTTAATACATTTTATTATAGTTCCTGAATAATAATAATTAGAGTAACGTATGATAATCAACAAATTTTTATAATCTTGCTATCTTCACTGTAAAACTTATATCAATGTGTAAGATTTAAAGTATTTTCGACTATATACCATATGTATGCACTGAACATGTTTTTCATTTATTACAAAAAATGCATTATTGAATTGTAAAATTAGGTAATTATTGTCTTCATTTTTCATTTACTTGATGCTATTGTAAGTAAATTCCCCTCTTGTTTACCATAGTAATAAAATTGTCTTTTAACCTATTTCCTATCCCTATTTTGTGATAATGTTTACTCTTTATGTAATATTGACTAAATACTGGATGTATGGTATTTATGTGTCTAAAATATAGATCTGTGTATGATTGTTTCGCTTTTTTGTAAGTTTATCTTCATTTTTAATTTTTTACTTTTGTGTTATTATATAAATGTACAGAGCGATTTTTAAATGCAAAAATGATTATGTTTATATATGTATATATTGACTGAGTATGTATGAATGGAAATCATGTTTCTTACCATCTTTTTAGTTATGACTATCGGTAGGTTTGCGCAGGTTTTTCACACCCCCCTTCTTAGTGGGTGTTTTCCTGCAGTGGATAAATTTTTTTCCTAAGAATTTTCTTAGGTTTTTTACATCCACATCTCTTCTCATTTTTTCATGCTATCTCTTAAATTTGATTATATATATATTGTATGACGATGGGTTAGATGGAAGAGGAGACTTTTAGTCTCAATCTCGCCCGAATAAAGACGTATTATTATTATTATAATCAGGGGCTTAGATAAGAAGGTGACTTTGGGGGTTCAACCCCCCATCCATGGGAACAGAGCCAACAATAAACGAAAGCATGCGAGAGGATGGCCATTTACCAATTATGCTATACAAACACCTGGAGATTCGCAGGGTATACACGTTAAAATAAATCAGTCTCTATTTTGATTTGATTTTCGGAAGAATTATTTCTACCTGTGGATTCTAGGTAACGTACTCTTTACTTTATGGCTCTAAACCCCACCCATGGAAAAATCCAGGCTTCACCCCTGCTTTAAATTACATGACATTGTACGATAATAGAAGGAATTGATCGAGTAGTTACTACTTTGGATAAACAGTTTTCTATACATTCTATACATGGACGATGTCACCCTCCCACCGGTAGACGCTAAGCTTACAGTTAATAGTTTCTTCTACAATAGCAAAACCTTACTTTCAACCGGATGATCGCATGGATCCGATACCAGGCGATAATAGCGCGCAGGGCGAATTTGGAATGGGGCGATTCCAGGTTGATTTTCCAAATTAAATTCCTTGGAGAGGAAAAGAGAGCGAGAGAGTGCGTCAATGTGCGGAAGAGATATATAACAACAGAAAATAGAGTGTTAATTATAACCCAAAGGCAGATAAACGGACACGCTCCTATACCCCGTGTTCGCCCTTCCATGCAATCAAAAAACGCGTACACAAATTACCACAGGGGACTGTCATTCAATTTCCACCAGCGCCCGTTCTACTTACACATTCTTTTCACTCGCTTTGAAAAACATCCTTCGGGAGCACACCGGAGGCCACATGGAATGTTTTACTTTTCTCGCCCTTGTTTCAATGTCCCTCCAAAAAGCAAGTGTTTAAGAAGTGGTGAAAATGAGGGGCACTACGCAGCGTGTCCTATGCAACTAAATACGCGGCGCAAACAAGTTAAAACGGCATTTGAATTTTGAGGCGTGGCTGTCAGGTTAAATAGGGTAAGTCCAAGCGAGCACAAGTTCCGCTGTTTAGAAGCAGCCTCGATGCTATTCCACAGGAGATATTTACAATCTATTACGTACGTTCGGATAGGAATGAAAAATAATCGTATTACCACCGAGCTTATGAAATGATTTGATCCCATTTTATGCAGTATAACAACGAAGATATTGCTAGGGGCGGATTTATGCTATCAGAGGCCCTAGGGGCAAAGGCAGATTTAGACCCCCACCAGAAATCATGAGAGAAAAACTGGAATTCTTCTACGTAATACGCAAATATACGTGCATATACCATAGAAATCTCAGTCGCTTCACCATGGCAACGATAAATAAACAACTTGACATTTTCCATGCATAGTATTCCCATAAATTACAAAGAAATATGGAGAGATTTTACACTATATTGTGACATAAACAATGTAGTATATTCTGTTAAGATATTATGTAGACTAATTCAACAAATATAAAAGTACAGCTTTAAGCAAGAAACAAGAACAATTTATTGTACGTTACTGAGAGTTCGTAAGCACAGTCTTATTGAGGTCCCCCCATATAAATGATGACCTCGGCTAGCGCCTATTGCGCCTAATTAAAAATCCACGTCTAGATGTGATGAGGATTTGTTAATTAACTGCGTGTTTCTATAAAATAACGGCAAAAACATAAATAATATTAATTATAATTGCTTGACTGTTTTGTTGCTTGATTTCTAACAAACTTATTTGTTAGAAAATTCTCTTCAATGTTGTGCAGTTTATCGTAATTATTCATCAGAATAGGGCGGCTTTATTGAAACTTTCATTGTTACCTTTTAACACTAACTTGTCTGTATTGTTGTAAAATAAACCCTGTTTGGGGTAACGCCTGCATACGTTTATATTGCCTGCAGGAGAGCAAAACACCAGAATGTAACCAAGAACCAAAACAGAAAAAAATGTTTTTGTTGGAGTGAAAACAGAGCCAGAACTGAAAAACTGCAATTATTGAACAGAACACGGAAAGAGTTATTTATTCCGTTTTCATACTCTTATTGGGGAATTCTCATTGCTGTAAGATATCGTCTTTTATTTTGGCACTCATGCAAAGCGGTACACTCATTTCCCACCACTCACATATTGTATGTGGGTGATAGCTACTTCATCAAAACTTTCTGTAAATTGTATTGGGCAACATTTGCACAACACATGCATATAAAAAATCGGTCACACGTTGCTCCCAATTTCATATCGCAAGTTTCTTTCCAACGTTTCAATTAATTTAATACAATTCAAAAAGGTACAGATAGGAAGATTTCGGATTATAATATTTAATGTTCAGAGTAAACAAAAAACGTTTCACAACAGTTCAACCGGAACTGGACCGAGAATTTTCGCAGAGCGGAAATTTGTAAGGAATAATTTAGCGGTTAGGTGCCCTCAGCGACGGTAACCATGTTTATAGCAACCAGTTTGCGTAGTTACCAATTCAGGTAGCCCCGAGACTTTTTAAAGAAGTACGTTAGTGGAGGATCAGTGGTTTATAACGTGAAGATCATAAGGAATTATTTCATTTATTATTTATAAACGCCTTAGGTTTTAATACAAAATAAAAGAAATACATGGCCCTATGGCTAGAAGACGAAAGATTCTACAATTACACAATATGAAAATTCAACATTTATACTATCCAGCGCACGCATACTCTGGTATATATGGGTGTGTGTCCCATGTTTAACATCACGTAACACAGGAGCGGTCAACCTTTGATATTTCATGCGTCAATTATTTCATTCTTATTAGAAATTTGCCATAGAAACCATAATAATTCGCCATAATGTACTGTAAATGTGCTCTCTAGAATTTGGCAGTGAGTTATACAACATGTATTCGTATTTAAATGCATGAAATGTGAAAGAAATTCATTTACGATTTTTCTCTGGATTCAAAGCGCATGTTATACGTGAAATTGAGGATATTTCCGTTGAAAAACGATGCTAACAGAAGATTCCACGGAAAATACCTATTTTTAATTCAATTTGTAGCAGTAAATCAGTAAGCATCTCTGTCTTAAATTAAAACACTGTTTCATTGTAGAAACACATTTATAGCTACCAAAAATGTGATGTATTACGCACATGTACGATTCAGTCCAATAACATTTCATTTTAGAAAACAGATTAATTTTTTTTATTGTAGAAAAGATACCATCAAAATACGTACGATTTCTTATGTATTTTATTATACTCGGGCTGTATTTTAGTACAGCTTCGTGACCCGATTTCTCTCCTACCTTTCTTCGAAAGCTAAGGAAACCCATAATCCGGAGCGGTATTCATGCTTAGGGCGAATGAATCATCGGATTATATTTGTGGTGCTTTTTGGAGAAAGGAACTCTTATCATTAGGTCATCCGTTTGGTCAACGCTTCTTAGTAATTTTGAGGCCACAGGTAGCAATGAGAATGCCACTGTTCGGAGATTTTTCCTTTTCTTTTCCATTTCGTAAATGTGGAGGGAATAACAGTAATATTCTCTTCGCGTTTCGTGGAATGCCTTCCGGTTCGTGTACTTAATTGCATTCCGTTTACCGCATAATTTCATTTTCTCGAGAAAATTCTGGCATTTTCCCCTCCTTATAGTTCATATTAATTTCTACCTGTAGGTGGCGAGGATTTGATTCTTTATGAGAAGAATCTGCAACATTTTTTTTCTAATGAAATTTCACCAATCAAATTTATTTATTTTAATTATTTCATTTGTTTTATTTGTTTTAT
>KZ308539.1:593263-656430 GCA_000376725.2 Ladona fulva
TTTTCTCCAACTAACATGATGATTCTATTTTGCAGTGAATAGAGTTTATTTTTGCATGTCTTACCAGCATGCCCCCAGACAGTTAGACCATATCTTAGAATAGACTCCACAAATGCAAAATAAATCATTTTCCTTAGTTTGACTGGCACATAGTCTCGGATGTGATATAGTTGATATGAAACTTTTCTTAGTTTACTACAAACTTTACCAATGTGGTCCTTAAACTTGAAACATTGGTCTATTACAACACCTAAGTATGTGTATGATGTTACCTGATCCATTTTCTGACAATTACAGAAATAGTCAAGTATGTTCCTATGTAAACAATCATGTTTATGTAACTTAAGGTTGACTTGCTTTAACTTATTCAATTTGCTAACTACATGCATGCATTTAGATTTTTTATGATTAATGACAAGGTCCTTGTCATGAGACCATAATGATATCCTGTTAAGGTCTTGTTGCATATGTAGTAAAGCTAAATCAATGTCCTTATGTGAGGCAATTAATACTACATCGTCGGCATAAAGTAGAATATCACAGTATTTAATATTCTCAAAAATGCTATTAATATATATTAAGAATAGTATAGGCCCAAGGATAGAGCCTTGTGGTACACCACATTTCACCAGACATTCATCACTAAATGTGTTTTTGAATTTAACTTTCATTGTGCGGTTGTTTAGGTAACTATTAAACCAATCAAGTATAGGTCCTCTGATACCTATATTGTACATAACATTTAACAGTTTTGCATGATTAACTGTATCAAAAGCCTTTTGGAAGTCGATAAATGTAATAATAATTTCATTATTTAAATTCAGATTTTTATTTATTATATCAGCAAAACTCTCTAGTGCATCTTTGGTTCCTTTATTTTCTTGGAAGCCAAATTGGTATTTAGAGATAATATCCATTTTCTTTAAATATTGATATAAACTGTTGGTTACATATTTCTCTAAAATCTTGCTAAGTGATGGTAACAAAGAAATTGGTCTATAGTTACTAAAATCACTATATGAGCCCTTCTTATGTATTGGCCTCACTACAGCTTTCTTCAATCCAACTGGTACAATAGATTGTTTTATACTCCTAGTAATTAAAACGGTTATGACAGGCAGCAATATAGTATTTGCTTTTAGGTCTCTCATTCTGATATCATCATGTCCAGGGGTCTTATTATTTAGTTTTTTGATTATTTTAGAAACCATCTCTTCATTCGGTTCATGTAAGACCATAGAATTTGTAACTGCAAGAGTCGATTCTTGACAAAGTTTCTCTGTACAGTTAATTTTAATATTCTCAACACCAGTTGAGAATTGTCCTAGAAAGTTATTGGATATATCCTCTTCATTCAAATTGCAATTTATTTTTTTAGCAATCAAATCATCATTATTATAATTTGTTGTTTTGCCAGTAATATTATTAATTACCTTCCAAAGGGTTTTACTATCCTTTATTTTTGAGATTGTTTTATAATAATATTCACTTTTTGCTTTCCGGATATCCTCCACTACTTTGTTTCTTAACTTTTTGTAGACATTCTTATAAATATTATTTGTAGGGTTACTTTTCCATTTTTTAAATGCCTTGTCTCTCTCCAGTATTAGGGAAAATATGGCATCACTCATCCATTCTTTATTATTTTTTCTTCTAATGATGTTGCAAACTACTTTAGATTTATCATATACTTGACAGAAAGCTCCACAAATTTTATCATAAAGAACACTAGTGTCTTTTTCTTCGAGCAAATTTTCCCATGGATATGCATTTACATTATAATCAACCAAATCATTTTTTAAAAATACCCTATGATTATTTCCTACATCCTTTGGTAATCCATTAATAGAGTAGTTCATTCCAATAACATAATGGTCAGATATTTTTGTTTTAAGGACAAATGCATCAACTAAGTTACAGTTCCCATTATAGGCAATATGGTCAATACAAGACTGTGTTAAGGTGCCTCCCCTAATGTCTTCTCTTGTATATTCGTTAATTAAATGTAGGTAACCATATGAAGATAGCATTTCTTTGTACCTAAATACATTACTCTCATTCTTGCTTTTCAAATTAATGTTTATATCACCAATGATGACAGTTTCCTTGAACTTACTACTGCAGATATTTTGTTCCAATTCATTCAAAAATAGCTTAACATCACTGTCTGGGGGTCTATATATAGCTGCAATCCTCAATATTTTCCCATTTAAAAATATATTGCCAACTAAAGATTCCATATGACCCATGCATACATTATCACAAATGAATTTGACATTATTTTTTACAAAAAGCATTATTCCACCCCCTCTTCTATCCTCTCTAAGGGAGAAAAACATATCAAAACCGTCAATGTTGTACCTATCAGTTTCAGTTTTACGAATATTTACTTCAGATAGTACTATACAAGTTAAATTCAAGTTTCTTTTAATAACCTCTAGAGTTAGGATAAAAGAGTTCCAGTTTTTCCTTAATGATCTAATATTTAAGTGTAACACACTAAACTTATCCCTATCATCATCCTGATAAGGGAGGTCTGATAAGCTATCAATCACAGAGGTGTTGACAAAAGGCTTTTTTATAAAGGACAAACCATCCATAATATAGTTAGTGTGTACTATTTATCTTGTGAAAAAATATCAAAAATTTTTACATTGAGTTTTGATAGAGAAAAACCAATTATGCTAAGTTTGAGAGATCACCTTCACAGTGAATTTTTTTGGCCAAGGAGTTTTCATCTTTTTTTATCATAATAATCCCATCTTTTACCCATACATATTTGTAACCTAAGTCTCTGGCTTTAGTTTTAGATTGCCATAGTAATTTTTTATAAAAAGGTGTGAGACATTCATTTACATAGATATTCTTTTTATAAATATTTCTAATTCCCTCACCTTTTAGAGACCGTCTTTTTTCAAGACATTTTTGTTTAGACGCTTTGTTTTTGAACTTCGCGATTACTTTCACCTGCCTATTTTCATCTCTAGTTTCAATGGCATAAATACCTTTGAATGTGCTAATTGAGGTTTAAAAGAATGTGCAGATCCCTGATTTGGAGTTAATGTCAGATCTCCTAATATTTAGTGGTATAAACTACTTATTAAATTTATTACTTTCCCAATGGATTCATTTGAACTTAACATCAGCTTAGATAGACCCATCGACGTCTTGGGAGCCATTTGGGTCGTCTCTGAGACATCTCTTAGATGGGTTTCTGCTATATGAGTAACTTTTGGTTATCCTACCAATTTCGCAGGATTTTCACACTCCTAGTGTCATGATGTTATTTTTCACTGCAATAGAAATTTAAATAGAATATGTAACGAATGTAACCTATTGCAAACCTACTTTTGCCGTATCTAGTCGATTATTTCATTATCACCAAGTATGTATATGATAGCGCCATGCATTTCAGTCGAGAATTAAATTATTTATCGTTTGTCAGGTTTTCTGTTCTTTTTACGCTGTCAAGATTACCGAAATAGGTCTCTCTCGCATATTATTCAAAGAAGAACATTCATGCAACTCATTCTCTTTTACATGTTTAGCTTTTCCGCCTGTTTTGCGGACTCTATTATTTCAATTTTTACCGCATCCTTGTATAGAATTCCTGTCTATTGGTAAATTTGGGCTCATCCGATATAAATCCCAGAGGGTGCGATTATACAACAGGAAATGTCAGTTTCGATACGTAAAAATATTCTCAGCTTAATTCAACTGTTCATGAAATATATCTAAAATTCTGCAGACTTATAATTCGAACTGATTCTTACACGAAAAAGAGACAAATTACAAATTAAGGTACTATCGAATTAGGAGATATATTTAGAAGGACCTCCATACGAATTATCAAACGTGCAATGGATTTTATATTCCCTCTAACGTAGTAAATTCCAAGCAAGAAATGACGTGACTAGCGTTATCTCTAATGTCGTCAGCCCTTTAAGTAAAGCTAAATCAATGTCCTTATGTGAGGCAATTAATACTACATCATCGACATAAAGTAGAATATCACAGTATTTAATATTCTCAAAAATGCTATTAATTTATATATAAATTGATCTATGCTATACGATACGATATATTGNAGTCCCAGTCATGTCACTATTTTTCACACTTGTAATTCCATTGAAACTGCTAACTTTCGCACAATTGACTTTTACAGCATCGAAGTCATTATCATTCTAATTATAACATCATGAAGGAAAACTAGCCTCGCGTGACTTATTTCTTTTTATGACTTGATCCGGAAAACTAAATTTAACATCGAAATGAAGATACATTTGACAAATCTAAATATGGGATCAACAGGGTCAATTTTCACTCAATTTCCAGCTTATAACCTAACGCTGCATTCTGTAACTAATCGAAATTTTTTGCACTTACCTTTTTTAAGCCAAGTTTAAATCTTATATTGCAATGAAATGTTCAAGAGATGGATTTTTGCGAGAAATTTAAAAAAATTCTCGCAAAAATTCCGGAGAATTATTTGCTGCCGCAGTATTTGAATTAGGCCGTGAAGATGAAAGGAAAAAGAAACTCATTCTCTTCATTACACTGCATTGGTTTGAACGTTTCAATAAACGCAAATGGTCGATGGGAATCGCTGCGCATGGCATTGAGAAATTTTAATTTCAAAACTACTTTCTTCTTTTTAAATTATTATTTTTCGATTCCAGGTATTGGGATGGTAAAAGTTAGACATTTCTATCAATTCGAAGCATTTATATTTTGTTGTGTTTTTATAAAGCTTATTTTACTCATAGGATGGGAGAACGGTTGTATGAGAAATGTAAAAAATGAGAGAGATAACATTTAGATTTTAGAGATATGGAAGAAATAAGAGCTTTTTATAGTTGTTATCAATACGTAAACCTGGAATTTTATTTGAAATATGAGAATTCGAGATGACCGCAGAGTTTAACATTATCAAAGGTACTCATTTTGAAGGAATAGTAAGGAAGGTGCCAAATGAAGGAGTTGTGTTATTTCATAAAATCTTAAATTTATTTTATCCACCAACATTTACGTACAACTTGTTAATGTATCGTTTAATTAGCACCTAACCTCTAATGTTTAAATCGCAAATCACCCATTTTTTTAGCAAATATTTCTTAGTAATAATAAAAATAGTGATTCTTTTAATGATGCTTTCAATAATGAATGTTCAGTTGCATGCCTCCTAAGAATAAACTGCAAATCAACGAGAAACATTTGTTGCAGTGATCAGTGCATAAAAATAATACAAATATACATAAAAATTTATATATAAATTGATCTATGCTATACGATACGATATATTGAAAGTTTATTTGTATCAATGCGTCTTTACTGTAGAGTTGTTCTCAGCTATCCTTTACAAAGAAACGCATTGCTTTCTTATTTTAATCTTGTTTAATGCAACGGGTAAATATTGTCATGTTGTTACTGCTACCTTGTTTTATCTTTTATAGTGACTATCTTAGTAACGCATTTGTATCGTACATCTTTTAGCCGCTCTACTTATAGGAACCAGTTTGGATTGTTACAAATGCACACAGTTGTAATGATCATGTAAGGAAGTACCTCAAAGAACATACAGCAACCGATTCCGTTGTTATCAATTGAATACAATTTTAATTGCGGTTTATCAAGCAATTCCGAGTTCTTCCGAGTAATAGATGGGTCTGTGACTATAAAAAGAAAACAAACCGAGAGCAAACACGCTTCAGCTGGAACGTAAGAACGAACACAATTGCTCCCTAATAATAATATTCCGACCTCGGGCATGAATGCATGATTTTATATTGCTCCGGTGGATATTATGGGCCCATCAAAAAGCCCCCAAGGATCGCAGCGATAAATGACGAATTAAAAGCGACTGCAATTCGAGAGATCGCAGCAAATGGGAATCGTTTTAAACGACTGCGAAAGCTGACGGTCGCGATATAGCCATTGGAGGACCGCATTCGACAAATTGTCGCACAATGCGGATTAATACATTGGAAATTCTACTTTTTGCAGTCATTAAAAGGCAGCTACTCATGTTACCGAGGACGGGGACTTCATAGTCCGGCGGTCGGCGGAAGTTAGGAGAGGTCGAAGCTGCGTTTTTTTGTTTCGGTCAAAGAACAGAGAGCGCAAAAAAAGTTAATGGAAAAAAATATCGGATCCAGGGAACAAAACGGCGAAATGGGCTTCGGACCGCAGTTGGCGCGGGGCAGTTAATACTCCGGCAGCCGCTATTGTGCATGCTTCTGAAAATGTTCCTCCCTTTCGATTTTCTTTTAATTCCCGCCTATAGTTGAGTCTTTTTTCGCAGCCGACCGACTAACAGCCGCTATAGGGGCTCGAATATCGCAGCCGACGCAGGATTCCGTCCCGTGGCGACGCTGCATTAACATGCAAAAAAGGGACTTCTACGAAAGACTTTCTTTTTTGTTAATCGGACCGACCCAACTTTTGTCCCACGTAAGCTCATCACCCCCGCACCAAACAAATTTCATTATAAGGGCCTCTCTTCCACTACACGAGTAGGTACTACACCTCCACTCGCCATTATCCACTGTGTGTTCACATCGTATTTTAGCCTCTTGAATTGGTTTTACCCGATCCAACTCTGACTTTAGCCCTTAGTCTCTTCATAAACATGATAATGTTCTATGCATCTTTCACTCATAGGTCTCGCAGCGTTAAATTACATTATTTTATGTAAGTGTTTATGTGATTCGCCTAACAAAACGTATTTGGTCCCTCATATGAAAATGGATTGAAATAATCTTACTAAATAATAAATATAAGTCTCCAAGTTTTTCTGCATGTATTTTCAAGTAAATCATTTCGATATATATATACATTCCACCAATTCTATTGAAAGGATTGAGGTAAAGATGTTAACTTTGCACATTGAAGTTGTGCGGCTAAATCCCAAGTAATAACAAGTGTGAAAAATAGTGACGTGGCATGCTAGTTCAGTGGTTAGAATACATGCCCGGAAAGTGGGGGACCTGGGTTCGAGTCCCAGTCATGTCACTATTTTTCACACTTGTAATTCCATTGAAACTGCTAACTTTCGCACAATTGACTTTTACAGCATCGAAGAGAACTTAGCTCCGGTTTCATGCGATTAATGCTTGAGGGTTCGACTTCAGATCACCTGGAAGGGGGTCCAGAAAAGATAAATATAAAATTCGCTTTTTCTTATGCAGGGTTTTACTGTATTATATCCGTAGTAATGATCCTGTGAAATCGAAAAAGCACTTAAAAAGAGGAAAAAGGAACTCTTATCGAAGATATACTTTAAATATGGAAATCAAATGTAGTATTCGACATGAAATCACAACATTTTTTTACACAATAAGTAAATATAATATAATTTTCCCGTAAATACATGAGGAGACCTATATCTGATTAGCTATTGTTACATTAAACTATCTTATTTGAGTTTATCGGTGAACGCCGTTTTGAGACAGGGAAATGAATATGACCACAACAAACTTTTTTATCGCTTAAAAACGTGCGTAGAATAATAACTGATACAATTTTTACTTTTATACTTCCACAATCTTCTACTTTGCAAATACCCACATAACATCATAACACTCAGAGACGTCTCCAGAACGTCTTTTGAGACATTTACGCCTCAATGCCTGGGAAAGTAAGTGTTAATTTCACATTTGATTTCTGTTTGTAATAATTTTTTTTTGTTTTTTTTTTATCTTATATAAAGCTCTTTATTTATTTATTTAGGAAATACAATATTTACTAAAATAAAATAATAGTAATATCATTCAATATACATTATAAATGATTGCACGAGAAGAGATAAATATTACCATTAAGGTCCTCCTGAGTCATTAAGGGGCTCATCAGGAGGTGCCAACATATAAAACATTCATAGTTGCAGTTCAGATATTGAAAGTTATACTTTTAACACTATATTTGCTTTTACAAAAATCAAATTTAAATGTTATTACAGTAAAGCAGTAATTGATAAATTGCAATTATGCATATTACTTATTTAACATTTTATTAGAAAAATAAAACTAAGTAAGTACCAGAAACATGGAATAAAAGCATAGAATGAAAAAGAAAATACATAGATATTGATAAAAAAACAAGTGTTAAAACATCTGAGTCCCAATGACCCTTATCCATCTACATCAGGGATTCTCAGAATAAAATATTTTTGGTTGGAGTATTTAGAACAATTATTTTAAATGGTACATGTTTCTCTTTACCTCAGAAATTGTGCTGAGATTGAACATATAGTCAGGCAGATTATTAAAAATAGTAGGGATCACAACATTTAACCTACTGCCCCCATACTGGTTATAAAATTTTGGTACACAATAGAAATTTTTTCTTGTTGTCATATGATGTGCCTTAACTCTTTCGATCTTATAGGTATTGTTAAAGTAATTATCCAATACTAGTATATAGATCAGTAAATCTTCTACTGGCAGTATATCAAGTGACTTATACACATCTTTTATATCATGTATGACATCTACTGTATGTTTTTTTCTGTCATTAACATTTTCTCCAACTAACATGATGATTCTATTTTGCAGTGAATAGAGTTTATTTTTGCATGTCTTACCAGCATGCCCCCAGACAGTTAGACCATATCTTAGAATAGACTCCACAAATGCAAAATAAATCATTTTCCTTAGTTTGACTGGCACATAGTCTCGGATGTGATATAGTTGATATGAAACTTTTCTTAGTTTACTACAAACTTTACCAATGTGGTCCTTAAACTTGAAACATTGGTCTATTACAACACCTAAGTATGTGTATGATGTTACCTGATCCATTTTCTGACAATTACAGAAATAGTCAAGTATGTTCCTATGTAAACAATCATGTTTATGTAACTTAAGGTTGACTTGCTTTAACTTATTCAATTTGCTAACTACATGCATGCATTTAGATTTTTTATGATTAATGACAAGGTCCTTGTCATGAGACCATAATGATATCCTGTTAAGGTCTTGTTGCATATGTAGTAAAGCTAAATCAATGTCCTTATGTGAGGCAATTAATACTACATCGTCGGCATAAAGTAGAATATCACAGTATTTAATATTCTCAAAAATGCTATTAATATATATTAAGAATAGTATAGGCCCAAGGATAGAGCCTTGTGGTACACCACATTTCACCAGACATTCATCACTAAATGTGTTTTTGAATTTAACTTTCATTGTGCGGTTGTTTAGGTAACTATTAAACCAATCAAGTATAGGTCCTCTGATACCTATATTGTACATAACATTTAACAGTTTTGCATGATTAACTGTATCAAAAGCCTTTTGGAAGTCGATAAATGTAATAATAATTTCATTATTTAAATTCAGATTTTTATTTATTATATCAGCAAAACTCTCTAGTGCATCTTTGGTTCCTTTATTTTCTTGGAAGCCAAATTGGTATTTAGAGATAATATCCATTTTCTTTAAATATTGATATAAACTGTTGGTTACATATTTCTCTAAAATCTTGCTAAGTGATGGTAACAAAGAAATTGGTCTATAGTTACTAAAATCACTATATGAGCCCTTCTTATGTATTGGCCTCACTACAGCTTTCTTCAATCCAACTGGTACAATAGATTGTTTTATACTCCTAGTAATTAAAACGGTTATGACAGGCAGCAATATAGTATTTGCTTTTAGGTCTCTCATTCTGATATCATCATGTCCAGGGGTCTTATTATTTAGTTTTTTGATTATTTTAGAAACCATCTCTTCATTCGGTTCATGTAAGACCATAGAATTTGTAACTGCAAGAGTCGATTCTTGACAAAGTTTCTCTGTACAGTTAATTTTAATATTCTCAACACCAGTTGAGAATTGTCCTAGAAAGTTATTGGATATATCCTCTTCATTCAAATTGCAATTTATTTTTTTAGCAATCGAATCATCATTATTATAATTTGTTGTTTTGCCAGTAATATTATTAATTACCTTCCAAAGGGTTTTACTATCCTTTATTTTTGAGATTGTTTTATAATAATATTCACTTTTTGCTTTCCGGATATCCTCCACTACTTTGTTTCTTAACTTTTTGTAGACATTCTTATAAATATTATTTGTAGGGTTACTTTTCCATTTTTTAAATGCCTTGTCTCTCTCCAGTATTAGGGAAAATATGGCATCACTCATCCATTCTTTATTATTTTTTCTTCTAATGATGTTGCAAACTACTTTAGATTTATCATATACTTGACAGAAAGCTCCACAAATTTTATCATAAAGAACACTAGTGTCTTTTTCTTCGAGCAAATTTTCCCATGGATATGCATTTACATTATAATCAACCAAATCATTTTTTAAAAATACCCTATGATTATTTCCTACATCCTTTGGTAATCCATTAATAGAGTAGTTCATTCCAATAACATAATGGTCAGATATTTTTGTTTTAAGGACAAATGCATCAACTAAGTTACAGTTCCCATTATAGGCAATATGGTCAATACAAGACTGTGTTAAGGTGCCTCCCCTAATGTCTTCTCTTGTATATTCGTTAATTAAATGTAGGTAACCATATGAAGATAGCATTTCTTTGTACCTAAATACATTACTCTCATTCTTGCTTTTCAAATTAATGTTTATATCACCAATGATGACAGTTTCCTTGAACTTACTACTGCAGATATTTTGTTCCAATTCATTCAAAAATAGCTTAACATCACTGTCTGGGGGTCTATATATAGCTGCAATCCTCAATATTTTCCCATTTAAAAATATATTGCCAACTAAAGATTCCATATGACCCATGCATACATTATCACAAATGAATTTGACATTATTTTTTACAAAAAGCATTATTCCACCCCCTCTTCTATCCTCTCTAAGGGAGAAAAACATATCAAAACCGTCAATGTTGTACCTATCAGTTTCAGTTTTACGAATATTTACTTCAGATAGTACTATACAAGTTAAATTCAAGTTTCTTTTAATAACCTCTAGAGTTAGGATAAAAGAGTTCCAGTTTTTCCTTAATGATCTAATATTTAAGTGTAACACACTAAACTTATCCCTATCATCATCCTGATAAGGGAGGTCTGATAAGCTATCAATCACAGAGGTGTTGACAAAAGGCTTTTTTATAAAGGACAAACCATCCATAATATAGTTAGTGTGTACTATTTATCTTGTGAAAAAATATCAAAAATTTTTACATTGAGTTTTGATAGAGAAAAACCAATTATGCTAAGTTTGAGAGATCACCTTCACAGTGAATTTTTTTGGCCAAGGAGTTTTCATCTTTTTTTATCATAATAATCCCATCTTTTACCCATACATATTTGTAACCTAAGTCTCTGGCTTTAGTTTTAGATTGCCATAGTAATTTTTTATAAAAAGGTGTGAGACATTCATTTACATAGATATTCTTTTTATAAATATTTCTAATTCCCTCACCTTTTAGAGACCGTCTTTTTTCAAGACATTTTTGTTTAGACGCTTTGTTTTTGAACTTCGCGATTACTTTCACCTGCCTATTTTCATCTCTAGTTTCAATGGCATAAATACCTTTGAATGTGCTAATTGAGGTTTAAAAGAATGTGCAGATCCCTGATTTGGAGTTAATGTCAGATCTCCTAATATTTAGTGGTATAAACTACTTATTAAATTTATTACTTTCCCAATGGATTCATTTGAACTTAACATCAGCTTAGATAGACCCATCGACGTCTTGGGAGCCATTTGGGTCGTCTCTGAGACATCTCTTAGATGGGTTTCTGCTATATGAGTAACTTTTGGTTATCCTACCAATTTCGCAGGATTTTCACACTCCTAGTGTCATGATGTTATTTTTCACTGCAATAGAAATTTAAAATAGAATATGTAACGAATGTAACCTATTGCAAACCTACTTTTGCCGTATCTAGTCGATTATTTCATTAACACCAAGTATGTATATGATAGCGCCATGCATTTCAGTCGAGAATTAAATTATTTATCGTTTGTCAGGTTTTCTGTTCTTTTTACGCTGTCAAGATTACCGAAATAGGTCTCTCTCGCATATTATTCAAAGAAGAACATTCATGCAACTCATTCTCTTTTACATGTTTAGCTTTTCCGCCTGTTTTGCGGACTCTATTATTTCAATTTTTACCGCATCCTTGTATAGAATTCCTGTCTATTGGTAAATTTGAGCTCATCCGATATAAATCCCTGAGGGTGCGATTATACAACAGGAAATGTCAGTTTCGATACGTAAAAATATTCTCAGCTTAATTCAACTGTTCATGAAATATATCTAAAATTCTGCAGACTTATAATTCGAACTGATTCTTACACGAAAAAGAGACAAATTACAAATTAAGGTACTATCGAATTAGGAGATATATTTAGAAGGACCTCCATACGAATTATCAAACGTGCAATGGATTTTATATTCCCTCTAACGTAGTAAATTCCAAGCAAGAAATGACGTGACTAGCGTTATCTCTAATGTCGTCAGCCCTTTAAAAATATGTATTCATAAATCTGTCATATATTATAAATGATAAGACAACCGTTACAATGCAAATAAAGCAGGCTAAAGATTATGCCAAGCAATAAGAGAGCAAAAGATTTTTTGCACAGAAATAAATTATCTTTCTTCGTTCTTCAAAACTCAAATATCTTTGAAATTATTAAAAATTAATATCTTAATTTTGAATTTTTTATAATAAATCATCATCATTGAAATTATTAAAATATATAAAAATGAAGGATTGATTCAAAATTGTCTTTTGAAAAGAGGATTTAAATCACGCTCAAATATTGAATTTTTCAGAATATTCCAAAACGCAACTTCATTAAACAAACAAACATGAAGGGTGTCTTGGAAATTAAGTAACCTGGAGATAAATAATACGAGGTTCAAACGGAATAAGGACAGTGTTTTTTTATGGTTTCTTGAAATTTGTGCTCCAAAGAAATGAAGTAAAAAACCGCTAGTTGTTCTCTTGACAACAAGGTTCCTTACCGCACCATCTTTAATGAAATCATAAGTGCATTGCTAATTGGTGCGTAACTCCCTAGCCACACACACATAAATATATTCCAAAGATATAATAATAATGTATATTCGAATAGCATGATAAGCGGAAGAGCGTAAGGAACATGCGTTTCAGAATTTTACGAAGATGAATTTAGGCTCACTGGGACGCGTGAATGATGTGATTGATTTCAAATTTTCAACTATTTTTCGGAAATTATGGGGTATAAAGTTTAAAACAAGATCATATATATTCGCTTTCTTGTAATTTTACCTCAAAAAGAAAAATATGTTACGTCATTAAGAAGTAGCATCGAGACTTATCGAATTTCTTTTTGTATGCCATGAGTTGTTTTCTCCTGTTTTTGCTAGAGAAAATATTGGACAACCCCAGCCAAAATTGGTAGCAACAATTTTCGGTAGTAAACCCTTAATTAGAGAAGTCGCAAAAAAATGCACAATAGTGAGGAAGGGAAATAAAGCTTCTGAGAACAGTTTTAACGTTGCTACATCAGATCTCCGCGGGACATTTACTTTTACAACATTCTCCATTTATTTGTGCCCTTTCTAATAGACGCAATTGAACGGAGGGCCACCAGGCAGTATTCAGGTTATAATAACAGCATTAAGCAAACAATAAGCCGTCAATAGTTGAACATCAGATAGGGCATCGGAAAGTGTTGGTCGTTCGCTGCATTGGGGACGATGAGGATACATTGAAAGCAGCTACTCACTGATGCATGTGGAATACCCATCTGTAATGTTTAAGATTTACCGAGTAATCCGTCTTAAGTTTTCCTCTCCATTTCTATTTACAAATTTATTTGTTTATTTTAATATCAGTGACATCAGGTTAGATGGAAGAAGAGAATTTTTAGAATCATTCTCGCCTTAATAAATACCTTATAGTATTATTTAATTAAACGATCAAATAACAATTGTTTTGCGGAACATATGCAGCATAACAAACAATAGACAAACAAATTGTTGAAGTGAAAGTAGTGTTAGAGCAACAATGGTCGGAAAACAGTTCCCAACAAAGGTGAGGTAAGTAAACAATGCACAAGAACACCAACAACAATGTGGAAATTTGACAACTTAGCTTCAGCTATGCCTCAAGGTGTTCAACACCTGCACATGCTTCCCTTTTTCTAGACTCACCACTCTCAGTACAGCGCGTAGGAGAAATTTCCTTCGGAGTAATGAGGCAGCTGGTGTTTGACTTGATAGAGAGAGACATCAAACAAATTAAGAGTGAGCATAGGTAAGTGGATTGTGAGTTATTTCGTTTGAAGCGTAGACGCAATCCGTGCCTTGATATGTTCATCCACCCTTAGGCGAGCGTTCTCTCCTCTGCCAACTACAGCGTATATCTCGTAGACAAACAAACAAACAGACAAACAAACGTTCACCTATGGTTATGTATTTCCACGAAGCTAGGACCGGCTCTACAGTACAAACAGGCATTGTATTTGCTCTTAGGCATTGCGCAGGTTTGGGAAAGAATAAACCGAAGGCGTATGAGTGTTTCGCATATAACACGGGACGGATAGAATGTCCTCTTGTTTTCTTTCCATTCATGAAATGTATAAAACTATTTCCATGCCTCTATTATAATTTATTCTGGGCTAAATCCCCTTAATCTAGGGAGTTACAGGGTATACACTCTCTGAAATCGTTTCCTACCGAAATTCATGCTCAGAAGCGGGCTTCTAGATTCAAAGGATGCTATGAATTACAGATGACAATTGGTAAATTAAGATGAAAGTCAATGATTGATTGATAAGATGATTAATTTCTTAATAGAATAGAAAGAGAAATTAGTTAAGTGAGTAAATTGTGAAAGGATTAGACGGATGGTTACCGTAAAAATCAGAATTTTCAGTTGAGAGTAAAACTAATGGGGTAATTTACGTAAAAACTACTTTAAAATGTGTTTACCATTCCATGAGTATATATAGAAGTATCGGTTTAATAAAAAAGAATTAAGTTACTGCCTATTAATAGGCTTACCATATTCTTAAGGCAGGACACAGGGATTTATCAAAATTATTTAAGACCGGGACGAAACCGAGACATTACTTTAAACCATAGTCTAGGTTACTTTTGAATATATTGAGTGGGTTTAGTGTCCAAGTTTACTGAGAAATTGCGTTCAAATAATGCCTCACATTAAAATCCTTGAACATTTCCTTTTACTTCTCCCTCAGAGTGTTTATTCAAACCGTGACTACTGAAAAATTGATCGAAACCATGCATTAAATCCAGGAAAGTCCCTGTAGAAGCGGACCGCATGGTAAATCTGATCATCAACCAGAAAAATGCAGACATAAGTCATAATATGTAAAATTCCACAAAATATCTTAATCATACTCAGAAATATAGTCTCCAGATCGAAAACGCAAAAAATTTGACATTAATCAAAGTATTGGTAAACCTTTCCTGAGAAAGTTTCAGATTGACGACCGCAGGCAAAGTTGAAGTCACGTCACACAAGAATTCATGAGGGTCCATAAGGAAGCCTTTCAGGATTAAATCTTATCGAAAAAGGTAATAAATAATGTATTTTATGTAAAATTAATCTGTTATCTCAACTATTATCTTTAAAACTGAATATGAACGACATCTAAGAACATATTTGAATGTCATTGCATTTGTTCAGAAAGAAAGATTTGTTCAGAATTAAACTATGGAAAGGAAGGGTAATAAGGGATTTGGCAGATTTCTTAATTAACGGCCGTATATTTGAGCGTCATATCAATATTTAACCAATAAATAAATTAACACTTCTCATAAGCTACTTCAACTACATCAGGTTGTTCCCGTTAACACCCAAAAAGGAGTTCCGGCAAAATTTACACATCTGCATGTACATAAAGATACTTTATGATTATTCTTTTTTCCATACATCGATTTGTTATAATTTTTAATTTAGTTTTAGAGGAATATAGTTCTATATTATGCATATGACATGTGGTTCAGAAATTTGTCTGCAAAGTAATTGCTAATACGCAACATGTAAAGTATAATACGGTAATGTCGTGACCTTTTCTCAGCAAGCTGCCAACGGTTAGTGGTATCAATCATTTAATTTATATAATAAATTATACACCCCAATCAAACCAGAGAGAGAACTAGATAATGGATCTCTGAAAGGATCTCTCGTATAGAGAATCATCTATATATCAATACCCCAAAAATATTAAGTCTTCGGAAAATATTTCAGATGTAAAATTCTAATTACAAAGTTTTAAAGATTTATATAATTCAATGTTAGCGATATATAAGATCCAACTCTGAAATGCATTGCCCTTAGAATAAATACGTACCACTGCCATTTAAAGTTGGGGATTTTCTAGCTAGCTTGGCTTTCATCCAAGAATTACTTTTATTTGAAAATGCTATTACATTTAAATTATAAAATTATAATTTAGTGAATTGCACTTTTAAAGTATAAATATTATGATGCTTAGGCTCTTATTAAAATATGTTTCCATACGTTGTAGATGGAAATGATGCAGAATGCCATTTCAAATAATGGTTGGTGAGTTTACGATAAACTTAGAAAAAATATGCTTTGATTATCAAAAACGATGTGTATTTTTGCGCTAATATTATTTTATGTTTAAGTTATTAAGTTGAGTTTAACGATTTCATTAGAGAATCTTTCATATGTGCCATTTAATACAACTATGTAAACATTCGTATTTATGGTGTAATGCATCATTTAAAGTCACTAAAATATTTAATGAGAGGTTAAGTGTAAATGGAGAAAGAGGTGATGAAAAGAATAAGAAACAGTTATACAACAAAGTTGAGGCCGAAGTAGTGGATTTTGGAGAAAGAGGTGTTTAAAGTTGGTCACATAGAAAAGCTGGACGGAGGCAGAATTACTAATATTCTATAGGATGAAGGGAATGGTTAAAAAGGGAGAAGAAGAATGAGAACATTAATTTGAACAGATAATCGATACTGAGGAAAATGGCAAACACGGAAGGAAATAACACGAGACATCAGTTAACTTGAAGTAATCCGTCTCTTCGTTCCATCTCTTATAACTATCATATTTGTTAACACGTAATAACGGTTAGTACGTTTCTGAGAGCTCTGGAAAGATATTATCTGGAAATTTTAATGGCTGGGGTTAATACAACATGAAAATTATTCTTCTGAATTTGAAAAAGGGTTGAAATTTTATACATAATTTTTACCCACCTTCTTGTGTGGGCGATTACCCTCAATATGGATTTTTACGTTATCCGGCTATAAAGATGGTTTTCTCACGAACAAAACCACCTACTTTTGTTTATTCTGTTTTTTGAGTAGTAAATACAAATGTGAAATAAGATAAGAAGTTAGGTGGAAGAGGCCCACTTGTCTATATCTTCGCTCTTTAAGGGCCAAATTGATGATAATGATAAACAGATAATTTTACGTAGTTAAATCCGATTTCACTGGCTGAATAATAATTTAGTTTTTTCATTTGATAAATGTTGTATTATTTCGCTTTAAATTAAGAAACGATATATTCTCCTATGTATTAAACTCGTAGCGGTGGGCATTTTTTAAAGGTAATTAGGTTAACACGAAATGCGATATGCACATGTTGATCTCTTACATTTCTAGTTAACCGATTTTCACTCTATGTGCATATGTATCTTTTTCATTAAATAAATAGGTAAAACATAAAATTTTAATGTCTCTACTAGCTGAATAATAGAGCTGCGATATACGATGCATCAATACATCATCTAATGCACTAGTTGCCTCTGTGTTCTAGAAAGGGTTAAGTGTTTTGTTCATACGTTTGTATATACGAATAAACTGTTTATTGCAGCGCCTTCGATATTTCAGTGAGTGAACATCACAAAATTTTCCTCGCTCAATCGCTGACGTTTCACATTTTATGACACAAAGTGCTAATTGGCCATCCGAATATTATTCTCTGAGGCGGTAAATCCTTTAAAGCGTTCGATTGCTAGGAAACGCGGAAGTACTCGTAATAGACTCGCATACGCTGTCGTCATAAAGTATGAGAGTAAAACGCAGTGCCCTGCGGAGTGTGTGGGGGGTCAGTGAATAGGTCATCTGGCGCCGATCATCTCAAAGGGGTATCTATGTGAAGGAGCACTCCCTTGAGCGAGTGGGGGAAAGAGAAAAAGGGTTGTGAAAGGCGTGGGTGGCGGACAACCAATCAACCCAACCAACCCCATCTAAGCCCAGCAGGGAGGTGTACACAGGGCTCTTTCAAGCGACGGACGCCATCTACCTGTGCGTTCCATCGCAAACACTGCACCCCACCACCACGTGCGCGTTCACATGCAGGAGAGCACAAAAGCGCGGATTGCGGCCGTCCGATAGACTCTCCTAATGAAGCAAGAGGAAAAAAGGGGGGTTTTATTACCTCTGTCCTTGCCACGGCTTTGGGATCCGATCACATCTCGTTCTCGGGGAAAATCTTATCGCGATGCTCTCTTGTTTTCGGAGGGTTGTTCGAAAGGCGTGGCTTTAGCTAATGCAACCGTCCGGTTGAATTTCTCAAATATCTTATCCGTTGTTTGATAATTTCCACCAAGTACGTTGTTACTTTCGCACATTTTATCATTTTTGAACTTTTGTTACCCTCTTGACCTGTTGCAATAAAATCATAGGACAATAACATATTAAATGAACGGGAACAATGACACATTTTATTGTTGAATTGTGTGCACCGGTGCCTCAATATCTGCGTAGTTTGATGCTCTTGCGCTTTATACGTTTTCACTTTAATACAGCATTCGCCGGCAACGTCGTTGCCAGGTCTACGTCTTCCAATTGTTGTAACTTTGTTGTTGTGTTTTGATTGATTTATTTTGGATTGCATTTGCATAGGGATATGCATATTATAAACATTGCGATATTTCTATATATAAGTAATTCATCTTTTTAAATAAAATGTGTTCGTTGTTCTCGAAAATCTCTATGCAAATGCTGAAACTCCATAAGAGTGAAATTCGTCACATCGGGGAGACTTCTGACATTATATGATGCGTAAACGACGATTGATAAAATTGACTTGATTAAATAATTAAAAATTAATGTGATATTTAAAACATTAAATATTTAATTTTCTAAAAATTGATGGACATTATTTGATGCATAACGTTAGAGAAATACTTATCTGAAAATGTTCCCAATTTATCTTCATATATTATTACATACAACTGACTTTCAATCTAAGTTTAGAGCTTATAAAACAGGCATTTTCTATGAGAAAAAGAAGGTTGGAACACGGCTGTTTATGAATTAGAGGTTTAAAAACACTTCACAAATGTGGAGATCCCCTGAGGATGGAGGCTATGCCTCCGAAATGATCATTGGGCCTTCCTAGAAATCGGTCATCCGGAGCTTCCCGTTTGTCTCTGAGCGTGAGTTCCACTTACCGAAAGACGGCTTACGGAGTATATTTAAACCTCTAAGGCAGTATCTAGTTTTAGTGCCCCCTTCTTAAACGACTAAGTAGCCAAGGATAATAGAAAAAAACAAATTTATTCTATCTTATGAGAATATGGATCTGTTATTAGAGTAAACTAGTAATATGTACATTTTAACACCCGCAAAATTGTTCACAATGCATGTGACACGAATGTTAAGGTCCTGATTTGTAAAGGTTCTGTGAAAATTGGGCTAAAATTGTGTATTTTATATAGGAAATTACCAATTTTGAGGATCACTTTGAGGAATTTCAGTTACAAAGGAGAGAGTAATCCGATCTAACAGGTGATCATATTATTTCAGAAAGATCTGCGTTTAGCGTCAATGTGGTTAGAAGAAACAAACTCGCAGGAAATAAAGGGATGAAAATCTTGACAATGTAATATGTTTTACCCATTCCTGGAGTTGCAAAGATAATTTCATATGAATTTTATTTGAATATTTATATTTTTATTTCTATATGAATATTTAATGAGAAGTCCTTAAGTAAAAGGAAAATTCTTCTATATTCTCCTTCTAATCGAGCTTTTTCGTTGAAATAAACTTTTCGTTTTAACCCTTGTATAAAGCGTAGCACCTCTTTTTTCTACCTCTTTGAGGATTTATTTTAATATTATTGTTTTTTCTTATTAAAGTGGTTTTTAATGTAACCCTACGTAATAAGCCGGACTTTGAGGAATGACACAGTAAAAGAATGAAGAAAAACATTGCTTCTTCCACTATATATTTTTAAAAAATTTCACCACCGGTTTCTGCTACAACATCATCATCGTTATTAGGTGCTTAGATTAGGTATTATAGTAAAAACTAAAATTTCTCACTCAATGCTATTTAATCTCTCATTATCCTCCCTTTCATTTATACCATTCAACAACCCTCGTCTTTTTTCTTCCGAATACCTTATATACTGAAATAACTATCTTCAACAACGCATCCCCTGTGAATTTTCGACCTTCCCATTTGTTCTACGAGTGTCTACGCGTAATTTTTTCCTATCAAAGCCCTTTCTTTTCCCAGCATCTCTAGCATTTCCTCGTTTGTTTATGTTCCATTCCAAGCTACTCTTCCCATCCCACGCCACACCCACATCTCAAATATCTACAGTATTTTGATGTCCTTTTATCCTTAGGATCCAAGTTCCGCACCCATTTGGCAAAAGAAAATTCAGAACGAAGATTTATCCAAGCTTTCCCCATTCTCTTCGTCAGCAGTTCCCTCCGCTTCACGAAGGCAGGTTAGTAGTTGTGGAGGTTAATGTTTTAGCATTTTCCTCATTTCTCGTACAATTTTCATGGCTTCTTCGCACAGTGAGTGTAACTGAGTGAAATTCAGATGGAGTATGCCAAGCAGTACAGTGTGATTCAAGCAAAGGATGACTCCCGTCAACGTTATTCGAAGCGACGATGCGTCTCAACTCTCTAACCTCGTCGTTCACAAGCGCATTTCGGCCGGCAGCTGTTTCGAGATTCGTTCAAACACTACGTTGCCAACCTAACGTTCATCACAAAGCGTCAAAGCTTTAGGTCGTCGCTTACTTATCGTTTCCTTCAAATTAACACAAAATGAATAAATCGCCTTATAACGCTTCGATTCTTTTTAAATCGTATTTTTAGAAGGTCTTACAAAAAGGAATAACAACTATTTATCGTTAAATTGTTAGATGGAAAAGTATAAGGAAATATATAAAGGGAAATATAAATATTATAAGAAAAATACTGAAGCCTAAAAGTCTACTCACACATTCAATCTTCTGTTTGCTCTACTCACATATTTAATCTACTACTATCGATAGATTAGCGTAGGGTTTTTAAACCCACTCTCATGCTTGTTTATTCAACTTTAGTATTACATATTTCTTAAGTTATTATTCGAAGCTTTTGATACTCTCAAATCTAATTTTTTTTCCCCCAAAACATCTCTTTTTAGATTAATCCCACCAACTATTGAATGCAACTAAACTTTCAGTCCAGCATGTCCGAGCTTAATTTAAATTGAATGTTATGTCTATATTGATTGGTTGCATCACTTTTCATGCTAGAAATATGATATCGAGGTAATAATCATCATATTTAAGTAGGTCCCGATCATCTTCGTAATTCTATTAAGCTAACTCCCTAATATTCTTGCGAGAAAGTGAGGGATGAAAAAGGCATGGTGCACATGCTTGATTTTAAATCAAGAAATAAAGGAGAAAAAATCAACCGTAGTCGAGAATCGAACCCTGGTCTCCCACTTTCCGGGAAGTTGCTCTAACCTCTAAGCTACCAAGTAAAAATGTACCATCTTCAAGAATCTATCATGGAGAAGACAAACTGTTGAAATCTAAAAATATCTAAATCGAAAACAATACTCTGTGACCGATATAAAACTCTTTCCTCAATTTCTTGTAATTATAATCGCTTAAACTGAAAATTTTTCAAAGTGTAGGAATTCTTAGTAGGAATGTTTAAAATTATATCTTTTATTAAGCTACGCAAAAATACTTATGCAAGAGCTGTTCATAACATAAAAAACCGATATGTGCATCTATTTCGATTAAAATGGAAAATGAGCTACGGAAACTCTTTGACGAATTCTTTTACGGCTGGCGAAGGAGATAAATTCGAAAGTCTCGGTTTATGTTTACCGGGAAAGTTCGAGGAAGAGATGGTGCGAGCGAAATGTAAGCAGAAAACGGGCACATTACGAAGGAAGAACAAATGATGCGGCAGAAATAGGAAATGTGAGACGAAGAGATAAAAAATATTCCGCAGTTCCAGAGAGGGAAAAAGGAGTGAGTGGATTTGATGGGGCGAAAGTAAGGAAAAGGCGGAGAAGAAATGGAGCACCTTCTCTCATAGGGATGATGCGAAGGATTGTGGATTTCCAAGGAGAAAAATTTTATACATTTGTTTCATAAATGTGAAAGTAACAGTTGTGGTTCGGCTTGATCTCAGAGAAAATGAACACCCATCAACCATATAATGCTAAACAGAGAATGGATCTCGAGCGAAGATGGAACTGTTTAAGCAAATCTCTCCTAGGGAAATTTTTTCTACTTAAACGCCTACGCATTTGAAATGCAATGCAAAATGTTCATAATGAAACAATTTTAAATATATTTAAATTCAGTGCTACTTTATTGTGTATGTAATTGCTGTAATGGTTTAGCAGAACCGTCGATAGATAACCGTTAAGGAAACCGCCTTAGAGTGCAAAAAAGTATCACAACAACAATAAATAAATGAAAAAAAAATAGGGTGCCAGCTATTCAAATTCAGAAAAAAATGATGATATTGAAAATATATAACTGCTAGGAATAGAGGAAGGTGAATACTATAGCACAGAAGAGTCGTGCGGCTGATCCCAGAGGAATAACAAGCGTGAAAAATACCGATATAAGTGGGACGCGAACCTAGGTCTCCCCTACATTTATCAATAAAGATATACCGAATTAAATATTGTTACTATCGATGAGTTACAGACATTTATCAATAGTATTTTTCGTGGAATATATGAAATAAGGAATTCCAAACATTAGACGCAGAGGGGATGTTTTGTAATTCCGTGAAATACGGTGAATTTTTAATGCTTCTGGACAACCATGCATTTAAAACCGCAGTTATAGTTAAGTGGTAGTAGTATTAATTGCAAGTGCTGCAACAGCTGAGGTCATTTAGCAAGGGGGATGCGAACCCGGTACCGTTTTCATCGAAGGCGAATTCGTAAGCCCATTTGGGAGCCTTTTATTAAGTGAATACTGCTTACATTTTGCGATTAGCTTCCGTACACGGCTTTCATTTTTCTTGAATATTTCCATTAATCGTTAATAAATCGTTACTTCAGGTAGAACTAAAGAAGAGCATTTTTCGTTTACTTAAGTTTTCTTTAAATGATGATCGTCGTTATAAGAGAGAAGAAAATTAAAAGAAAGGAGATTAGATGCTAGGCTGCGATAGCTTGATAAATTCGAGGAAAGTACATTTGCGGAATACATAGTCGGTATTATGATGCTACTGCGGCCGATCCGACAATGAGTGTAAAATAAGAAAATTGATACGAGGACAAGTCGTTTTAGGGACTCATTCTTCCGCGAACGTTATGCGAAAACAATAAGCCAAAGACGTAACTCGGACGGTTGTTGTTTACACCCCCCCCCCCCACCGCCGAAAGGCGGCTTGCAGGGTATTTATGTAGATGTAGATGTAGAAGTTGACGGTAGAGCATTCCGACAGGAACTCGAAATCTACCTCAGCCGAGGATGTAGATGGATGAAACGCAGACAACCCTAAGGAGACATCAGTAAGGAGATTTAAATCCCGCGGATTATTGAATTTACAAGTCAAAGGGACTACGCACTCCGACGAAATATTCTCAGGGTATCTTAAGGATGGTCTTAACTTTTTGGAAAGGAATTCAATGATTTTCTCAAAACATTGACAACTTTGTTTGTCGAGAACCTCTGGAATATCATTTTTCCTTGCATCAACTTTTCAATTTGAATTTCTTTATTACTTTAGCTGAATATCTTTTTAAATGAAAAACTGATCTTTTTGGTTGTGTTTCGAATGAGATAGTGTTGATGAGGTGATGTGATGGTTGAAACACAAATTTCAAAGTTGGCCATATGACTCTTACAAGTGAAATACATAATACCCATTCACGTAAACAACAATATCAATCACATAATACTCATTCTGCAACATATATAAGACGAAAAATCTTAATTAAATGCCGCGTTAAAAGTTTTCGATAACTTCCGAAATGGTCTCTGCATATGAGTGTGAGGAGGCATGTTCACATAAAACTCTTATTTCTTATGAAATATTCTTATCTTTGCTAACTATTCGCGCAGCACGAACCAACCATAACTGGAACAGACGTTTATGCAGTCTTCTTCAACTCTATATCACGTTAAAACAAACATATTTCTGAACTGATAATCTAGGGCTTTTGGGGATACGTTCGCACAACAGAAGAGCGGCAGAGGAGAGGAAAATGCGTGAGAAGACCTTGAAAATGGGGAAGAAGATGAGGAAAATGGGTGGAAAGGAGGAAAAGGGAAGAGCGTAAAAACGGAGAGAGAGATAAATGAAGGGATCTATGAGCAGAGAAGACTCTTCACTTCCTTCTGGAATTGCCCTTGGAGGAGTGCGATACATTGGGTCATAATCCAACGAGTACGTCCACTTTGGAGCCTTGTCTCGACTCCGCTGTATTTTACTGCTGCTCTTCAACTTCCACGACGTATTATCTCTTCAGCGACATCTGTTAGATGCGAAACTCCGTCTTCTTGGATGCAAAGTTTTATATTTCGCATTATCAGTTTCACAAAAATAGGATGCAAATGGAATAGAATTATGGAGAATGGATTCTAGAAGAAGTGTGCGCTGTAAAGTTAGACAAGGTAGGATGAGAGATGATTAGGCAAAGAAAGGATGTTGACTAAAGGAAAATCTGTGTGACTAGTTGGAAACAAGTTGTGTGTAGAGAAGAGAGAAATTGAAGCAGAAGGGGAAATGTTGTGCATGACGGTTGTCAGAATGGTTCTAAAGGGAATGGGAGATAGGAATGAAGCTGGATGAATGTGGCCAAGAAGTTGTAGAAGAGATATTCCTAACTTTAAGCAAAGAAGATGTCTCTCTATATATGAATGTCCGAAACGAAGAAAGTTGCATAATTGCAAGGAGGTAACGTACGGATGAGCAGACCAAATAAAGGAGGCAATTAGAGTGGATACCCGAGAAATTAATGCATTTAGGTACCTATAATTTGAACGCTTTGCAAAAATACGGTCACGTTTGAGAAAAATGCGACATTATTCGAAATTCCTTCAACTCTCCTAGAGGGATAGTTATACATTCCAAAACTAGTATTAGTACTAGTATAAGCCATATCGTTCTACCTGTAACGGTTGCAACTATTTCGAATTTACTCCCGTAACTCAATCACAAGTTCACCGCTCTCTCCGTAGTATAAAGTCGAAATCCCAAGGAGCGGAAGGTATACCAATTACAATTATTCATAAATTAATGAACTTCAACCTTCCTCTAGTGACTCACATCTACAACTGGTCTATTCTCCAAGGCAAATTTCCAAAACAGCGGAAAAAAGCTCTAGTCCACCCCTTACCCAAAAAGTCATCCTCCTCTACATGCACCCAACACAGACCAATCAGTATCCTACCAGCTATTTCTAAGGCCTTGGAAAAGTTAATTCACGAACAAATTAGCTCTTACCTTACAACAAATCGTCTTTTTGACCCCTACCAATCTGGCTTCCGTCGGTCACATAATACAGCTACAGCCTTGATAAAGATTACTGACGATATTCGCCGTGCCATGGATAGCAGAGAAGTAACTGTTCTGACCTTACTGGACTTCAGCAAGGCCTTTCATTCCATAGATAAAGACATACTAATCAGCAAGCTTCGTTTGCTGTGGTTTTTCCTCTGCCTCTCTTCGGTGGTTCTCTTCCTACCTCAGTAATAGCACCCAAAAGGTCATTTATGATAGTTCCTCCTCCGAATGGCTTAAAAACCATAGAGGCGTACCGCAAGGATCTACCCTCAGACCATTACTATTCACAATCTACATTAATGATATCGCTGCTAACCTATTAAATTGTAATTACCACCTCTATGCCGACGATCTACAGCTCTACACTCACTCACCAGCATCTTATCTCAACCATGCCATATACCAAATGAACACTGATATTTCATTGATAAACGATTGGTGTATAACAAATCAACTAGCAATCAATCCATCTAAAAGTCAATCTATTATAATTGGGCATCCTAAACTTATATCTACCTTAAATAAAAATTATTTACACCCCGTTAAGATTGTCAATGAAAATATCCCGCTCTGCCAAAGTGTTACGAATCTAAGTCTTTTAATCAACGAATCTCTAACTTGGGGAGATCAAACTACTAAAATACGGAAAAATGTAAACAGGACTCTACACTCTCTTACACGACTAAAAGCTTTTCTTCCTCATTATCTTAGAAAAAATCTCGTATCTTCACTATCCTATCCCAGAAATCGGTAATCCGGAGCTTCTTGTTTGTCTTTTGGCGTGAGTTCCGCTTGCCGAAGTACGGCTTACGGAGTGTTTTTGAATCTCTAATTCATTAATAGCCGTGTTCCAACATTCTTTTTCTTACAGTATTGCGTACATAATTCATCCATGGCTATTGAACGACTATTGATGAAGGAAAACTATAAACATCAGGTAGCTTGATAATATTAGCAGTAATGATACGCTAGCCTTTTGGGGTGACAAAATACCCCATAGAATTGGTGGTGGTGGTGCAATGGCGCTTTCACTAATGCTTGTTTAACGAAACAATTTAACACATATCTTGTATTGAAAAGTTTAAACCATTGAAATATCTCGCAAATCATGGTTTACAACGTAAGGATTTTGATCGGCTAGCTTTTCATTCGTTGTTGTTGTTTGAAATTTGGAAGTCGTAACTAGTGTTCTCTAGAACCAGAAGAAAGCTCCCACCCTAAGGATTTGCTACAAATAAATAAGATATTTTTCTTTGAATCCTCAGATCGATTGATTTCTAATATTAAGTCTAACATTTCCGTAATCATAGCTGGTTGATAAAGTGAACTATTAAAATGATAGATATAAATTCCAATATCGATATTGGTAGAATGAACTCAGCAGTAATAATGCCACGATGTAATATTATCTGAGAAAAAATACTTACGCGCGCACGTAATGTATATATCCATTAAGGGTCACCAACACCACAATAATTTATTAGAGGTTTATAAACACTCTAATAGCCGTTATGTAGGCGGTTCTCGTCTTTCATTCCGTGACCGAAACAGGAAACAAGTGAAAGGAAAATGATTAAACGGTCTTCTAGAATCGCCTAATATTCATCGAACTCTGATTATGATGGCATTGTTATTGAAATGCGTATTAGGGGATTTGTAGACGGTAGGTTAATCCAATTTCTTTCCCTAATTTTCTGTTTGGGTCACAGAGGAACTGACATAACGGCTCTTGGAGAGCTTTTAAACCTCTTATTCAGTAACCGCGTTGTTCATTTTTTTCCTTAGAACGGTAATTCATCATTACCTTTCCATTTGTTCTTTGTGTAAATCCCTATATTTTGTTCTAAATGTTTTCTAAAACCTTCATCTAGACTTCATAATACAAGACGCTCCTTTTTAAGAAAGGTTTGAGATGCCTTGCAAAAGATTTTTCTGAATGATATGTGCATTATTTGCGCTAAGTATTAAGTCATCCTCACTGATTACAACAAATTTCCAAAAAGATTTCGGCTTATAGAGTTGAAATGCCACATCTTTATTGTTTCAGCAAAGTTATTAACATTGTCAAATTACGGTTTCAATTTGAAGCACTAAAGTGAAATAATAATTTTGTCACAACATTGCAATATCTCGCAAATCATAGTTTATGACTTACAAGTAAATATTTCTTTCCGCTAGCTTTACATTGATTGCTGTTGTTACTGGAAATGTAAGAATAATTTTCACGTAGCCACACCGGGCAACTAAAATTTCGGATCAGGGAATGAGGGTGGATTTAAAGTGAGAGGAAGACCAAGAAAATAATTTAAATAATAATATTAAGAGATAAATACTTGCTTACGCTAAATGACAAATTCATCATTTGTGTCAAATCATCGTGAAAACATTTTGTAGAGTTTATAAAAAAGTTAGGAATAAATGAGTTCCACTGTACATAATCTCGCAGATTAAGGATCAAATAATGATAATTATATTTTCCTGTCTTCAAGCATCTATGAATCTTTTCAAACATTAATTTTTAATCTTTAGACTACGCACATATTTATATATACGTGATTTAACTGAAAAAAAATTAAAACATAGGCTTACTAATTTGTAAACGTTGTGTTTCCCAACTTTGAGATACGGCTCCTGGAACAAAGTCTTAAATAATTTGAGGAGTTATAAATAGCCCTGTGCCCAATGCGTTAAGAGAGAGAGTAAGGAAAACCAGACCCATCGGCAAGAGAGTTCGAGATTGAAAGCATTGGAAGGCAACGAACGATGTAAGCGACAAAACAGAGTGTAAAACTGGAGGATAAGATATTTCCTTGTGGGAATGGAAAACCCTTAGGGGTCGGACAGTGGAGAAGGGCTTGTACGGTGGCAAGGTGTTCTGCTGGAGGGAAGTTTGGAAGGATCCTCTCGAGTGTTTGTGGAAGAAACAATGGAAGGAAGCGAGGTGTGGAGGTCACGGGTGAGGGATCTGTAAAGAGGAATCTTGGGGTTTGTGCCGTCCTCTTCTGGGTGTGGGCAGAGGAGTTCCGTCGACAATATTCCACTACAGCGGGTTGTGCTCTCGGAGAAGGCGGATCAGGAAGGGGACGAAAAGGGGGAAAAACGGGGGGTAATGGGCTGCGCAAGGACAGGAAGGGAGCAGATAAAGGGCTCTCATAAAATATTATGAGGCCGTGGAAAATGGTAAGACGGAGGAAAGAGAGGAAATGGGATTGAAAGCGAATAGAAGAGAAAAGAATCGAGACGATCGAGGGAGTTTTATGTCAAAAATGGAATTTAATTCGTAAAAAAAAGAGGCGAAATTACAAAAGCTGCTTCCATTTTCATCTTAAGTTGATAAACAGGATGGAAAACGGTTTAATTTACATCAAGTTCTCACGCACAATTTTTTCTAGAGATTCACGTGTTGTAAAGAATTTTTTAATTATATAATTGAATTAATAATTATATAATTATAATTAGACAAGAAAATATGAATTCATGTGCGCCGTGTATGAATTCGTTGAAGCAAAGATTTCTGAAAGGATTCGAAGGTTTGGAAAACTACTGAAAAAACTCGTAACAGGCAATCAAGGTGAAAGGTAACTAAGTTTTAAGAATGCGATATGTGTTAAACTTGGTTTTATGCACTTTAACTAGTTTAACTCAGTTTTTGCCATGCTATTATCAATGAAATTCTACTCGATATTATGACATCTTTCCAAAAATCAGTTGATTACGAGAAGAGCTTATAAAAAAATCAATAACTTGTACGAAAAACTACTGATTGAGGAAACTTAAAACCGGTTTAAGCTATAGATGCGAATTTAATTTCACAATGTCGCTAGATGAACCCTGAAAAGGAATGAAAAAATCGTTGAATTCTCAAAGGATATCGCTAAACTTATTCAAAATTTAATCAAATTCACTTATATGTATGGAATGTCAGTTCAGATATTAGACAAATAACTATATTTTGTAGTAGCATATTTTTTTGTCTTTTATCAACTGAGAGTAATGTTACTTTAATTTAAATAAGTCAAAAATTTAATTGAAGAGTACAATGCTGCTTCATAGAATATGAGATATCGCTGAAACAGAAAATAGGTCGCTTAAAAAAGGAAAAGTCGCTAGATTTTGCGTCATAATCGCTACAGGTAAGGGAGTGGTAGTTGAGAGGGGAAAGGTGGTGACGCGTGAGAGGGAAGGAGAAAGGAAGAAACAGGCAATGTAAAATAAAGTTAGTCCTGCTGAGGGAGGAGGGGGAGGAGACGGTCGTAAGATGGATGATAAATTTTGGGAATCATATTTATAATATCTTTGGCATTAATTATCGTTACGTAACAAAATTAATTACAAGTTTCATCTGAACAATTATTATTAATAAAACAGTAAAAGGCAAGGTTTCTTGTGCATTCGACGCCTTAATTGTTGACTCATTAGCTAATGACGCCCTTAAAATCTGCGTCAATTGTTACGTAATACTAAATAAATATTAATAATCACTTTTTACTTATAATATTGAAAAGTGAAGCATCAAAGACGTAAAAAAACTAGTGAGGTCAATAATAATTTATTGATTATTATGAGTTATCTTCCTATCTGACAGTTAATGATGTAATAACAGTTAATAATACTTGATTACAGACTGAGGCCGATAGGCTGTTTTCCACGAATTTGAGTAGCAAAATTTCATGAATATTTATATAAAGTCTCTCATTCCCTTTAGCTGTTCTATACTTCGATATTCGGAAGTAATTTTAATACATGTTAAACGATTAGTATGTATATACTTCCATCTGAAGGCGTTAACCGTATATGGAAATATTGCTATTGAATACAGTGATATACATACACTTAACGGTGGAATTTATATTCGGAAAAGTACGTTCGTCAGAAACATATATGTGCAGCTAATCCTTTAATAGATATCGCAGTAATCCGTCAAGTACAAAAACTCACGGATAATTCAAGTAGATATCTAACAATCTGGTTACATATATATATAATGAGATCATCCTCGGTGAATGCGATTTCATAGCAGTAATTCTATCACAATTGATTGCATCAGTAATGTCATCGACAAAATAAAATTTGCAGCTAATTTAGTACGTAGGACGTTTTATTGCTCTAATTTACTCGTTAGAGCATGATAAATACCACGGTTGATTTATGCTGGGATTGCTTATCCATTAAAATATCAATGGGCATTAAATTAAGGTCTTTAATAGGTTAGAATCTAACTGACTGTGGAATGCACTCTAGGATGCAATATAATTATACTAAAAGTTGTTTAACCAATCATATGAAGCATCGTGATATTTGGTATTAAAATTACATTAAGCACCGTAGCAACAATTACCACATCATTATTTTAAGATGCACACAATAGACGGCCGTAAATAAAACTTTTATATAACTGGTGAATAGAATAGTAACAGTGCGCTGAAGATGGTTCAGAAACAGGTTTATTCTTTCTTGCAAATAAATTCTGCGGTTCCTGATGAAATACCTTGATGAGGAAACATTTTCCATTCGTTTTACACTAATGTCTCAGGATTTTTTGTGATACAAAGGTTACTGAGGAATGAGTATTGCTAAATATTAAATTTATTCTAAGTCACCACTTATTCGATCCAATGAAATGCTTCATTAATTGTGCTACATTTACGGAGTACCATTCCACTGGTAGCATTATGGCTCATTTAGAGGAGCAAAAGAGTACTACATCACCCCACACCTTGCTTAGTCGCTTTACTTCCTCTTCAAAGCTTTTTGTAGCTGAAGATAGAGGGGTTGTGGATCCGACAAGACTTTGAATCGTTGAGTTTACAGAGGGACGATTTCTGCTTGGTTAGGTAGCTAAATGGGTATATTTGTATTGTTTTTAAATACATTTAATTAATTCTAGCTATTTAAAGAAGAGACTCCAAATTAGTTGGGCAATTTTGCATGGTTCCATACCTCCAACCTTAACTAATAACGGCTTTGAGTTTTATGGATGGAAGCAAGAAGGCTCATGAAATACGACAAAACACTGATTTAAATCATTGTCAGTTAATAAATGTAAGATTAAGCATTGAAGTTTGTAGTAGAAAACATAATCATGGTAACTAGTAAATAGGAAACTTCTTTAAAATCGTCCGGACATTTCCTGAAAGAGCCATCCAATTTTCAAAAAAATCTTTTTAAGTAGGTAATGAAATAACAGTACATAATCAAAGTACATTTTTCAATGGTCTATCTTAATGGAAAGTACCATAAACCATTTTTTCAAAAATTGCGCTCAATGTACTCGTATTTAAACGGGAAGCAGCGGCAATATACCAATTTTGAAAACTCGACTACGTTTAGTTTTAAAGTTATTGGGAAAATTAGAAATTCTACTTCGTCTGAAGTCGAATCGTGTACAGTTAGGTAAATAAAAAGTAGCATATGTACTTACTCATGAAATACTTTATCATCCTGTCAAATTTCATTAAAATTGGTTAGATAGTTTTCGAATGATGCGATGACAGTTAGACAAGATATGGCAGGTGGTGTATGACAGGTGGTGTATGGCAGTCGGTATATTTACTGCTTTCTTAATCTATTCTGCTTCAGTTATAGTTTTATCATATGTTTAGATATATATGTATAATATAACGGCGCTACAAACATCTTTGATACAATTACTCTAGAGGAAAAACATTAATTAAACATTGTTTTTCAATTTATATTTTGCAATGGTTTACTTTAAATACAAATTTACGATAGCATATTTGGACGTATTAGGTTCCCGAATTTCAATCATATGAAGGTCTCGTCGCCCTTCATATGATGATTTGTCTTTCGTTTAATTTCAATTTCTTCTTTGTTTTTTTATTTGAATATATTTACTTCATTGTTCATTGTGAGTTCATCGTAATGATGCATAATATACGATCTTAAATAATCAAGCTACTTAGGTACCATTTGGTGTTCTTCTCATTTCTATTTCTTAAAAATTACATGTTAAGTGCCTCGTACCCAGGTTAAGTATACATCACCCAGCAGGTAGGGAGCACTGTACAGTGAGCGCTACCTTAGGTAGGGTTCACTGTACAGTGAACGCTACCTTAGGTACGGCTCACTGTACAGTGCTCCCTACCGGTTAAGTGCTCCGTGCCTCCTACACCGGCTTCATCTTCATGGTAGTTCTTCATGATGAAACAGAAATAAAAACTGGAGTCTTTATAAGGCTACTCGCCGTATAAAGACACCAGATTCGACTAAGGTGGTGAAAGCGCTCCCGGGTTCGAATCCCGGTGGGAGCCTATGTGCGAAATGACCTAAGCTGTCGAAGCACTTTTAAAAAATTACTACTACTACTACTACTACTCGAACAAGGTTTCACGAATATGGAAACCAACTATCGCTATGCTACGTCATATTAGGTAAAACAATTAATAGTTTCTTGTCGTTTAATTGAATTATCAGTCCTGCATCTTTAATTTTCCCTCAAAGCATATATCTGAAGCTGTTTCTGATTCACGGAAGTTAGTTTTGAAAATGGCCCAAATCAACGCAAGTGTACAATAATAATTTCTTGGTTTGTCACAAAATAAGAAATGCATGGCAGACAATTTTTCCGGTATGGCCCCCGGATAGCCAAGTAGTTAGCGCTTTCCTTCGGTGAAGGTGGTAACGCGTCCGCCTCCAAGTGTGAACCATGTTGACACAACAAGGCGCAAAAACCTTTGAATGGAACATGAATAAATAAGCAGTGCGTCCTATATGGTCTAGAAGAGATCAATGGAGCGAAATATCTGAAATAATAAACAGCTAAGACGACTGAAAGAAACCTGCTCGAGTCCCAACTATTAGGTTCGAAAATCCCACTAGTGGGACACTTGCAGCCAGCTGGGAAGCACCGGCGTAGTAGACATAAGGAGAGAAAAACAAGATGAAAGCAAGATGCAATAAATAAGGGAGGAGAAGTGAGGAAGTAAAGAAAAGGCGATGCGAGAGGAAACTGAAAATAAAAGTATTTATATAATAGTGGGGGGAAAAAAGCAGTTGAATAATTTAGGACGATATGAAAGAGACCGGATGGAATAAGATGGAGAATTTATGAAAAGTTTACGATGGGATTGGAGTGGAAGGAAGGAAAAACACGGAAGAGATACACCTGATTTGAACGAGAAGTACCATTGTCACTTCACTTCGCGCACTGTATTGTGGAACAATTGTCTGCCATAAATTTCTTATTTTGTGACACACCAAGACATTTTTATTGTACACTTGCGTCGATTTGAGTCAATTTCAAAACCAACCTCCGTATTCGGTTTAAGAGCATAGGAAATAATACCTGTTCCTTAATCGCAGACTTTCATCTTATTTTAATGCCTCGTTGTTATGATTCAACCCTGCCAGGTTTCCAATTAATGCAATCACATCAACATTTCCGGGTTCTCTGATTTCAATATGGAAACGCTTTCGGAAAATTAAAGTATTCGAAAATGAACGCATCATGAATGAACGTGGGCTGAAAATGAATATCTGTCCAGTATAAATGGGACATTTTTATGTTAATCTAATTTTAAAACATGACAGTTGGAAGAAAAAATATCCAAAGTAGTATAATTTTTTAGGTTCTTAAGGCTGAGGAACTTTAGGGAAAAAATGTTGAAAAAGAACCTAAATATATATGCTTAGTTTTATTGATAAAAAGGGATTGCGCAAGAAATTTTAGGGAAACGTGTTCAATTATGGGCTGGTATTGAACATTACAGTGAATATAGGAGGCATATTTTATGCTTAATCTTAATAGAAGTGACCTATGTATGTATCTATGTATGTTTTAATCTGTACGTGTTGTATTTCCCGAAGAGTGTTTTTAATTATTTATTTTTCACCATGAATGTTTACTCAAGCACTTCAAGAAAGCCTTAGCAAATAAGATCGATTAAGTTAGAGTTTAAATTTCTCAACTGAAATGCACGAAATTTTGTAATTAACTCGCGATATGACGTAAACGCTGGGAAAATTTGACAAAAATCGATTTCACACGTCAAGATGCATGAACAATAAAGAAGAGGTTTGCATAAATTATGTTCCTATATCTTATTTTCTTTAGTCTCTTTGCGATTCTTTCTATTTTTGAAACAATTAAAATTTTTAAATTATTATACCGAAAAACTTAAATTATTTATGATGAGATGTATTTACGAAAGAGCAGTATTTGTTCGTAACACTTACCTTTCTTGTATTAATCACCGTGGGGGCTCACGAGCGTAACGCTCTTAGCTATTGAAGCACTTTCAACAATACTACTACTGATTTAACTCCACGTAACTATTTCACCCCACTCCAAAGGAAATATATTAATCAAATTCATTCCTAGCTCGACAAAAAATTTTTTTTCCTGCACACTACCTTCTATATCTAAGTAAATCACCCAATGCCGCGACTTTAATCCAACCAATCCCTCTCTTCGTCTGGTCGAAATAATAGCTATATAATCATATTATTTCAAAAACTTAACCGAAAACTCCATAACACTATCATTACAAAACATCTCGAAATAGCCGAAGACCAGAAAGTAGTCGGGCAAAAGTCAAGGATGCGATAAAATCAAAAGGGCGAATCAGAGTATAAAGTTTTACCGAGCAAGATAAAAAGGCGACTGGTTTCAAAAGAATTAGAGCGGAATGTGAAATTTTGCATGCGCAAGCATTTTCATAACTGTGTAAGTTTTAGATGTGAATGAACAGATGGAGAGATAAGAGTGAACGCAGGTTCTAGAGTGGTGGTATGCGTTCAAAGTTGCTCCATCTTGCGATGATGAAAACTAAATTTATAATTTTCCTAGGCTAATTTTCACGGCTCCACGGGTTTTGCAGCGACTTTTCTGCATCTTAATCTCATTTTTAAAGAAGTTTTAATAAAAGAGATTATAAATAAATAATAGATTATAAATAAATAATAGATTATAAATAAATTATTTACCCGTGTCTGCTAGCTTGAGCGATCAGTCGAATAAAAACCATTAGATATTGATTAGACGATTCAGCACCGAAATACGTTCCACGAATTAATACCACCATGAGTTGATTAAATTGTGTCATGATTTACTTACACGATGATTATTTACGTAATTAATGGCAGTAATCTTACGACCATGTCATTGTTTGGCTTTCAGTTTTAAGGATCAAACCCACAATGTGCTCGTAGCTATTTTATATTAATAATTAAACCACATTTACCATAATTAATCATCATAATCAGGGCATATCGAAAGGTTTCGTTGTTTACGACGAAAACATTCTAGGACCTCTTGATTGTATCAAACAGATATTTTTGTTACTATTTAATTGTAGTAATTTTAAAAATTCTTCGACAGTTAAGGTCATTTCGCACATCAACACCCACAGGGAATCGAACCCGGGGCCGTTCTAATAGAAGTCGAACAGGTTAACCGCATCCGGCTATCCGGTGACCTCTTAATACTTGTAATCAATAATTCATCATAATCATTCAATCATAAGATTCATGTCACTATTGTAACTAAGTAACCACATCTGAAACCAGTCTGTTTGTAAGTTACCTGTCGTAGGGAGGTAGAGGTAAACAACTCCTTGGTTATAATTGTGAACAATTGTAGACAGATTAAAATAAGGAAATAAAAATACCTTCCATAAAGGACCAAATAGGTGGTATGCCTAAATATATATATCTTTGTCTTGAATCAAAATAGTTCTCTTCGTTTTTATGAACTTCTCTTGATGAAATCAACGTTCCTTCTGTTTTAAATCTATTCTCACTGACACAATTAATCTAGGAAAAAGATGTGTCTCATTTGAAACAACGTAAATATTTCATCATTGATTATGCAGGAGGAGATTCCTGCAGGATAACATGTTGATTCCTGTTTACAAAACAATTTGACCGGTCGCGGTGGCGGAATGGCTAGCGCGCTAGCATTCCAACGCTAAGGTCCCGGGTTCGAATCCCGGCTAATCAGATTTTATCCGATTAGGGAATGGTTGAGTGTGTTTGTGAATAGTAATAACTATTAAAGTGGATGTAATTGGGGTTAACTTGTTTTCATTAGAGAAGTTATTATTACTAGTGAAACTTCCGCCTTCACTTCTTTTTCTAGTGATTCTATTAATTAAATTTAGCCCTATTTTACCCCTTCCTTTATCCTTTCCCCGTGGATATCTAAATACACAGAGTTGAGATTTAAAGATTGATGCTGACATAAAATATTTCTATATTAATAATGCGACAGAACATTTGGGTATCCCACAGCGAACTACTTCGTACCATGAGATGTTGGTATTCTGTCGAAGTATGATACCATAATAACTTAAAGATATATGGGATGCATCATCTCCGCAATTAATATACCGTTTACATGCAATTATAGTAAAAGCTCTAACTTTATACACTTAAATTAACACGGTCATTCAAATCGACCCCCACGTCTCAGTATACCACACGAAGGGTTAACACAGGTCATATTTCTTCGCCTCAACTTCAAAAACACCCCAATCCTTATATCTTCCCATTATTTTTACCACGCAATTTCTTCCACTCCCTTCCTCACACTCTCCTGACCCACAGCCATTTGCTTTTACGATGGCATAAAGTCTCCCTTGACTCAAACAGAGCTTTTTCACTTTCCATCTTTCTTTTCTTCCTTCACCGGAATGCCTTCAACTCTCCTTCTTCCATTTTCGAACTTTAGGAATTTATCTCTTTTTCTCATGAACTTGAAATGGAGACTGAGGATTACCGCATTCTCATTCTCGGCGATAAATTCCAAGGTCGCGAGAATATTTCAAAACGAAGTGCTGAATTTAAGGTTTCCGCTATCCCGATCGGCCTAAAACAATCCATGGCATGAGATATTTACTTCCGTGGTAATGAAAATGCTTGGGCACTTGCTACTTTTATCCAGCGATCGATTCATATGAAACAGCTTATACTTTATCCTGTTCGGACGAAGAATATTACACTGTGAATAATTCATTCATCACATAGAAGCTCACGCACAACCACCAAAAAGCAATCCGCAGATTTTTTCCAATATAACCCAGTCTTAGTGACTTTGAAAGGAAATTGTCCGTATAAAGATCGAGAATGGGGTAGCCGGGTTATTGGCGAAGGCTTATATAATTGAAAAATTGGGCTTTTATGGTATCACATAACTGCAGTTGATTGGCTCTCGAATAGCCAAGTGGATAGCGGGTTCTCCTATGAAAACGGTTCCGGGTTGGATTCCCTGTGGGAGCTCATTTGTAAGAAATGACCTTAGTTGTTGAAGCAATTTTTTAATAATACTACTACAAATAATCGATTCAATAACCGTATTTTAACCAAATAAGCCTCAATGAATGAAAGGTTCAACAAAATGATACGAAATGACCTCAGAAATGTCGAAACTACTATACTTGAGCCGCGGAGTTACGATATGTGCTCCGCCCACTGAATGCTTGTGGTGGAAAAAGCTCAGTTCCAAAATTTGCTTTTTTAGATAAATGAAAATTTACCAAAATAAGCAATTTTCCGATGTAACGCGGTATTATACTGCTGTCGAGCGGTGTACCTGAAGTTAGAATCTCATCCGTAGAATGTATCTGCCAGATTATCATCTATTTTGTTTTTTTTTGAAGATTTTTACTTCCTTCAGTACAACCTCACCATACTTCATCCTAGAAATCAATCATATACTTCCTCCAGAAACGTTATCTCTGCATTTTTACGGCCAAAATATTCATCCTAATTCTATATAAACGAATTCTGAGGTCTTTAAGAATGATCAAGGTCACTATACCCAATATCTCTATGAGAAAAGAATATTTTGCCACCTTAATTCTATGCCTCTTAGCTTAAATGTTGTCATAATGATTATCCTTTTCAACGAAATCCGATTTATCAAACAAAATCTTATCTTTCTGTTCAAACACCGTTATTTTATCTGCTAATTGTTTGATGAAGAAAATCTTGAGGCTATATTGGTCGCATTTTACTCATACTTAAAGTTTAGTTCGATCAACGGGGACGTATCCAGGTTTTGTCCATGGGGGTAGATTTAGAGCAAGTACATATAAACAATCCAAGGTCAAGAATACTTCCTCCCAAAATTTAATGTAAAATGTATACTGATTTTTTTAAACATATACACACTGCGAATCTCCAGCGGTTTTTCTACGGCACAATTGCAAGAGGGCATTCTCTCGTATATTTTCGTTTACTCTTGGCTCTGTTCTCATGGGGTGGGGGGATAGGAACCCCCAAACTGCCCCGCTTGATTACACCTCTAAATGAGAGTATTGGAATAGAATGCTTAAAGCTTCCTCATAAACGGCTATGAGATCAACAAAACATAACATGCCCTTGTGTTAAGCGCCCCAAGGGCCCCCGATGGTATTTGATTTAGGAATGGCTCTCTTAAATGCAGAATAAAAAATATCACAGTTCCAGCCAATATAAAACTCATATGATAGTCACTTTCATAAACAAGAAAATTTTAACACTTACTTCAAACACTAAAAAATATCCAAGTCCAAATTTCTTTTCTCCTATCCCGCAGCCATTATTTCTTTCCATAAACTTTGGCCTCGGTCTTAACCCTCCGAACATTGATGGGATAATTAGACCTCCTCTATCGTAAACCTGTCCACCGCATCGCGTTCATTCGATCAAACAACGTTATCCTCGTTATATTTACCGCCGAAAAAAGAAACGGTTTAAGGAAAGGGACGATCAATGGCCACGCGACGAGGGCTCAATCTGGGAAATCGTCGAGTGTTTGGCGACGTTGTCTTGAAAGGAGAACACAATAAACGATTTAAAGGGCGCTTAGCTGCGCTGTATTACGGGACGTTTAGTGGAAGGCTTAAGGGATTAATGGGGGTTCGCGACGCAGTAACGGTGCACATGCTAGGAAAGAGTGAAGGGGAAGAGTTATGCGGGCCTCCGACCAGACATCCCCTTGCATGTCCTCGGGCGATCAATCTACTCCTTGAATCGCTTGAATTTATTATTATTTTGTCCCTTTCACGCTTGGCAGCCGAAAAGCATATACTCCCAAGTCGCCTCGAAGGACTGCTTTTCTGCAGAAAAATCATATCCTTCATCGACCACGCTATCCCTTTGTTTATACGGTTTAATCCAAGGAAAAATATTGTACTGGCGAGATTGTGATATTTACTCGGGCGTTAAATGATATCTTTTAAAATAATGCATTAGTTTTTAAACTGAAGAACGGCGAGGAAAACTTCCTATGTCAGGAGGAGGAAATGAGTCAACTGATTGCAGTTGGAATTTTCCTTGTCTAATTTTCAAGACTCCACGGGTTTTACTGCGACATCTTGCATTTGCATCTCCTACATTAAAGAAGTTTTAATGAAAAAGCTGAAAGAATCTACCCAAGTCTACTAGATTTAGTAACCGAAAAGCATTGAAATATTAATAGGCCAGTTTTGAGCATCGTAAGAAGTCTTTCCACGAAATAATCCCATCGTGTGCTGATTAAATCGCGTCAGGATTTACTTACTGTTTGATTATTTTACCTTATCAACGACATTATTCTTTTGTTTTGGCTAACGATTTTATTTTAAGGATTAAATTATATATATGAGTTTAACTATTTTATACGAAATATGAAACGAAACTCGTATGAATAATGCAACCATACCATTATAATTTAATTATCACATTCAAATTATTATTTTAAGGATTTAACGTTTTGATCAAAATATTCTAGAAACCTCTTAATTGCAGTAAACAAATTTGATTTTAGCGATTTAACTGTAGTAGTAGTAGAATTAATTTTAAGAGTGCTTCGACAGCTAACATCATTTCGCAAGTAAGTCCCCATCAGGAATCGAGCCAGGAGCCACTTTCACCACAGTCGAACAAGCCATCCGCATTGTTATCCGGGAGCCCCTGGAAGTGATTTACGTGAGGAATGGGAGTATGCGTTTGAAATAGTTGTATTAAATTGGTTTGGAAATACAGATATACAGTTTGGAATACAGCTTATTAATAGGTTCGGTGTTTTAACATCCCCTGCCATACGACATGCGACGATAAAAAAAACCAATCTTTCTCTCCTTAGTGGGACTCTGTGGCTTGGAGGATATGGGAATTAGGACTTCAGAACATAAAGGTCGAAAATCTAGACTAAGTAGAGTAGCGCTTCCCAAATTTTTCTTCTTACGGAAAATTTCTCCTCTTTTGAGATTTCTACGGCACACCAGGGTTATTTCATAGTGCCGGATATTAGTAATAAATAGTTAATGCATGTAAGAATAAAAAATTCAGTGATAGCACAATCTACTCGGAAACAGAAGAGTCCATTTAACTTTCGAACTTGTTTCAACTTCCTACATAACTGAATATTATACGAGACACATCAGATTTTATAATTCTTCGCGGAACAAATCAACTATTCGCGGAATGCTTACGCGAAGAACTCACCGTAGTCTGGGAAAAACTTAACTAGAATTAATAGAAAAAAAATAAAAGTGAAATCGGTAAGTAACTCACTAAGGTTTTAGATCTCGTTAAAATAAAGAAATTGGAAATAATTTTCAGCTGCAATCATTTTCTAAGATGTTCAATGCCTGTACATCCTCACTTCGTTCACTCTAAAGGCGTGTTTAACGATACGGATGTAGTTTGATACAGAAACAACCTGTTCGCTTCCTACACATTTCTAGATCCACCTCTGAGTCCAGGAATGCAAGATAAACAAACCATCGAGGCACTCACAATCTTGGGGCGCCCTGAATATTTTCTCTTACTATTGGTGCATAAAGAGGGATAAGCACTTATCGTTATCATCCTTCTAGCGTGCTGACGCTCCTACCCTAAGGTCCTGGGTTTGAATCCCGGATAGTCGGATTTTCCCGGTTAAAGAATGGTTATGTGGTTGTCCGATTTTATTGTTTAGAGCTCACCACTGTAATTTAGCGTATCTGTAACATAAATTTTAAAAATTATATTACCCTCAGAGTTTGCGTGGCACTCCAAGAGGCTACCAACAGAACACCTGTTGAGGTCTGGTGCGTAAGGAATTAGAATTGTGTTCTAAAGAAAGGATGAGCGCGTTAAAGGAGATTACTTCGCTATTTATTTCGCGTCCAATCCATTAATTGTATACATCAAATATAACATTAAAATTGCGAACAAAGGTAGATCTTAATAGCAAATAAACATATTATGAATTCTATATAATGGTATTTAGCATACAAGTGGATAATATAAAATGAAATTAAGCCAACATAAAACAAGTAAGATAGTCAGTCAACTTGCTGTGGACCAGAATATTGCATTACAGTGGCTTTGGCAAGGTCGTCTGTCGTATGTACATGCTTCACGCTAAGATACTCCTTAATCATGGTACTGGAAGTCTTTGGTATTCTCATTTTAGTAGAATATGGTGAAAGAATGGCTGAAGAAAACTAATGCAGTTTCAAAATTATGTTAAAAGCACTCCACGGGAGAAGATGTATGCAATTTTAAGAATAAAGGTGAAAGATTCAAAGTTATAATTCTGAGGCAAAAGATAATTTCAAAGATGCATCAGTATGGAGTTGTGTTATGAATAAAAGGAGCTAATTACGAAGTTCGCTTCATCGGGGGTAGTGTGAATTATATATTATCTTTCAGTTTACGTCGACTTGCATCATGAGCTATTCTATTACTCTAATTTTTTATTTTAAAATGTGTAATTTCCGTACATCGCACTGGGTGATATTTAACGTGTTGTCTTACTCATTTTTAATCTCATAAAATTATTGAAAATTTCAATTTATTTGTTTGCTAAATGCTCGAAATTCGCATCTCTATGAATTTTATTTGTTATAACAATTAGCGTACCGTGTCCTCGTTTTTGACGGAAGGCCCGCTCAATTAGTTGGGCAGGCTATCTGATCTTCTATATATATATAAAGCAGATATTCTGTGGGTTTGTGTGTTTGTAGGTTTGTTTACCCGAGATTGCAATCCACACCGTTCGTTCGATTTGCGTCAAATTTTGCATACGTGTTCTCTGAGACCCAGAAGGAAGCACTGTCATATCTTTATTTGATAAATACACGTAAAGTTAGATTTTATCGGTTACAGACTTTATTTCTTTTGCAAAATTAAATTAGAAGGAATAGTCGTATAAAATCAATCTAAGTACCAAAAGAAGGGAAATTGAATACAGATTCTTATTATGGTCGTGGAATATCGCTTTCGACTTGAAGTTGCGAGAATTTAGATAAAATATGCGAATATGTTGTGAAATTTTGAGGTTGTAAACAACCCGTCCCCCTGACGACCAATGCGATTGTTGATTCCGAGCTCAGGCATTTTTCTATAAGAATGCATGTATGTTTAGGCCCATTTAGAAGAAAATGACGATATTAAGAGGAAATTATTCAGAGATTTGAACTATTACAGTCACGAACAATTTGTAGTGATGAATCGCAGGGGCAAAAAACAAACGTAGCACCGTAATGAATTAATGGAGATGATTGAGTAACTTTTTGTCTATCAATTCCGATTCCTGACATATTTTACGATTAATTTTACGATTAGATCCAGATGTTGAAAACTTTGCTAACTTGCACATTAACTCGAGACAAGTTTCATAAGAACGAAATTCCATAAAGATTCACATTCCTAACCTTGACTGTAGATTTCGGCTTCGAACTTTGATTAGAAATTTTTGTTTTCGATAACCAGTCTCATTGGACTAAACTAAGATGCTAGATGTTATTTTCCCTTATGTACAAATATGTATACTGTATTTAATCCGACTTCTATTCTCCCCGTTGAGAATCAACGGGCACTTCAGCTAGTAACTTATAAGAGGGATCTCTGAATTTAGGCACTGACTGCGATAAAAATGTAGTTTTATGTCATTATTTATTTTTCTTTCTTGTATAACGTTGCATAAATATTTTAGTCCTCTAGAAGATGAAGTGATGTGCATACGAAATAATACATATAAAAATATATTAAGCGTAGACAAATATTATTATTTATAAGCTTTATCGTTTTCTTATGCTTGTATTTATGCCTTACCTCGCATCTCCATTGAGGAGTATTGCCACCCTAATTCCTTCCAACCAGTGCTCAATCTCTTCCCATTTTCCCAACTCTCCTCCATTCTCCCTCTCATTTGCATTATTCATTTTCTTTTGTATGATGATTTTTTAAGCAAGTTTCCCAGCTTATTCTTTTCCTTTGTCCCCTAACAAGAATTCATATATTTTTGGAATTGCAAATTGAGATCTTTATTATTTCGTTTAACCTTTCATGTTCTAAAAATGTCGCTATTTCTCTCTATTTTCCATTTATTATATATACCGTATAAGATTAAACTCCATCTCCGGTCATACAGCTAGCTTCAACTTTATCCCAATATCTCGGGAAAGCAATTACATTCTAGGATTAAAATTTCGATGCCATCCCATCTGCCTGAAGTGGAAACACTCATCCTTAAATGCATAAAATTTTACAATTCTGGGCTACCTTCGCGATTGCGTATGACCGTTATATAAATACCGCCAAATTATCTTTCTAAAGGAAATATCGTCTGCAGTGAACGTGAATAGTTTATCATTGTTAATTTTTTTATGCATTTTAACCTCATTTTCTTTAGTAAGGGCACGATTTACTGAGGCGACACTTTCTAAATAGCTGGGTCAGAAGAAAATTTGGATAGCTTTTTAAATGTAGTCTCGATTTTGTATAGCAAGCGTAAATCGATACAAATCTTAGGAACACATATTTAATTTACTATCCTCTTGAATCCATTCTGAAATTTAATTTTCACTTCTACTTTAAAATGGAAGCAGAAAGAAGGCCTGCGATCTACGATAAGGAAATGACACTTTTTCATATGGAAATAAATGTGAATTACGAACGAGACGTACCTGAGATTCAAGGTGCCTGAATTGCTGCCTTTATCCGGGAAGTTGCAACATTTAATAACTCATGCTTAACGGCTAAGAAAGGTTTTGTTTTCTGAGGAAAATGAGCACTTACTAAACAATAACAGGAAGGAATAAGAAAAACTTTGTAGTATCCGCAAGATGTTAGGATAGGATATAATTTATTAGGGTTAGGGTAGGATATTATTGGGAGCCCTTCGATTGACCGACACTCACTTGACCGACCCTCGTTTGACCGACGCTCGCTCGACCGACACCTCGGTTGACCGACTCCTCGTTTGACCGACAACTCGTTTGACCGACTCCTCGTTTTACCGACAGCTCAACTGACCGACTCCTCGTTTGCCCGACAGCTCGATTGACCGACTCCTCGTTTGACCGACAGCTCGATTGACCGACATCTACATGACGGAGACAGTAAATGCGCTACATTATTAATACGCCTGCGCATATACAGATGGTAATTAAAAAGGAAATTAAAGAAACCGTCAGCGGGTCTTCCGTGAAATTATTTATTAAATTATAATTATAATTAAAAACATAAATGTTATAATTAGTTATAAACATATTATTTGTCAATTGCCAAAATGATAACTATAAATAAAATATGATATGCGTAAAATAATTAATTTTCAATGGTATACAACATTCATTTTTATCACCTACACTTACACTCCGAGAGAAAAAATTTAACAAGTCTCCTATGAAATTCTTATAATTATTAATTAGCGAAAGTTTTTTAGAAGGAAGCTCTTTAAAAGATTGTTAATATTTAGTACAACCTACAGTAGGTTAATCAATCACTCATGGTAATTATTTTTTTAATACCATCGATAATGGTCGGTAGGAGTATGAAAAATCTTCTTTACCGGTATTATAAACAGAATTTGCTTGCAATCTGTGATAAATATTTAAAAACAAATCAGGAATAACTAATATTACTTAATAATAATGATAATAACGTAACGCTATCATATGATTTCAATATATAGAATTGAATTTATGAATAATGTTAACTAATCAGATTATTCACAATTACTCATTTATCCATATATTGCAGTCATTTTGCTTGATTTAAGCCAAAATAATTAACGAAGAAAATAGAGTAACAAGCGTCTTCTAACTGATATTCATATATTTTTTTTAAATGAAACATCGATTATACGGAAAATTAAGGCCTTAACATTCAATTTGGCGCTCCGTTAGAGAGGGACCTGAGGAGGACTCCTCGCCGCTCCAACTATCGGCACTGCCCTGCATTCATATAGCCATAACTTAGATGTTTAAATACACTCCATTCTCAAGGGTCTTACAATGAGAATCGTGCATTTTATAGTCCAACGTTTATTAGGTACAATTAGTGATATCAGTAAAAATAATGGCTGTTCTCGAATATTTGATATTGCAACTCATGAAAACGGAATGTAAAGTTTACACCTTAGAAAATCTGAAGTTCGTCGATCCAATTCTTACATGTTTACGCTATGAAAGTACTACTGAAACGGAAAATAGAACTTAATAAGGGAGAGAAAAAGGGAAATGTCATTTCCATACTGAGAAACGGCACGAGGTAGTGGAGGCTGGCCTTTTCTACTCACACACGCATTGCATTCCACAGAACATCCTTCAATAAGCGATTCACCCGCGCTCGCTGTCCCTCTCATGGGCTTCCATATATAACGGTCGAGTTTTTGAATATAAGGATAAAGGAGCCTTAATATTCCCTCTCTTCAGAAAGACGGGAGAAAGGCTGGATGGAGGAGGATGCGGCTTATGGAAGACATGGGATTATGGAAGCAAAAATAGAACTGAAAAGAGGAAACTTCAACTCTTTTTACCACAATCTCATCAAGTTCTTACATCCTGCATGGACAAGCTCAGCAAAGGTCCGAAATTTTTTTTTTCTCTTTTTTATATTTCAAATTGGAATGAATTTATTTCCATCGCCGAGAGGATGGCATTCCAGCAACCAATTCTTGATGAAAATAGCATATTTAATTGGCCTTTGGTACGTGATAGAGGAAACTGTCTTTCATTCACTTTGCCTCAGTGTTGTTCATGGCTGAGATGATATGAAAACTACTAAGGTTTGAATGATGTAAGGTTGAGAAGATGTTGAGAAATGTATGATATGAAAACTACTGAGGTTTGAATGATGTTAAGTTGAGAAGATGTTGAGAAATGTGCTGTATTCTCGGTATTAGGAGCTTCAATCAGTTATCAAATATTTTAAATTCGAATGAAACCGTAAACTTCTTTATAGGATAAAATTGTGCCTAATAATTCTCACTTAGTACTTACTTTCTTGCAAAAAAGAGGAAAAAGGAAAAGGTGATTTTACGCGTAGAGGCGTAAACCCAGGAAATATTCCAAGGAAATGTTTCCAATGGCTTACTGCAAAGTATCACCTCATAATATCGAAAATAACCTGAATTAGGGCCTCCGAATAACTATACTAAAGAAACGCAATGCGACATTTAATGATATAATTCTCAATTCCACTCTGTGGATCTGTAAATATAAATCAACAAATGGAATTCTGAAAAAATCTGATCTAAATTGAAGGTATTACGGCCTCTTTCTGAGTATTGCTGGCTTTTAAGAGGCAGAACAATCGTCGATTAAGGAAACTTGAGCACAGAGTTGCTCTATTCATTAGGGAAGTTATACAATTTGGCCTTAGGGGAGCGTATCTTAGAATCCTAACCTTTCCTCATCCACTGACCCTTTGGGTTTTAAATCAATCCTCGTGGAACTATAAACGATAAATTATCTAGTATCAGTTTGAATTCTTCTAAGGAATTACCCGAATAGATTTATGAAAATATTCGGATGGTTGAAGAGTATTTAGGAGGAAGCAATAAGTATTGTTTATTAGATTAACCTAAGGACTATTTTGCGTATTTAATGTACGTAGGTGACTTTTTAAGAAATTGATGGCATGGTAGAAGGTAGTCTTGTAAAAATGGTAAGGGCAGTAAAAGTAGAACTGAAATTTCAATGAAATTATAAAATAAATATAAAAATCACAGTCGAAAAGAACTCTATACGTAGAATAAAGGCTTGAATGATTTCTCCTACAAAATACTTTTGATGTAATATCGCGGAAAACAATAATTGTAAAATAATGTGCTATGTAATGTAAGATTAAACTTAACGTGATATGCTCATGCTTGATTTTGTGAAATGGTGCCATAATTAGAAAAATCATAAAGAAATCGCAAAGTTGTCTTCTTTCTTACAATTGATAAGATCGATACAAAGGTAATCTCGAATACTCTGAAGCTCACCAATAACTAACTTATGGTTGGTTTTCCTTAATGATGTTTCCGAAGCTATTCGTAATGGATTATAAGAGTAGAATATAAACGACAATTCTCCGATAAATCCATCCGTAGCGACTCGAATGATAACGTTCAAAATTTCCTCACTCCGGATTAAGTCGTCAAAATCTTATGAAGATATTTTAGCGGGAACGGAAAGGCGTTTTTATCTTATATCCCTCCCGGGATCAGCTATGGTAATTAGTGGAGTTAATTAGAGTGCATTGGTAAATATGTGCGATTGCATTCGCGCACGCAATTGGGGGCCCGCAGGGAAAATACGCACGCATATCAAACGCACATATTTCCAGGTGCGTTACTGACCCGTGCGAAAGGGGATGGAAGCTTATCATCCTTGTGAACAATTACCGTGATAAATGTCGAGATTTTTTGCAATGGCGACTCTACCGCATGAATGTCACTCAACTTCCGCCTCCCAGAAGATCTTTACCGGAAGAAGCGATGTGTGTGATCCGTAAAACCCGTCTCACTTCTGATTTGGAAATGTCAAAAGGCATTCTGGCATTTGGAGCGTCCGTTAATACTCGCCGCGAATACGAGAAAAACGAGGAAGGAAGAAATGGAGGTGTCTTTGAAGAGGGGCGAAGTCACGTGGGACGGTGATGAGAGCGCCACTTGGGATGCGTACCGACAGATGAAGAGAGATGATTAGAGGTAAGAAGCAAAGGAGAATTGATGCACGGAGCGCAATTTTTCGCCGTGGTTCACAACTGCGGTATGCAGTTAAGGAAGTGAGTGAGTTGTATGTATACAAGCATATATATGTATGATAAACAAACATGCTGACAGAAAGACGAAGCTAAGAAGAGAGGAAAAACGACTCAAACAGAAACGGCTTCGCCGTAATGCAACGTTAACTAGCTGGAAATTAAAAAATATTTTTGCTTATTTGCAATGAAAATATCTCAGCCTCTTCCGAATGTTGTAGTACCTCGTTGCCTTGATTGTTGATTACAATAAGAATTCAACAATGTTGGTGTCGATAATCACAACGTAGCAATACATAGTCATAATACAGTCAACAATCGTCACTTAAAATTTCATTTACGATATCGTTGATTGCTATCCAAGCACAGTTTTTAGTATATCGTCATTGTTATCTGCAATGGAAATGTTTACCCTTCAACTGTTTTAGTTTGAGCACATGCTTTTGGATTGCTCTAGCATTGACACCCCATTGATTGCTACGTTGTGAAGCAACACTTGCTCAGGATCTGAAGCTGGGACTCAATTTACCCAACTAAGTCAAGATCAGCGCTGAGATAAACCTGTTTAAATAATCTATAATAGCCAGTGCAAATATTTGGCATGAATTTGATGCCAATTGGGAAAAGAGAATTATAAATGCCATTATAAAACTACTACATGTAATAAATCTAGTTGAAAACCTACTATTATTAATATAATAAAATAATACGATAATATAATCTACAGAGGAGGCCGTGATATTGTGGAAATTCATCATATAAAACAGATATATACTTTTTCCACAGAAATTTCTGTGGAAAAAGTATATATCTGTTTTATATAATACGATAATATTTATAGTGTGCTTGGTGACTTGTAACAGTATATAAAGGTATAAAAAATAACATTTCTACTCTCGCAGCGGACACAAGCGGAGGAAAAACAATCACGTGCGCAATTAATAGAAATATAGATTGTTTAGTTACTTTAGACTTGGAACTCATAAATTTCGTGAACAAGTAAAATTTTTAAAGAAATTTAGAATGTATAACTCAGACGAGTGACATGACCAAAAGAACGTGATAAAGAGATCAATATTTCACGCACAAAGTCCGGAGACAACGTCAAATGACTTTTATTTAAAGTCTCGCACTGAGGAGGAGTTTTAAATGAAATTATCTAACATAAGATTTGCAGTTTTGAACCTGCCGTCTGAAAATAATTCAAATATTCGAAATATACTCTAGACGTGTTGGATATATTAGAAAATTGGGCCCACATCGAGTTGCTCAAATGGCAGAAGAGTTCAAAGATATAGTGTGATATGGTTCGGAAAAAAGAAGCAATCTGAACATGAAATTCCTTACCAATTTCCTATCAAGACAAATCAATCGGCAATGGTGGCTGGAAACATCTTCATTACGATTTTTTCACCATATGAAGCAGATTTGTATAGTGGTAACTGTGCGATACACAATACTACTTATACATTTCTATATCGTAATGTATGCCAATTAATTATTTTCACATGGATATGTCATTGAGTACTAAATAATCAGGAAACTAATAACAAGTTAGGTTCCCGGATAGCCATATGGGCAACGCGTTTGACTTTGGTGAAAGCGGTCCCGGGTTCGATTCCCAGTGGGGGACTACGTGCGAAATCACCTAAGCTGTCGAAGCACTTTTAACAATACTACTAACATAATAAGTTGTTTCGGCCAACCCTATACAATTACTTTCAGCGTGTCTTCCATGGATACATTCTGAAATTCTCATCTTACAAATAGAAAAAGCAGGAGATTTTATGCGAATTAATCCGAAGTAAATCATTAAAGGTAGTTTCATTCCTATGTATGAGCTATTTGAACAACTTCCGTTGGGGAGCGTGAGGTTATTTAGGAAATAAAAACTGCATCGTTGCTAATCAAAATTTAACTAACCTTTTTGCAACTTTAAACTAAACTGATTTTTTGATAGGCCGAAACATATAAAAGAAGGGAAAATATTTATAACGGTAGTTGAAGTGTCAAATTTTCAACGTTCAGCCTGTGCCATCTGACGGATAATTTTATGAAACTCTCTCTCGGGTAGGGAAAATCCTCAGGATGTCGTACTTATTATGTTGCAGATGGATTATTGAATATTTTGATTGCTCTTTAATATATATTTGGGAACTATTAAACACCGTCGGTAATCTTTAATATTGTAATATATTACTGGAACTAAGATAAGTATCTTCTTTAGGAAGATTGAAAAGGAGCTAAATTGAGATGTAACAAATGTATTTTTGTAATTCATACAAAATGGTGGGCTTAAAAAGATTCAGAGAAGAATAAATAATAATTTTTTAAATTAAAGTAATGTTACGTAATAATAATAGACGCCGATCTTGATCACACGTTAATGGAAACAGAAATTGTCAATAATTAAGAAAGTAGGTTCCTAACGTATACAAAGTAATGAAACAGCAAAATAATCGTCAGTAATTGAAACATGAGTCAAACTGAATAAGGAAATTTCTACTTTTCTGGTTACTAAACAAAGAATGCTCCCATCTATCAATATAGGGATATCAACTCGTGTTAAATATTAGATTTGGTTATTACAAGTTTCTTGGATTCACGAGAAGGAATTTTAGCGAGTCTATGGTTGGCTAAGGAGAACCTTAATGCATAAGTCTCATTTTCATTTATAAAGGAATTCTTAATTTTGATGTTTGAGTTCCATGAATTCAGATCACATGCTGATATAGAGAAAAAGAAACTGTGAAAATGTAAGGAGTAAATATTTAAATCTTCATCGACTGATTATGAATTTAACATTTTGATGACAGCAATCATATACAACTAACTATACTGCATTACTAAATTTAAATTTACTTTCCTTTAAATGCCACATAGTCCAGCGTACTTCATTCGATTTTGTATAATCTTTCTGCGATATTTTCCTATGTTCTTGAAGTGTATGTTTTGGAATTTTGGGAACTGTAGGAATAAATACGAAGCTGCAAAATGAAAAAGGCAACCAAGGAGGAAGCGAAAACATTTGCCTCGGGGTGGCCGCTCTTCTGAGGCCGATACGAACAAGAAGCTCCTTCGGGAAGAGGACAAATTGGAATAAAATACATTGAAAACACGGTGAGGCCGGGAGGGGCGATAAAGATGTACATGAAGAGGGACTGAAAGGGAGAATGTGATAGAGGAGACGGAGTAAAGGCAAGGGAAATATATTCTCCGCTAGGTTCGAAGGTTTTACGGACAGTGGTGAGCAGGTGTAAAAGGTCAACGAGGAATTAATCTTCGGGAGGGAGGAAAGACGTAATGAGGTCAGCATTGAAATAACAATGGGGCAACCAAGGAAGAGTGTGATGGGAGTCACAAACACAAATGCAAATTGTCGCGCCCTGTTATTTTAAAAATACCTTCCTTTCGCTCATAATAGACCTCGGTTGACTAGAGTATAAATGGGAAACCAGCCGTGGAAAGTGTCTTCATTAATTTCCCCGTCGAAATAACATTCCCTCCTTCGGCTAAAACTGGGAGATATTCGAAGAGACCTCTTTTTTACGGAACAGCTCTTCTTGTATATTTTTCTCGCAAAATGTGATCTTGCGTGAAAATGTCCCTTTTCCATTTTCATCCGAGCTGACGTTTTTCTGGCCAAATCTAGCGTCAAATGCCCGTAGAACATATTCCGCGAGTCTATATTTCGAGCTCGAGAGATTGCAAATTAATTGAAATCAGATGCAAAGTGAACAAGCATACTTTGCATCTCTGTCGGCGATGATTGATTGCCATTCTGGGAAAATTAGACGCGCGAGTTATTAATACACGACTTCGCGAACAGGCAGGCTTGTCCACGTGAGCAATTTTATCACCGGCCGCTGGTTCGGGAAAGAAATCCTGGATGAATGATCTCCCGAAACTGAAGAATATGGATCAATCAAGAATTTTGAAATTCGAGCATAGTGTATTGTGCCTCAAAGTAATAGAGATACACCTTACTCCATAAAAAATTTTCTACTGTGAAGTATGTCATCTATTTGTTTTATCTATTTTTAACTTATTTCTTCGGAAAATTTTGTTAAGTTCTTTTGGGAACGTTAGGATAAATTATTTTCCTTTCGAATGCATTGGCAAAGAAATTAAAGGAACATGGTCGTCAACACGACAATTCTATTTAACTTTTATTTGCAAACTAGTCAACGCCCCCGTCAAGCATGACAGAACTTAATTTAGTTTAAAAATGTATCTATTATCGTATATATCTAGTCCTCCTAAGCACAAAAAAATTCTGCCGTAAGATCATAATAACTCAATATATTTCTTATCATAAATTATTTATAATATTTATTCTCCTGTTATCAAGTCATGAAAGCCTACTTTAAATACATTTCATATGGAAAAGTATGCTAACAAATCATCCTCGTGTTTTTATATGGAATAACTCATAAAAGCAACATTAAGCAATTGCCTTGGTCGTCAAAGGGATGGGTTGTTTATTTCAGAAAATGTTACGAATCTTCCGTGTATTTTATCAAAGTTCTCTCAATTTCGAATTTATATGAATGTTCCACGACTAAAGTAAGATTCTATGATCATTTTATTTCCTTATGACACATGTCTCAATTTCGTAAGACTATTGTTTCTAATTTAATTTTGTGAAAGGAACAACCTCTGCAAGTCATGAAAACGTACTTTACGTACATCTCTTATGGAAGCGTATTATGGGATCCTGGGTTAGAACCTGGGCCTTTACTTTAGAGATGAGAATAGTTTAAGGAGGAGATTAAAGCGTAAAAAACGATCTCTAACGTTTCTGATATAAATAGGGGAACGGGCAGACATTTGCTCTACATGTATATGATTAATCTACCTTTAACTGAGAGTGCAAATTTATTTATTTTCCCGTAGCAAACTTTATTCTTTCAGCTTCTTTAAGGTAGGCAGGGCTCCGGGTTAACTGGGCGAAAGACAACTGGGCGAAATAACAACTCTGCAAAAGAAAACTCGTAAATCAGGTCGCCTAGTTTTTTTTTTTCCGCCAACTTCTACTATATTTTCGCCGAGTAATGATTTTACCGAGTTGTCATTTCGACGAGTTGTCTTCCGTCCAATTGATACCGAAGTTATCCTGTTCAGTTAACAATTGGCGGTAGGCAGTTAACTTGTTCTTCCTTCATCACCCCGTCTTTCATACTTATTCTGCGGTAATTTTATCTCTGTATTTCTCTTCTGGTCTTCTTAACTCCTTTCGTCTTCCTGTAACTCATCTCTTTCTACTTTCACTTTACTTTCTTCACCCATACGATTAACGTGTTCATTCCATTCGCATTTTCTTTCGATTGTCAACCCGTTCTTATTTTCCACATTGCATGTTTTTCTAACATTTCTTTTACTATCAATTTTAATGCAATGTCTAAATTTTAGTATCTAAAATTCCGGAAATGAATAAATGGCTGTACAAATATAAATATGCGCTCTCCTTTATTAACAATGGCGAAAGATGAGTTTCTGGAGATGCATGTGAGTAAACTGAAAATGAAATGCTGAAAAGTATTATCTATATATATATAAATCAGAATTACTGTGGGTTTGTTTGTATGTTAGTCTGAGTTTAGAGTTCACACCGTTTGTCCGATTTCCGTCAAACTTTGAATACATGTTTTCTGAGACTAGGAAGGAAGTGCTGTAACCTTTTCATCCGTTAACTTTGCTAGTTTTGGAGAAGATCATTCAGATAGATTTACATAACAAATAAATGTAAAGTTCAATTTTAGCGGTTACAGACATTGTCTTTTGCAAAATGAAAGTAGAGGGAATAGTCGTATGAAATCGAGATAAATACCAAAAGAATGAAAACTGGATACAGATTGTGATCGTGGATAGTCGCTTCCGTTTCGATGTTGCGCGAATTTAGATAAAATATAGGAATATTTTGTGAAATTTTGAGTTTGTAAACAACCGGTTGCATTGACGATATGAAGACAAAGAACATTTAACAGATTTTAATTATTACAGTCGCGGATACTGATTGTAGATTTCGGCTTCGAACTATGAGAACTTTCTTTAGATTGAAGTTTTTTGTTTTCGATAACCTATTCGATTGGACTAAACTAAGACGTTATTTTTTATGTACAAACACGTATACTACAATGCTGTTTATGAAAATCGTAACACCCAGAGAGAATGGCCTAAATCACTCCAAAATCGGTGGCTGTGTAGAATTCTGGAACCATAATAAGTGAATAAGATTGCAGAGAGATGGTGTGCACGAAGGCCCAGCAGTGCCCTCTTCTGCGTGACGGGAAAAGTCAGTGTTACGCCACATCCAGTCAGTCGAGAGTCGTCAAACGAAGTGGTAATGTGCAATCAAGTACCACCATGACTCGTCGGAGTCAAAGGGCGCAATATCAGCCCGTGAGTGAGTTCGAACGGGGCAGAATTATCGGTCTCCGGGAAATGGGTATGTCACACCGTGATATTGCGGTTCGTACAGGGTACACTGCTGCGACAGTGATGCGGGTGTAGAACCAGTGTATAGATGAGGGTCGTACACAGCAACGAGCGGTACTGGACCACGCAACTTGACAACAGTGCAGGATGACCGCGTCTTGCGCGCATCCCGCGTAACAGACAGAACAGCTTCGTTCACAGTGTTGGCTCAGCGTGGAGTACTTGGGAATGAACATGTCCACGTCGACGGTTCGAGGCCGTCTGTTGGAGGATTGACTGGTAGCACCCATGGCATTGCATCGGCTTCCATTGACCTTAAACCACGTACGCCTCAGACTACAATGGGCACGTGAACGCCTTCACTGGCGTGCTGAGCGGCACCATGTAGTGTTTTCGGACGAGTACCGCTTCAACTTGTCCAACAGTGATGGCCGCGTACGTGTTAGACGCTACCGCTGTGAACGCAATCGGGCAGATTATATTGTTGAACGGCATAGACTTAGATTTGTACCCTGCAAGCCGCCAGTAGCGTATGGCAGGGGTTGTATTAACAGCGGACAAACGCAGAGTGTAATGCATTGGGGCGCCATTTGTTACAACATACGTTCCCGTCCGAAACATACTGAGGGCAACATGGACAGCACCCGCTATATCACGGAAGTGTTAGATCCCAAGGAACTGCCCCTCCTGCAGGCAGCTCCAGATGCTGTATTTCAGCAAGAGAATGCCCGGCCACACGTGGCAGGGAATGTTCAAGCTCTCTTCGAAGAACGACGGAGATCACTGCTTCCCTGGCCTGCAGGTTCACCTGACATGACCCCCATCGAACATGTCTGGGTTTTGGTCGATCGGCAGCATCTTCGCTGTGGTCCTCCTGCAGCCACTGTCGATGATTTCTGGATGAATCTGCAAGCAACATGACAGTCTGTTTCACAGCAAAATATTCACGCGATTTTGATTCCATGCCACGACGTCTAGAGGCTCTGATTGCAGCACGTGGAGGCTTCAAAGCGTACTGAATTCTCACGGTCAGTGTGTGTATAGAGGTCTGTAATTCTAATAATTTGTGTATTGTGGTATCCGTAATCTGTGGAAACAATTTCATTATAATCGCACCTCTCCTTCTTGGTGATGAAATGTTCACAAACAGTAGTGTATATTTAATCCAAATTCGATTTTCTTTGTTAAGAATCAACGGGCACATCAGCTGCTATACAAGCTAATACAATACAAATGTCTTTTTTGGGCAAATTAGGGACTAAAATGTCCCATATTCCATTTTGTTTGCTTTTCAGATGTGATTTAATCATCCGTTTCCTCAAGGTTTAGTTGACTTTCAGTAGATGTCAATGGTTTTTCACACCTACCTTCTTGTGGGTGTTTTTCTGCTGTGATGTACTTTTTCCTAAGAGCAAACTTCGTTTTTAAACCAACAAAGTAGCTTTCTTCTGTGCACTTTTATCAAGCTAATTTTTTAAATATCGCACGACGAAATGTTAGATATAAGAAGAGACTTGAAAGTCTCAATCTCACCGGAATAAAGTCGCAAGATTATTATTATTAAAACCAGAAGACATTTTTTTTCAAACATCTGTCTTTTCTTTTCGCTTAATATCGTCTTGTCCCATACTTGTAGACAATACTAATATTTGGTGTTGATACACCCCCTGCCATACGCCAATCGGCGGCTCGCGGGGTAAAATTCTAAATCTAAATACTCACAGGTAAAAGTTAAGGAAATGTCATATCCTATACTATCGGTCAAAGATTTTGGGCAGCAAATTTTTCCGTTTATGTTCAAAGTATTCTTTATTTAATGTTACAAGTTGTCAGTAAATTAATCACCCTGAAGGCTGATTTTATTATAAACACTACACCACTGACTATGAAACCACCCCGAAGAGAGAGTAAGGCCTACTAGGCAAGGTTGAGGATTCTTCATACCTCAGTGGCTTTCATATTATCACGGCCATGAAGAATAGAGACAGAAGTAAATGAAAAATGCCTTTTTCTCTATCGTGTGTCGGAAGACAAATGGAAAATATTCCAGTCGTCAAGATACGGCAGCAGGAACGGTACTGCTACATCGATGAAATAAGCAGTCGAACGACCCTGTGATTGAGTTGGAGCGAAATTGAAGGACGTACGAGGCCGCCGTAACAGCACGTGCTAAATTAAAGCGCTGAGTACAAGGGCTCAAGAAATATTTATCGATTGCTTCCTTAGCTTCATCATCTAAGCAGATGGGGAGATTTCAAAACAAAAGGGACGCGAAATAACAAAGGGGAGGGGGCGTGGTTTAAGGAGGAGATTAAAGCGTAAAAAACGATCTCTAATCACGAGATTCGAACCTTTTTTCGTTGAGAGTTCTGTCGAAAGTTTCCTTGTCGAATTTTGCGTTGAGGAAACGAGCAAGGGAATTGCATAGAGAAAATGACTATTTAATGACAGGGACATACTGGAACTTTCTTTTTTGCTGCAGGCCGTAATTATTTTTGTAAGCATCCAATGCCGACCATGCTTGTTACTGCCCATTTTTTATTCAGAACGTGTTACCGACGACATTTTTCTTTGTCATCTTTTGAGAAATAATTTTTCAGCGCTTGTTTGTGCGTGCGGACTCAAATAGCAAATCAATTAAATGAGACAAAAATAGCAAATCAAATTAAATGCACTGCGGGCACAAAATTAAGTGGAGATACAGAGTTTCCAGGGAGTAAAATAAACGTGTTTGATAGGTGAAATTTTTACCCTGAATTTAATGAAAATCATATGTAATTTTTGCCAGGAGAATGAGAAATTTCACGAAAATTCCAAGGAAAAAAGGACATGAAATTAAGTCTGACGAAATCTAGGCTCGAATCCGGTATCATTCACTTTCCGGGCGGATGCTTTAGCCAATTAGACCATCAAGCCAATGAGCTTATGATCCAGTCAGAGTTTTTCAGAGTCTTTGTGGGCAAGGGCTAAGTGGTACGTCCGACTATGCGGTAATGCCAACGGCCTCATTGAGGAACCGTGTCTTTGTACGGCGGAGCTAATCGAGCTTTGCTCGGCGGTTGTATCAAACTGAGTAAATTACACGTATTTAGATTTTAATATCTTTATTCGTAAAATTATTAAAATGTGCGGGATTTTGGATGAATCTAAGATAAATCATACAAGAAGAGGAACGGTTGGTTGAACTTCATGAATGAGATGCAGTAGAGATGTTTAGTAGATTTTATAATGTAAGGAAAAGACGAGATTTTCAGTCTGAAGCGAGTCATGTATGTAGAATACGGTTGAACATTACGATTCAAAGAAAATGCAAATACCAAGTATTCCCTGAAAGGGATTTACGAGAATGATATGCTTAAACATATATGAGAACAAGGTTTAATTAAATTCCAAAAAAGGAGTTCATTGATATCGACCAATGTTCTAGGTAATGTGTCCAGTATAATATCTTCGAATTAATTCTGCAAATAGCGTTAGCTTATGTATTAAAAAATATATTAATGGCCATAGACAGAGGAGCACACTTTTAACTTAGAACCGATCTATAGTTTAAAGGCTACCTTTCATACTAACAGGCTATTTAAGTTGCGTGTTTTCTATTCTTAAATCTAGGAAAGTCCGCCAGATAAATCGATTGTAGGAAAACGTGTATAATTGCCACGTAAAGCAAGAGAGAAACATTTTCCGTTTAATTTTCACCTGACAAGTGAGACTGAGGAAAAAATTATTTGAATTAATTTGTGAAAGAATTAAGGCCATAGGTTCCCAAATTCCAGCCAAATATAAAGAGGTTAAAAATTCACGTTTCTCGGTGTGATTATTTCATATAATTTTATTTATATTTTTATAGGTACTGTTTATTATTATAAATGTAATAATCTATTGTGATACATCTAATTATAGCATAATAGTATTATTAATTTTATTTATCTCATTAATATTATTTAGTTTATTGATTTTGTTTACTTTATGTATATCCATAAACAGTTCAAGAACTTGGTTGAGATACAACTGATTGACAATCAAACAAATTGAAAAAAGCAATTAAAGAGTAGCAAATTTTAGTGAAGTGAATAAAAAGAAAAGGATAAGAAAAAATATTCAGCTACAGAACTAACTGTTGATACAGATGAAAATATGAGACAGTTGAATCAGTTTATGGGATTGGATCTGAAGAAGGGTGAATAGATAATACATTAATAAGCAGATGAGAAAAGTGGTAGACGAAGGATCGTGAATTGATGGAAAGTCGATATGTAGAGCACTGAAATAAAATCTAACGTAGTCAGATGGGAGGGTGCACGTAGGATACAAACAGAAATCAATCAGAAATCAAATCTTAAAATTTTTATCGTAAATATTTCACTAAAACGATTCAAATCATTTAAAAAACTTAAATTCAACGGCACATCTTCTTGGCTAATTCCTAGCCAAGCGGCATTCAGCTTGGTTTATACGTTGACAGAACATCGACTCTCAGGCTGTCTAATTGGCTTTCTATGGCCGATACATGTGTTCCATTTACTTCCTCAGATATTTCCCCAATATTTCGCGGTACTGGAACAACATTCAGGCGCCCACAGGTTCCTCTTTCACCGTAAGCGAACGCGCTGTCAAATTGGCAGTCCAGGGGCCAACGTGTTGTTATTTCGCCATTAATATAATTACTCGTGAGACTCCCGGATAGGCAAGTGGGCCACGCATTCCACTTCAGTGGAAGCGGTCTCGGGTTCGGTTCCCGGTGGGGGCCTACTTGCGAAATGACCTAAGTTGTCAAAGTACTTTAAAAAATACTACACTACTATTTAGTAGTCCTATGTTGTACAAATTTAATTTATACAACAAATTTTAGCATTCTCTTCAACTAAATCTTTCCTTACCCTCCCCTCTTATATTACTTTTCTCCCTTTCTTCTTTAGTTTGATTGTAACTTCCCTTTGTCTCATGATAATATTTGTTAAAAATGACGACCCTTTTGGATAATTATGTATATTTTAAAGGATGCTGCAATTTTATATTTTATTTACCTCTATTATGCTAGTTCATACCATTCACAACATTTAAATTTCTTTTATACTAAACCTTAATTGACAGAGAATAATCATGTTCTGATACATGTTGCATATGTTTATAACTTTTGTAAATTTTTGCATCCTTTATGTAATAATCTTCTTTCACTCTCTCCTTCAACTTTCACAGTTTTTTCACGCCCCCTTCCCTTTGTGGGTGTTTTCCTGCGGTGGAAACATTTTTTTTTGTGATAAAAAAAACAGTTTTTTTCTCCACAAAACCATTCTGTCATTCGTTCCTTTATTTCAATTGACATTTTTCTTCTTAAATATGTAAATGTTGTAATTTAAAATTTCTTGAATGTTATATACTCATGCTTGTGTATGATCTTGACAAGGATTAAATGGAAAATGGGACTCTTTAGTCCCAATTTCGCCCAAAAAAAAGACGCTTGTATTGTATTGCATGTTAACCTTATTTCCATCACTGATCAATGATTTCTGATTATTGGTCATGAATTTAGTTTTGGAGCGCTGATTTTAATGGCCGGGTTTCCTTCAACCTATAACCCTTGAAGGGAAAATCGAACTCACACACACTCATTCCCTAGCTTGAAAAATCCGATCAGCCAGGACTCGAACTCGGGAACTTTATGTTGAAGCGCTAGGACACTAACCACTCCGCTACCTCGGCCAGTTATTGCAAATGTTCATTCTTAGGTAATGATTTCGTTCGCACAGCTTAAATCCTCCATTCTTGGTAATCTATGTCATTATCTCTTAATTCGTACTGTGATTCATAATCTATTCTTCAAAGCTTTCCGAGAAACTCCCTTTCTGCTATGACTTTGTGCCACTTTTACTGTCCCAATGAACAGAAGAAAGTGAAGAAATGCTTATAGAGAGAGAAAATGCGAGAGAGAGAGTTTTATTTCGCGTGAATTTACTCCCTTATTGGGAACGTTGCCGTATGCGGCCATTGGGGAACGAGTAGCAATTAGTCCCCGTCCGATAGCGCCCCGCTAATGAAGCGGAAGGGTTGAAATAAAAGGAGGGAGGGAACGAGCCAAATTCTGATCGAAAGAAATAGTTGGGGAAGCGGGATACAGAGGGAGCGGATGGTTGTCCCTTTCATTGTGATGGTGAGAAGAGTGAAAAGGTATGTACAGAGGAGTACACGAGTGGTTGGATGAAAAATTATAAAAAAGTAGTGGAATGCCTGTTGGATTTTTGCGGTAAATTTAAAGAAGATCTAAGTAGGGCTTGGGAGCTGAGATAAACTGTTACGTGAACTGGGTTAAGCCGAGAGGAATATAGAATTGGAGTTTCTAATGGAAATATATCGATCATATGTTTTTCAATGACCGAGAACAGATAGAAATCAACTATACTTCCCATAAAGTAATTCCTCAAACAGAAGTTACTGCATAACGTTGATAGTGTGTTCCTTCAAATCTGCGCTGTTAGGTGAGGCTTGATTAGAACATGGAGTAGCCGTTATGCGAGCGATGAAACTCTCAATCACATACATAATAAAATACGTTGCTTGTAGTAAATCCTAGATCTGAAAGCAGTGAAAATAGAAGAAANAACAAAGGAAATCTGGATGAGAAAACGACGTTTGGCAATGCTGCGCGTTTTATATTAAATGTCACCCATGACACGCACGGTGAGTAAACAAAGGGGTGGTTGGATGAAAAATTATAAAAAAGTAGTGGAATGCCTGTTGGATTTTTGCGGTAAATTTAAAGAAGATCTAAGCAGGGCTTGGGAGCTGAGATAAACTGTTACGTGAACTGGGTTAAGCCGAGAGGAATATAGAATTGGAGTTTCTAATGGAAATATATCGATCATATGTTTTTCAATGACCGAGAACAGATAGAAATCAACTATACTTCCCATAAAGTAATTCCTCAAACAGAAGTTACTGCATAACGTTGATAGTGTGTTCCTTCAAATCTGCGCTGTTAGGTGAGGCTTGATTAGTACATGGAGTAGCCGTTATGCGAGCGATGAAACTCTCAATCACATACATAATAAAATACGTTGCTTGTAGTAAATCCTAGATCTGAAAGCAGTGAAAATAGAAGAAACATTTGTGTGTTACATTTCATGATTCATTAAAATAAAAGGAAACGATTATAATTCTCCATAGAAACAAACGGATAAATTCTGGTACTATAATGGTTCGCTACTGTTAAAGTGAGAATCGTAGTTAATACCCTATATTTAATGGATCAACATGGTGATAACTATAATCTTCACTTTAATTCCATAGAAGCATCCGGCACCAAAGTGAAAATTAGTTAAAATCGACTCTAACTACATATCATAATAACGGGTCTAAAATTAAAAATTTTACTGTCAGGAAGTATTGCTTATTAAATCGAAGTTAACTAGTTGACCATTAAATGTATCTATTGCAAAAATAATCTTGTTGCCCTCATTATATAATTCTTCGTAAAAAATTAACTCATCTTGAAAATTAGTGATTTCCCTTGACGTTCTGTTAACTTTTGCCTCGGTTTAGTACTAACTTAAATTTCGCTTACCTTGGTTAGCCCAAAAAAGTCAGGGAAAAATTAATTATAACAACATAACAATTCACGTTAATTATTCTCCTAAAACACTTTAAGTAAAAACGGTTAATATCGATGTTATTGCGTTATTTTTTTGTTTCAGTAATTTATTCCCACAATGTAAAGGCATCTTCAAATGATTTCATATTAAATAAATTACAATTTGGTATCATTGGGTTGGCAGTCAATATTCTGTTGGGATTAAAGTTTTGAGCGTGTATCTAATATGTGAGATAATAACTATTGACAACTTTCCGATACGAAGGTAACCCAATATTCATCCGTAAATAATTACCCTGCGAACATCAAAAAAATAATTGCTAAAACATTGACAAAGGAGTATTCCTAAACTAAGGGATCTATTTCCTATAAATACTTACCTTATTGCACATTATTATATTAAGTAGTAACTGTTTATTGTTATATTATAAATTTTATTATTTTTGAATGATTATTATTAT
>KZ308539.1:656451-715483 GCA_000376725.2 Ladona fulva
AAAAATCCAATTAGCCGGGACTCGAACTCGGGACCTTGGTGCTGGAGCGCCAGCACGCTAACCACTCCGCCACCGCAGCCGGTAATTCTTTTCATAAAACAATAATTATGGCTTCCTAGGCAACAGTTTCTGCGATTTCTAAGTATCGGGAAAGCGTATTTTTCAAATAATCCTGATTAAAATGTGAAAATATCGGTAGAGAATTATGAAACAGTTTTCCGGTAAAGCAAAAAATAAAATAAAATATCATCGTATTTATTTATTTAATGAGAGAGAGAACAGAGCTTTTGAAATTGGAAAATTGCGGACAATGTAGATTGGGCTTGTATTATTCGCGTGCAAAATCCATAAAGTAGGCCAATGGGTTCGAGAGAAATGAAATTAGACCTGGAGGTAATTAAATTCCTAAATGTAAAAATTAGTGGGCGAAGAACGACATTTGATGAATTGTCTCCGGTCGTATATTTTTAGCTCGTGTTCGGGGTCTTATGGATCAGGTCCGTCGACGTAATTAATTCGAACCCCTCAATGCACGCTTTGGTGAATTGGGAATAGTTAAGAGAAGCGTTTTTAAATCATTTTATTCCACGGCTTACAAAATGATCAAAAGCATTCTAACGATAAACAAAACGTCCTCATTAAGGCAACTGCTCTTTTTCAATAAAATACATGGGAATTGAAATTTCTAAGGGAGCTTCCATTAATGAGATTATTGATGAATTATTCGAATATTTATAAAACGGATAGGACACTGAAAGTTTTGTAATATCTTTACTAATTTCATATATAAAAGTAATGTATCCTATATGTCATTGGATAATGGTGTTTCACGTTCATTTGAAAATAGCGAAAGAACGGGTTATTACAAAAATTAACCACGCGAGTTATTCTAAATGAAGAGGAGGAATTAGAAAACGGTGTATTCAGAAGAAGTTGCTTCATCGCTTCAATGTATTGCAGTTAAAAATAATGTATACAATTCCAGTGAAATTATTACTTTCAATCCAAGTTATTGAAACTACATTGTTTATCCGGTAGATCTTAAATACACATGTTCATCAGACTGGATTTTTACTCTCAGGAATATTTTCGCTTCTTTTAAGAAATAATTTTGGGAAGGCACTTGCAGGATATCCGGCGATATTGTCGTCATGGAGAATCAACAACGCGGTGGAACCCGTAGAAAAAACATCCAGAATTCAAATAAATTTAAGAAGTTCAATGACATTATATTTTAATCTAAAATGATCCTTCTTGAGTGATATCTGGTCTTGATCCATTTTATACCACAATATAACAAGGAATGGATCATTTGTCCTGTATTATTTTGTGACACTGCTTGTTCATTAAGTGTATTATTTTAGTTCCGTAACCGTTAACCACCACGCGTTTACCGTTAATCTTCTCAAGCGCAATCTCTCTTTTGAGATTACTGTTTCAGAGACCCTTACGGCTATCGTAGCAATGCAATGTTTACCCTTTTTTTTCGAAAATTTACGAAAATGATAAACACTTCGATAACGTTGATTCAGGAGAGAAACGTCGTTATTAGGCAAAGTATCTTGGGCCGGAGGTCAAACAACTTTTTCTCTTTTGAGTTAATCACCGATGTGGGTGACATTTGCATGACTCTTGGCCTTCCATCTGGCGCACAAAATATTTGGTAAAGCTCAGTAAAACCATGAAAGATAAGAGGAGAACCGGATCAGCGGAGTTAACCGAATTACGAAAGTAAATCCTATTAAATTCCACAGTTTCCTAGCGACTCGAGATTCGTTGTCATTTCCGGCTTTCAGACGAGATAGAGTCACACAATCGCACGTGAAATCGGAAGATTTATGGCCTCGCAAATGGCAACACCGCACGTTAGCAACAAAGGAAATCTGGATGAGAAAACGACGTTTGGCAATGCTGCGCGTTTTATATTAAATGTCACCCATGACACGCACGGTGAGTAAACAAAGGGAGGGCTGGGAGCGTGAAGAAATCCAAATAAATGGGGAGCTGAAGGAAAGGGCGATAAAGGGTTCCGAAAGAGGAATAGCGGATGGAAAGAGGGATGTAGATAGAGGGAGAGAAGGCTTTAAAAGAGATATGTTTATCGTGAATCTCAATTTTGTTAGCGTCACGGTGTAACTTTCAGATAACAATGAATTATTATACAATGTAACCTTACTCACTGGATTATAAAGTTTACTAGTTACTGGATTCGTAGCATTTCCTATTTACCTTTATTTTTTATAACAGACTATGATATTGAGTATCCACAAGAAAGGTGCATCCAGAATTTCGCTTGGGAGGGCGCCGAATTTAAATATTCTACCCAATGATATCCCATTTACGTTGTAATGCGAACTAATTGAATTTCATCATTAGAAAATGTTGCCTGTAAAGAAATGTTTGAAGTCATCAAATATTTATTGGTAAGTCTCTTGAGAATTTGGTTCTGAATAAATACTTGTAGAAACCTTGGACAGGGGGTATTAAGTAGGTAAACCACACCCTTCAGTGCGTGCTTGGTAAACACCATAACTTTTTTAATTTTAAATTGAGTGACATTTGCTGATTTTATTTCGTTTTATTCCGTATCATCGGCGTTTAATTTTACATATTTCTGTAATATTCTATAAATCAATATCCTATACTCTGACGAGATGCAGTCTTCTTTCCTGTGATTATAGAGAGGAAAAATAATTACGCCTTGCAAACACCGTTGATGGCTATCAAATGAATATCAACAAATATACTAGTCTGAAATTTCGCATAGCGATATTTGAAGGATGGCAGCATATGATGATAATTCCAACTACCCTCAGCAACGCTACCTGACCTATGCTAAATGGTTAACTATTGATCCAACCCTAGTTGTGCGAGAGAACTAAAGGTCCGGTGGAAATATCAAAGCCAAATGAACAATGTAAATGTAACCGTATTCCGTATTGAAATTTTGACCTGAAATATAACATTTTACTTATTTCCTCTATCCTTATCAACAACAACTCTCTCTAGTTTACTTTAGACCCCCTGGTCTTACTGCATAACATTTAAAATAAGGAAACATAGCATGTAAGTAAAAAATCAAAATAACACGACATGTAATCTGAGTTTCCTGTATGCTGGGAGCCTGAGTAGCCGTGCATAATTTCTTAGAAACCTTTTAAATTATTTGTCCAGCGTACAATATTTATTGAAAAATTTGAAAGCCGCTAGCTTTAGTTTTCGCAATATGAATGGGTTTGTATATCATGAAATGTAAAGTAGATTTACGTGGTTAATTTCGTCATTTAAATACTGAAAAATCAGAAAAAAATTCAACTTAAAGGCGTTATTTGGCAAAATTGACGCAGCTCATTAACAATGCGTAAACTATATTTTTATGCCGCACAAAGATGGAACATTTTGGAAGAAACTATCCTTGTAGCCGAAAACAGACAATTCCAAATTGTCCTCAGAGTGACTAACTAAAGCCACTTAGAATATTTATTTGTAAATAGAAGATAGTTAAATCATTACCTGAAAATAATTTCAATAACTAATTATAACAGAGTATTTACGAGATTCCTCCATCCATCGCAGTAGTACATTATGCGTTATTATCGTATTTTGGAGAGTGGACGATAAGACGCAGAGAACAAATGAGGAGGAAGATAAGGAGAATATTGAGAAGAGATGGAAAATGTAGAAAATGGAGAATAGAGGTATAAAGGTAAAAAACGGAAGAAGGGGGTGAATGGAATGTGGTCGAAGGAAAGTTTTTATTCTTCTTCGAGACATTGTTTCGCGGTCTCTTTTCTCATTCCCACCACACCGTCGACGTTGTGGATAAGTAAACGGAAAGGGAGACAAATGAAGATCGCTGATTAGGAGAATATGGCGGCAAGTGAAGGAGAGAAATGGAGAGATGGATTCTCTTATAAGAACCGCTTTGTTTTTCTACACGTTAACGCAGAAAGGATATAGAGAGACTGAGTAAGTAATGAACGGATTCGGACTGCAAGAAGGCCTATGTGCTAATGCTTAAGATACCTCAAACTATCTAGTAACGTAGTTTCTCTCACGTCTTAGCTTAATAGGCTCTATATATTATCGTGAGAAGACAAATGTAAGAAAATTTGTTTACACTTTTTTCATAACATGATGCTCTTCTTATAGCTTCACATTTTTAACACTTCTGCATGTTCTTCGTATATATTTCGCTTTAGACATCCGTGCGTCCCTATACCATCATTCATCACTGATTCTATATATGGCTCTTATTTCATGATCTCATCCTAATCCAAACCAAAATGTAAGAATGGAACACGGCTTTGCTAACACATTAGTTTCAAAAGAAGCAAGTTCTGTTCATCCCCTGAGGATGGCTTCGTAGTTGCGGGGATACTTGGGAATGACAACCTTGCAAACTACTGCTGTTTAGAGCTTTTAAAACTTCAATGAGCGAAATAGTCTTTCCAATGTCTATATCACTCTTCCGATTATCTCACTCAAAATAATCTACCTTTAACACCTTGCCCTCAAGCATTCCCTTTTAAAGATCCTAGCCAACATCAAACACTTCCTTCTTCTTTGTTCATGTCGCATCCTTCTTGCTGTTCTAATGTGTTCATTATTTACTAAAACACAGTATATCCTATTTTTTCTGCACACGTTACTCACATACATAAGAAAATACATTTTTAATTTTGATAAAAATTATATACCAATTTTTTTTCTTTTCAGATGTGATTTAGACTGCCTTTTCCCTAAAATTTAAGCAACTTTCAATCCGTGTCGCAGGTTTTTAACCCCCCTTCTCGTTACGCATTTTTTCCTTAATGCAAACTTACGTTTATAAACCCACAAGTTTTCTTCTGGGCACCATTTGCAAACAATCTCTCTTAAATGTCATACAATGAATGGTTAGATGCAGGAAAATATTTGACAATCTCAATCTCGTCCGAATAAGGTCATATTATTATGATTACAACCAACTCAAATTGCATTCATTTCACCCATTGTAACTCTCCTGACACTCATATTACTTTACGCAAATGCTTTATAAAATAGAACTTTTTAGTTGGTTTACCGCATATTTTTTGGATATGTGTACTCCAGTTTAAACTATATGTAAGATTGATTGCGAGATCTTCAACTGACTCGATTACATTTATATTTAAATGTAATTTCTCTACATTTATCAATCAAACGCAGCCTTGCTTCTAATCTCCTTTCTTTCAAGGATTCCCAACCTGTGTCTGAGAGCGTTCGTGCGTGTTCGCTAAATGAATAATGTTTTCATCTAAAGTGAAGCGAAACAAATGAAATATATTCCATTAATCAAAGTATTGTCGCAGGAACATTATACGACGCATTTGCTTAAATGCAGGCTCATGTTTGAATGAGGGGCTATGGAGTAAGGGTCGGAAAAGCAGGGGAAAGCAGCAGTGGAAGGGTTGAGAGTTGTTTCCGCTTCGAGGTAATGAATCAAAGCGTGTGTGTATTCCATAATGCAAGGTGCACGTTGAAGGTGTATAGCAGTGGGCCAACGAAGCCGAGTCGCGGAGAAAGAGTGAATGTCTGAGCACTACGATATTGCTAACGGTCCCTCATTACGATGGAAGAGATGCTATCGAACGCACCTCGTACTTTTACAGCTCGGATTACTCTGGGATAAATGTCTCTATCAGCTCTCGGCTATTAGTTCTAGATGTCCTCAGCTCGTTTAGTACGAGTGCCAATTACGACAGTACACCGGTTGATACGGCGCACGGCCGTGTGTGCATCGGTATTGGATCTGATTAACTAATAGCATCCCACTCTCTATCATTGAGGAATTGAGGTTGTTAGCGGCGCATTAAAAACCGTTCTCACTTTTCAAACTCCATATTTAATACGTGCTCCATTAATGTGATTGCATACAATGAAACGAAATTGGAAATTTCTTATCTCGATTGTAGATGTGGCGTGACTCGGCAGTATATTTCCCCGCAAAGAAGAAAGAGTATTCTCATGTAATCGAACGAAACGAGTCATTTGCATATTAACTAAATATAAGGCTGCTTTATCGCCGAAAGCCAATTTGCATCACCACATTTACGGAAAGTATTATTATAATGCATCGAATTTGCATAAGGGCGTTATTAAGGAATTGATGGAGATTTTCACGAGATTAACCCCTTTGATACGTCCTTTATAATAGCGCCCTTTTAAAACTGACGTAATTCCCCGTAAATTTCATAAGTGCGTTTTTATACTACGTGCATGAAGTGATTGCATAATAAACACGGTTGTGTAATTCGAGGTAAGTACCTACGCTATTGCACTCACCTGTTCTTGCAGACATCAGTTCCTTAAGATCCACATTTCTTTTCAACCATTACCAATTACTCTACACGAGACCCCCTAGCTTTACATCATCCACTCCATTGAATCAGAAATTGTTTTCTCTCTTTTCCGCACCACACATACACGTAGCTTACCAATAAGCTCATATTTCCTAATTTTCAATCAAAAATTGATGTTGGTCAAAGAGATGAAGAGCGGAAGTAGAATTGGTAACACGGTACATGAGAATAATGTTAGTGGTTCTGAAGAGAGATGTAGACCAAGGTAAAGTCTTTTTTATGCGGTTAATGAAACACTGAAGGGTAGTGATGCTCGCAACATTAAAAAAATGAAAGAAGTTGTATGAGAAGCTTTATGGGTGTTTCCAAAGTGGAAGATGTCTGTAAGGATAGAAAACAATGCAATACTGTACTATATAATACTAAAATACTAAAGTAATACTAAAATGAAGCCGATTAGGTACGTCTCCCGGAAAGGTATAGCGTGAGTAATATGCATGCTTGTGTGAATATGCTTCAATCAAATATATGCACCAAAAGCAATAAAAAATTCCTCCGGGGGCGGATTTACGCTATCAAAGGCTCCAGATGCAAAGATCATATTGAGAACCCCACTATGAATTATGAGTTATTAGTTCGAATTCCCAAAGAGGAGATGTACAAATGTACGTCTGATGGAAGACTCTTTTGCTTCACTTCGGGAAGAATAAATAAACAAGTTTTGAATGTAGAAAGTCTTCTCGGGTAATCAGCCGGGTGATAGGGTCGAAGTTTTGAATTACAATAAGTGACTCTTTTTTCTTTATATTGTAGCATAATTAATGTAATATATTCGACAAACTTCTCATTTAGACTCACTCAACAAGTATAAAATAAAGCAGAACAATTTGTTATTAAGAATTTATTAGCAGTCTTACTGAGGCCCCCATGTGGTCGAAGCCCTCAGCTGGCACAAATTCCTGAACGAACAAATCGGGGTCAAATACGCACCTTTGTAATATATAAAATATATATGCATCGATATGTTTTTGAGAGGTAGGTAATCCCGTGAGAAATCGGTGCTAGGCGTTTGTTTGATGGTGAACACGATGGTGTTATGCAATGATTACGGCTCTGCATTAGGGGTGGCTGTTCGAAGCGTGGACATCGGGCGTGGTTGAAATTAAACACGATCATTGGTATTTCCATGCGTTACTGATTGCCGGTTGTCATAGTGATAAGTGTTGACTTTACTAATGCAGATGGGGATTAGCTGCTCTGTTGACTCATAGTTAAAATCAACAATCGTAAAGCAGATACAAAATTAATTAAAATTCATTAATAAATTAATTACGTATCGATGCTGATTTACTAATATTTTTATGAGAGATTATAAAACTTCTTGGAGAGTTGAATTCGAAAATTTTCTTCAGAAAGTTCTTCCACTTTAGGAACCATTGGACTTTGCTCTGAACTTTCATTCTGTGAATAGTTTGTGAATTGATTTAGAATCAGCTCTGAATGATAAGAGAGCTCATCAGAGTTATGACTCTTGTACAAGTTTAACCTTGGGACAATTAAGTCATGATTGGCAAATCAAGGTCTTTTACTAGATCGCGTAGGTTAATGCTGTATATAAATACATTATAAGTACAACTGTATGTAAAGCGCAAACAAAAACTGCCATCCAATACTTTACTCTGTGTCCTATGCTTCTGACGTTAAAGATATTTAGCAAAAGAAATTTAATGTTGGGAGCAACTACATACATAAGCAAGTTTTAACATAGTTCGTAATTATTCCACCATATCTCGATGAGCGGAATATCTTTAATTTGTATTCGGTGCAGGGATTAGAAAAACCTATCTCTTTTACTTTTATCGTTTATCTTGTGCCTATATGTGTTAATAAAAAGCTATTGAGGGTGATGCTGAAGAAAGACATTCATCCTAGCCATCCTCTCCAAATTTTTGCTAATTAATGGTGTTGGTAATGAGAATCCAACCATCCATCGCGCTGATGACTTTAAAGACAATTAATTTCTCGACTTATACATGGAGATTTTGAATTATTAAATAAGCCAGCACGTAATGTAATTCATGGAAGAAATTAAAAACTTAGAGGATACAACTTACTTACTTTTCAAATTCAGCGTGAAACAGGCTTTTCTACACACTGAAATTGATCCATATTTCATCATTGGCAAGAGTTGACAAAATTTAACGACGCTTACTCCTTAATAATTTCACCATTAGTCCGAATGAAATCACCTTAACTGCCTAGGACCCGGTTCTTGATGAAATATCCCGTCAGAGGTTTTCACCTCCCTAATTTGAAACAGCCACTTACACCCTCAAATATCCATCAGCCTCGTTTGTAATTAAAATTTTTCGCACAGCTCCTGTTTGCCAATCCGCAAAAATCCCAGACAGAGTGAGGAGAGAAAAACTTAATAATACGTGGGCTTGTGTGCATAAGGAGGAGGCGTATCGGAAAGTGCTCCGATGCACTTTAGGGTTGGATGGTTTGTTGACTCAGGAGCCAAGGTGAGCAGCAGTTTAGAGGATGGGTCAATGGCTCCCTCGCACGAATGGAGGTGTTCCAGAAGGGGCAGCGGATGAATTACGACGGGGAGGGGAAATTATGGGATAAGGTACGCAGGGGGAGAGGGTCGCGCCGGAAGATGAAGAGGGACAACGGGATAAGGGGTAATAAGAGAGACATGAAGAGGGCTGCCTATTGAATGTTTGGCTATAAAAACGCGCCAAATAGGCCACTGAGGAATTCCTTAGTCTATGAAGACAGATGACTGCAACTTCGCAATTTCCTATGATTCGAACGGCGTGATGGCCCATTTGACACTAATATTGGTTACCATGGGAAGACGCAGGATAAATTATTAGTAAACCTTTACGTTCCAATCAATAAAACTTCGGTTGCCGCAACAGGAGCCTCTATGATTGATAAATTTAGTGGTTGATTTAAATTGGATATTGAATTTCAAAGTACCAACGTCTTTTGAAATAACTATTATCGAAAGGAGTGCTTGCGGAAATATTTGGAAACGATTCACAACGACTCAATTAGCCGAAAAACGAAAAATAAAATCAAATTGCAAGAATGATATAAAACAGTGTGATAGATTCGGATATAACAAGTATGTTTTAAGAACGTTCACGTTTACGTACTTAAATGAATGAAAGAAGGGAGCCTTTCGCTTTGAATTTGCAGAAAATGGAAAATTACGTGCAATCACGTGGATGGGTAAACATAATCGAATCCTTGGTTTGAAGCGGAATTTTCTCGAAGTTGAGATGAGTTTCATCCCGAGTTTTCTAGTATTTAGAAATCCAACATAGTTGATCGTTTATCTCGAGAATAAGCTTTTCCAAATATAGCTACGGAAGGGACAGACGGACGGACGGACGGATGAACGGACACTACGCAGATCGTAGTCAGTCGTTAACTTACGACCTTGGTAGGTTCGGTTGATAGTTCAGTCGTAGGTCTATTTTCCTTACCCCGAGCAATGTTGCCTTACACCAGTAACGAAATATTTCACTAACATCATACTTTCCTTTTTTCCTGACTATTGTTTAAGCTGAATATCTAATAAGATTCCTTTATTGATTAATGTTTAGTTTTGATCTTATTAGTTTTTCTTGGCGAATGAATTTCGGAAGTCTTTTCTCTCCCTGCTTCTTGCGTATGCTCTTTCTTTAATATTGACAATTATTTTTTAGATACAATACGTTAATAAGAGTATTTGTAATGATCAATTACTTGAAAATATAATTACTTGACTTATTCCAAGAAACTTCATTTAATACTGCGTAAATGGTCAAGCATTGCGCGTAATTTCAGTGACTTAGAATAGGTTCCAGTAGATCTCGCAAAATGTCTTCCATTACAAAAGGTTTTAATATGTAATCAGTAGACGCTAATATCGCTGCCAATACATTTTTGAGTAAATAAATGTATACGATTCTTTAAGGAGGAGCTGAAAGAAAGAGAACACGCGTATAAAACCTTAGAACGATTCGATAAAATCGTAAGAGCGGATAGGGATAGCGTTCCCAAAGCATAAAAATTGTGGGTAGGTTCCTAGAGCAGTATTTCAGCGTTCCACCCGAAATTCCATTTGTGCATGAATAATTAATGCTCTTGAGGCCCTCTTTTGCCTTCGCATTCCCCTTTGCTTTTATACGCTGACTGACGGTTTCACCTCGCTCACAATCGGCCATTTTTTCTGCCTATAGAACACCTCATTCTCTCCCTCTTCTTCGCCGGATATGCACATTTTATACATCGTGTTTCCTATCACTCTGCCTCTCCGTTGATCTACAGATTCTCTCGTATTCCGTTGACCGATACGATTGGTTTAGAATTGATTAGAAAGAAAAACCTGGTTCGGTGAACCTTTTTCCATCGAAAGGCAATATGGGAAACCGTCATGACTCGCTCGAGTGCCGTGTTGCATACATTCAAATAATCCAACATCTGCTTTGCGTATCAATGTTGTGCACAATCAATAAATCACATCAAAGTGCGTGAAATTGTGCGTAGGGAAAGGAATTCCTTTCTAAAAATGCATTCCTTAAGTAGAGTAAATGTGAATATTTTTCATTTGATATAAATCTGATATTATCAGAAGTCAGTTTCTTCTGTTATAAATCCATAATAGAAGAATCTGACAGACGAAATTATTCAAATTACCGAATGTGTTGCAAAAAGACGAAAGGCCGTGTTAAACGCAAAAAATACTATACGTATATCACCTGAAGACCGTAGATACCCCACCAGTATAATAATTACAATTATACCGCTATATACGAAGAGCATTAAGACTATCACGTTTCTCCTCAGATCTAACCCTTCGTCGTATGAGATTTAAAAGAGGTAGCTCGAAAAAGTACACAGAGGAAAACTACTTTGTGGGTTTGAAGACCTAAGTTAGCACTTAGGAAAAATATTCCAAGAAAACACCTACAAGAAGGTGGGTTTGAAAAGCCTGCGAAAGTTACATAAGTTTTGAGGAGAAGGCAGGTAAAATTACATCTGAATAGCAAACGAAAAGGTTCAGATACATTATTTCATAGAATTCTCATATAGAAATAAATATTAATAAGAATAATCAGGAAAAGTAAACTATGAAGTACAAATTTTACGGTTCCAAAACAGGTCAGAATCAAGATAGTAATGGAAGATAAACCCCTTCATATGACTTTGCCCAAGCTCTTTTCCATCGGCCTTTAGTGTCAATAGGCTCCCGGATAGCCAAGTGGGCAACGCGTTCGACTTCGGCGAAAGCGATCCCGGGTTCGATTCCCGGTGGGAGCCTAAGTGCAAAATGACCTAAGCTGTCGAAGCACATTTAACAATACTACTACTAATACTTTAGTGCCAATAATTTATTTACGAAAACACAACGATCGTTATGAAAGGGTAGGCTTTTAAAATCAATTGCAAGTTAAGGGCGCCGAAGCTAAATGCTAAATTTCTGGAAAAAACGCAGAGAAATGGTGGAAACTTTGTGAAAATGTAGAAAATGTTGTTAACAGTTGTTGACACTAAAGAGGACATCGTATGAAGGATTACCTTTCCAGAGATACTTTTCGTATAGAATTGCGTTTTAACGCAACTCCTTGGTCTTTAGGACTATGGTGCTATATTGGGCGATTTATTTGACTCGATTAAGAAATGGTAACTCTTTATCTGGTTTTCATTAGGGTAACATCTATAGAAGAAGTAGTTATTGGTTAACTCACCGATGGCTGCAACACCTCTTGAGACATTGCTTGTACTACGTATCTCGGGGACACGTTGTTGGTTATCACTACCATGAAGTCATTTTTGACATCACGACTTCGTATCATATTCCTATAATCGCAATTTATTCAGAATCGAGAGTAGTTATGTAACATGCAATTTTTGAAGTACCTAAATAGTCATATCTTAACGTATCTTGTGGATAAAATCCATAATAATGAATCATCAGGGTATGAATAGGTCTAATGAATATAGTTTTTAAAATATTTCGAAATAAAACACCTCAAAATTTTCGCAAAGACGGTAGAAATGCATCTCACGGATATTATAGACTAAAACTGCTGTATTGTAGACTGCTAGACAGGTGTGTGATTATCTCATATATACCTTGAAAAGCGAAAAGTGGGGAGAATTTTGATACCACCCAAAAAATAATAAGAATGTAGCTTTGCGAAAAATAATTTTCTGTGTATTTTGGAGGTCATATTGCGATCAAGGGAGGATAAACTACTTTACAGTGACTCCCATTCTCTTAGGATGAATGGAGAGCTCGTTATCATACTTAATTATGAACCTTAAGAACACACAACACCAGGGATGATGAAGATACGAACGCATAAATTGCAAATAAAATACACAAATTACTCAAAATTTAACCTACTTAAAATGATTCGTTTCTGACGCTTGAATATGGTCCGCACATCTCGGAGATGATGATAAGGGAGAGGTTAACAAGGGGCAGCGTCCGTTAGACCATATCTTCGATGTGTACAACCGCAGAACATGAAAGGCCGAGGGGAAGGAAACCTTTTCAAGACGATAACGACATCGGAAAACCTTGAGGAATGGACTGGAGTAGCAAACCGATTCTCCAACCCCAGAACACAATAATAAAAACATCCAGATGGAACGTGCCCCTTACGGTTTCTTCCCTCTTTCATTTCCCTCGGCTTCCTCGTAAACCCCTGTCTTCCCTTTATCTTCTCTCCCCCCTTTCGTCTGCGATATCCCTCTTCAGCACCTCTCTTGATCCCCTACCCACGCTCCTCGGTGTACCCCAAGTGCTATTTTAGGCCCACATGTATTCTTTCACAGCTAAAATTTTTCTGCTCTATTTCCTACCCTTATGCAAGACTGCTGCATGATCTAGTAGATAAATAAGGGACTAAGTTAAGTTTAACCAATTTAGAGGGTCGGTGATTTATAAGTAAATAGGGTGGAAGCTATAACGCGAATATCTTCACCACTCCTCCAGTATGATAAGGAGCCAAAACTAACCCAAGAAAATCGCATTTTTGTCTTTTCTTTAGAGAAATGAGTATCTCTCTACCGCATGGCAAATGCTGGAGACAATGATATATATGGTCAAATGGATAACAATAAGTACACCCAATTCAACTCTGTGGAGTTTCACTTAGTGAATTTTATTTTCCCAGTGATGGAGTTCCACTTAGTTAAGGCTTCTTCTATAGATTATCAAGATATACTTAAATTTTACTTACCCTCCTCCGTTTTGGATTATGCTCTATCATATTGATACCACTTTTCGTGTGTTTTTTGATCGTTGAAAACATCTATCTCTACATCAATACACATATTTATACATTCGCTCTTATCCTTTTAACTACGTAAATCCTCTTTCTTATTCACTTCACCTAAAGAGCCTTATTCGTACTCCTTGAGTTTTGAATCGCGTGATATCTATGATCAACTAAAACAATATTTATTTCCGCGACTGAAGGATTTTTGTGAAGCTTTTAAATAAGCGTATCATTTTCTAAAGTTTTCTCAGATTTTAAAAATTTTATAAACTTTATTCTAATATATTGAGTTTCAACCAAGCAACAAAACATTCAGTTTTTCCTTGTCATTCTCCCTTCCTCTCCATTTCTGATTTCCTGAGCACTATCTTACCCGTACGTTGTCACTCTAACTCGTATTCCCTTATCTCCTTCTCCAAGTCTTTTATTCCACACTGCATTTTCTCCTCGTCCGTCCCTTTTTCTTTTTATTCCCATTTTTGTTCATGCTCTATAGTGTTACATTCTTCCTTTTTCCTATTCCTAATTTGTACCCTAATCTCCGAGGTTTCGATCACCATGAATACACGAGGAAAGGTCGGATTCGCATAGAAAAAGAAGGAAAGAAAACAAATATAGCGTTCAGAAAAAATGAACGATTTCCTGATTGTTGAAATGTACGTTGTAAATATCACCAATTGAATTAATGATTTATTATTGCGTCGGAGTGACCATATATTTGAAGGCAATTACTTATAGGTTGGTGGGGCTCCCGATAGCCAAGTGGGCAACGCGTTCGACTTCAATGAAAGCGGTCCCGGGTTCGAATCCCGGTGGGGGCTCACGTGCGAAATGACCTAAGCTGTCGAAGCACTTTTAACAATACCACTACTACTACTACTTATAGGTTGGTGATATATCGTGAATAATTTCATTATGTGACTCTTAATGGTGTAAATGTCTTTGTAGTGTCGAAATAAATCAATAGACATTCGTGAAATGAGCATTTGGGTTAACGAGAGGACTATTCCAAATGTCTCAGTGAAGATTTTCCAGAATATTTTCAGCGGATACCGTCGAGCTAACTTTTTCATTGTATTTTATGAATATTAATTCGACATATTATAAGCTATGAGATCATTGCGAGATATGTATTGGAAAGAATGGCAGAAATAAGAGGAAGGAGAGAAAAATTGAAACATTTTCAAAATTACGAGGTCAATTTTCGTAGGTGTTAGCTGGAAAGTTTATTGATTAAACTAATGGAAACATTTCATCATTCAAAAGGATTTCTGGATGAAATGTAAACCTAAAATTTCACACATAAACTAATTATGAATAACTGTCACCTGGGAATACGCAGTAATGTAAATGTGAGATCTGTTAGATGCCCCATATTATATAAAATATACATATATTTTTTTACAAACATATATACAAGTATTAATCTAGAAAACCCTACCCAGACTGATTTATTATCCTATACATCTCAACTTAACTCTTAAAGTCACGTCGATAGATCTATGGTAATGTCATAGATAAATGTAGTTAGGGGAGATATGAAATTAATCGCAATAGGTGCTGAGGGCCTTATCCTCACGGGGCTTCAGTAAGACTGTGCTTACGAACTCTCATTAACCTTCTAAGAATGATTGCTTTTCGCTTAAAGGAAGAATACTATGTGTTTAAAAATTCTACATAATATGTTTATAGAATATATCACATTTCTTATGTCACTAAATAATGTAAAAAAGTTTGTCCATCATAAATTGCAATTTAGAGTTATACTATGTATTGTTATTCAAAACTTGTTTATTTATTCTTGCCACACAGAAGCGGCGAAGATTCCTATGGGATTTGTATTTGTAAATTTTAAGAAAACATTCAAAATTTTGCTCGTAGTTCCTAGTAGGGGCCTCAATGTGATATTTGCGCCTTGGGCTTCCGTTAGTTTAAATCAGCCCTTAGATATGTCACGTACTGGTCGGTAGATTACATATTGGAAGAACACCCATCCAACTGTGGAATAAACTGCACCAAACGTCTTTGTCAGTCGAATTTGAGACCATTATTTCCTCCTATTAACTTAAATTCTTAGTTTATTCGACGAATTTTAATTAATCAACGCAATGGAAATTGCGATCAAATCAGCGAATACACGAAAAGTTAAAAACAGTAGATTTTCCGATTTTCGCCCTCGTCCGCCTTGATTTTAATACGATCCCTGCTAACCGCTCCGCCGAGCAGTTGTGCTCTCCGCTTTCTCTTGCTTCCATATTCCTTCCCCTTGTTGCTCCCTCATCCTCATTATTCCGCACCTATCGCTTCCCCAAAACCACCGGCAAACTCCCTCCCCCCCTCCGCTTGTTGCGTGACCCCCATCCACGCATCGATCACTCTCGACTCCCGCACGCACTTCCCCCGATACAACACACGCACATGTGATGGGGAGGTAAGGAGAGAGTGATTAAAGGCGTTAAATAGAAGATGAGGTACAGAGAAATTGACTCCCTTTTAAAAGGGCGGCCTCCTAATGGATTGAAGCACTATTTTTCGAATTATCAAGGAGAGAGGAGCTTGCGGGTCAAGTGATGATGTGAACACATTGGGGAGGCTTCCGTGCCGACGCTCTCGTAATATACGCCTTTAAGGAGCTCTTCAGACGAGAATCTGGGAGATTCCTTACCGTAGATTCCTAAAATGTATCCTTACGCTGTAATTTACACTTTGTTACGATACTTTTTTCCACGATTGGATAATCGGAAAAGAAATTGCCGGATTGTACTGCGGCGTGATTAAAAATTATCCGCAAGCAAATTAATAACGAGAGGAAAATTCTATTATCGCGGTAATTGATGTCGAAAGCGTGATTAAAAAGGTGTTAATTCAATGAAAAAGGGAAAGCAAGCTCCGTATCATTGTAAATATTCAAAATCCATTCAATTCGGTCCGAACATCAGCCGGTAATTTGGCTGGGATAATTATCCATTATAATATTTACAATGTCAATCGTCAATTTATTGTTAAAAGTTCATGAAACAATGAGAGAAACGTAATGGCTTGCGACCAGTCCCACTAATTAAACGATGGCATTGATATTATCACTTTCAAAATAAATTCCATATTTAATAAATAAAGTTACCGTTTGGGCGAGAATCTAAGGACTTCCGCAAGAATGATTTGCCTTAAAAACATATCATTGATTTTAATCAAATGACACAAACTAGATATTATTTGTTACCAGCATGCAATATTTACTTATTAAATCGTGTAGATTTATAACTTTAGCCTTCTAAAGAAAACAGTTGCATCAAAATACTTTGTTTAAATTAATCGTTAATGACCGGGAATTAGTATCATATTTTGAATGTTTTTATATGAGGCATTGCGTCATTTACCATTTTTTGCTACTTTTATATTTGTTGGGAGGTTTTAATAAACTGAAATCTCTCTCAGTATATTAAAATCATATAATCAGTATATTCATTGATGCTTTTTCCTTCCTTTATCGCTGGATGTTTACAGCCCCTGCCTGAAGTCGATACACGATAGATGCGAGGTAGATGTTGATTTCCCTAGTGGAGTTTCAAGTATAGTGCTTGTCTTTGACTTACTTGACTGCATTTCTACAGTACAGCATAATCCAGACTGGGATTCAGAAGAGGATATTCAACTACTTACGGGAGTTTTTAGAAAATCATCAATGCATAACTCAATTATGAAGATGATTTACTACCCCAGTCAAAAAAGATCGCAGATCCTTTAAGAAACTGACAGCGTTAATAGAAAACATTCAAAGTGACGGGTAATTATAGATAAAAGATAATAATAAATATGAGGTAATACTAGATTGAAATTTTATAAGTTTTTCCGCAGAGCTTCACAGAACTAACATTCTTTGGAGCTGTAAAGCACCGCACCCCCTGCCATACATATGTCAATAGAAATTCGAAAACAAAAAGAAACGAGAAAAGGTTTGAGGGGAAAAACTCTCTGGTGATTAATGTCAATAATGAGTAAAAAGGAAGGCGAAGAAATAAGTAGTAAAGCAACGCCCAGAAAATATTATGAAAGAAGGACGTGGAACAAGAACTTGGGAGACGGGGAATGGAGAAACCAGAGAGGGGCTACAGATGGATGGACGCGAATCATTGGATGCTACATAAGGAACCGTAGCAGGGCAATATGCTGCGTTAGTAAGATAAGAATTTTATTATTTCGTAAATATAATAAGAGAAAAGGTTGTATCCAATATATCCCTATGAAATTATTTCTTGCGTATTTAGAAAACATTAAGAATTATGCAGGTGATAAACCCATGGTATTAAAGCAAAGTGTGAAAAAAAAACAAACATATGTATATATTGTAAACACAATGGGGTGTTATTTATCATTATGATGGATCTTAGTGACCGAGCTCTCGATTAAACCAGTTCTTTTTCGTTAACTCTTGCATCATAACAAAACGGCACGGCGTCGCCTAAACACATACTTTTCACCAGCAAACTGAATTAGAAGATTAAAAACATTCCGTTAGCCGTATGTCAGCAGATAAATCTCGCATTCGATAAACTAACGGGAAGTTCCGTACTACCGATTTCTAGGAGTAACTTCTAGAAATCTGTAATCCGGAACTTCCCGTTTGTTCTCCAAATGCAAGTTCCATCTGCATATATACAGATTGTTTTAAATCTGTAATTTATTAACAGCCGTGCTCCAATTTCCTTTCCTTGCACCAAGAAGCTGCGGTTAAAATAACCATCAATTTACGATGTTTGATTTCTTCGAAATTTGCTTTTAGTATGTTTGAACAGATACGTTCGTTTTTCTTTGACGCATTTTCAATTATTACATTTAATGTTGATGTATTGCTCAAATTGAAGTTTAAAAATCGGCCTCTGATATTAACGAGAGATAATGTTCAGAAAAAGAAAAATAACTTTTATATTCAAAATTTGGTGCCTGCTTGCTGTTGACGTTTCCTTTAAAAAATTATAACCGTTTCACGCTTGCGGTGGCTTTCGTTTGTTTGCTTAAAGAAAGGTTGAGAAAATATTTACATTCATCGATAAAATAGCAGTCAATGATAACACGTTCACTTGACTTGAAATCTCTTTGTTATAAGGGATTGCCGGAGGCTTAAAAGGGATTTCTTTATCGCACCTTCGATCCCACCAGATTTACAGTAAACGGCTTATCGCCTACTTAATGGGCATATTTTCTCTTCATATTTCGCTTGTACGACATAGATATTTAACGATTTAAATTTTCTTCTCTGAAAAGTAATATGACATAACTGCACTTCTAAATTTCAGTCTATAGGTAGCGGAAAATTCGTCTTCAGCTGATACCTTCTGAAATACGTATATGTACAATTGATGTGAATACATTTCTTCGTATAATTTTATTTATCATTAACTCGTACGTGCAAGTGAATGAAATGTATAATTTCTCATAGTGACCATGCTGAAGGTGATAATTTATTATATATATATTANATATTTTTAGTCTCAATCTTGTCCAAATAAAAACGTTTTATTAGGGCATTATAAGTTGAGTTTTCACTTCTCAGCCACAATATTCAGTGAGTAGAGAAATATTCACCCATCCCGGATGCAGAAGAAAGGTCAGATCTCCTTGAAATTATTTTTTGCATATATAGAAAATATTAAAAATGCTGCAGATTATTGACCTATGGTATCAAAAAGTTCATTATTTCATTTATTAAACTTCATAAAAGTTTATTATTGTTATAATCGACAAAATCAAGTTTATTAAGAAATTATATTTATATCAATTCATGGATGTGAGTTATAGATTTGCGAAAAACTAGAGATGTGTTTGTTTGACATGTATATTTCCTAAATATAAGAGATAATCCGTATTTTGTATGTCATCTTATTGAGACAGGGTTAATGAAAGATGTGCAGTACAAATGTATGTTTCTGTATCGTAATATTGGTTTAAAGGGCTAAATTTTATGCAAAAGGTTGAACGTATAACGAGTAATTGAAACTGAATCCGTTTAAACTAGAAAACAATGTTCGTAGTTTAATTGCCGTATAAAACAGTCAACAGATTTTAGATAATACGCTGAATTGCAAACGCGGATATCAAAAGATGTGTGGATGTACACGAATGTATTTGAGGAAAAGAAGTGTAGTAACGTAAATATCACTTTCACCAGAAATCAAAATTTTAAACGTTAAAACTCAGTTGACTGCTTATCATTGTTTTCCAGATGTTGAATTTAAACTGTAATACAAGCGAATAAAGATTTAAAAGCAACAAAAATAAACAAGATGCATATTCTTGGCAAAGGAATGTATTAGAGAAAGTCGTGATGAATCGTTTAATTTAACAAATCCAAGCAAATGCAATGTATCCCATATCTTTTCTCTACAAACAGGTTGTTTATTGACTACGAATGCTTTTGATTCCATGAAAATTACTGCGAATCTCATTATTTACTATGTGGCATAAAGGGAAGTCGAAAACCAAATGTGGCATCGATAGTAAATTAATTCTCTCGTACGCATTGGAAAATTAGGTCAAACGAAAATGCAAACTAATGGATTTCGGACTGTAATCCAACCAGCAGTAACGATTGATTCTTATATAGCATTAATCATAAATAAATCAAAATCATAACATACACAATTAAATGAAGATAACGATTTACTTTTAAATAAAACTAGAGTGAAATTTGAACGTAAATAAAATGTAGATATTTCTGACATATTCAACAGATTAATAAATTTACGATTACAATGCAAAAACTATGCTTTCATTAAAAAAATTTGATTCACGAAAGAGAAGTTTTGTAGGAAATTCAATAAAGTAGAAATAGCTTAGGAGGGTAATAGAAAATATTATTTATGCCATATATATTGGGCCGAATTCCACCATGGGAAATGACTGCACTGACATTCCGGTATTAATATAACTTACCCTCAAATTTCAGCAACTCGTCTTGCATATTCTCAACTGTAAATGAAATGAAGATAACAATTTACTTCATGGATTTAACTTATTACCTGGAAAGAGAGATATATCGATATTATAACTTGAATTTTCCTAAATACATACTCGTAAAAAGAGAGTTAAATCAGGAATATAATCAAATACACAGTCAATTATGCCTGTTTTCAAAGAGGTAGCCCTTAATTGTCATATCAGTTTCTTATGGTATCACTGTATTCATTATAATCATATAATAATGTAATCATATCAACAGCGTCCATATTCGCAACAGATATTTGAACTATTTGTCTCATCATCCATCAGTAATAACGCGATAGGAGCATTTGAAAATTATGTTTTCATTTCACATTTACTCGGTACTCAGAGCGGATGTAAATGAAACAAAGATAACCGATTGCAACTGGAAATGAATAACTGATACAAGTACTGATGGTAACTAACTAAAGCACTAAAGCATAAAACTCAAGAGAAACCTATTGACCCTACTCTGGGGCAACAAATGCTGTATTCAGGGCACGGGTAGGACTCATGTCCTACCCGTGCCCCGAAGATTTTCTTAATTTTTGTAATTATAAATTTCAAATTCTAAGCTAAAACTATTTAGATCAATATCCAATCATTTTGTTCATTAAAAAAATCACGGACACAATGCAAGAGGAGACTACTCAGCATTAACAGTGCTCGTGTAAAAGTAGCTCGTTTCACTTTAAATAGCTAGTGCCTTGCTGTGTAAGTTAAAGTCGACCTGATAATAGCGAAATTAGATAGAAAAATGTTGGTGAAATTTGGAAAATCCTTCCTAATAGTAGCGGGACGATACCAAAAGTTTACCCGATTTCGACACAATTTCCGATACTTCTCTAAGCTATTGATTCCGATACGATTTCCGATCCTACAATGATTGGGCTCATTATTTTTAACTTCAGATGTTCCGAAAAGAAAATTCTCATGAAACAATGTATATTTATTAACAAATATTTAGCAGGGTGTTCCACACTAAGGATTATAAAATAGGGGTGTCTTTACTTTGAAAAACTTGGTTTTTAATTTTAAACAATTTCCTTATATAAATTATCTTGCTGCTATATTGAAGTACAAAATAATCCTGCAGAGTAACTGGGTAAAAAATTCTTTTATATTCTATACATTCCCAAACGGATTTAATTTCCAGAAGTTTCAATTCACGTTAAGTTTTAAAAGCAACATCGAAATGACTTTCCCTTAAAATTTGCTGATATAAACCAAGTTGATTTTTAAAATTCAGAAATATGCAAAATTCAATTGGCATTAGACAGATTTATGAAAAGGAAACAATGAAGAAATTAAATTTCCATTCTTACAACTGATCTTAAGTTTGCCTTTTTCATTATTACGCCGTTGTTTAATGAATTTATGTCTTTCCATGTTTTATATTCTAAATTTAAATTGAGTAGATTTTGCTAAAAAAATAATTTTAGATTACCTTATGATTCCTTTAAACAAGGAACCTCTCCTAATATATTATAATCTAATCTCGCTGTATTGAACCCCTGTCTCTGGTAACCATTTTTGGTAAGCCCTTTGAGCCATCACTTTAGACATGATTCACTGGACGTATTCCATATTTAAATTGAACACGACAGTATAAGTCCAATTCTTTCGACTCTAAAGCCCAAATAAATTGCAAAATAATAAATATCTCTAATATTGGCATAAGTTGCAAATAGGTTGAGTTCATTCTTCTAAAAATCACACTTTCAAAATACATGCTACCCCTGGGTTGATTCACATGCTATGGTTAATTTTATTCATCGATCGTGTAGGTACTCCGCTGCCACTTTCTCCAAAATCAGCAGTGGTGGCTTTTCCCCATATGAGCTGCCTCAGGCAAGTCCTTCCATTAAGCCAAACCCATTCCTTTATCGGAATCACGGTTTCGCTTGAATCCGCGACCATTTTGCTCTGTTTGCGGTGACATGCCAATTTCAGCAGCGCGTGACATCCTAACATGGATTGCTACCTTCTTCGTGGCAGAAATCCGTTTGGGAAATCGTCCGCAGCAATAGATTTGCTACGTTTTTCTACAGTTAATAAAGGTGCTCTTAACATATTTCGGTACTTATTTTTATCGAATAACAAGCTTATTTATAGCTGTTAAAATATGTTGCTACCACAGAGTTAGTAACAGCTATTCGTTGTTAAAAAATGATTCCGAGCCAATTTCGCACCAAAATTCTACTTGCAGTCCGGCATAATGTATAGCAGTATTTAAATAAATAAAATTTTATAAATGGACTTTCATTTAGAGGTATAAAATGATAAAACACGAAAACTAGATTGTAGAAGGCCCTGAGAAACATACTTCATCCCACACTAAACTACGTAAAATGCACAAAACTCAACTTAAATTTCGAGGCTTACCCTATTCACAAGGTGTACGAAAGAGCAAAATTTAACAGTATTTAAGAAATATGGGCCAAAATACCGTTAAACAGTACCTTGAAAAGACTTGTTATTCGCACGTATTATATCGGGAGAAAGGTAAAGGACACTACATGTGAAGAAGTACACCAAGGAAAAATTCCAAGATAAAAACCATCATGAAAATTGCCTGACAGGAGCGGGAATTAATTTGTAAAAGTATCTTCCCAAAAAACGCAATATTTCCAATCGAATCCCAATTACGTCAGATTTTTTATATCTTTCTTTATTTGGGATTATTGCTATTTGTTTTTTAAACACTACTTGGTGATTTTGATTAGGCTCTGTATTTTTTACTATAATAAAATAAAGTTACTCACAGGTAAGCATCCAAATAGAGCATTAACAGTTCCACAGCAGTACTAAGAATTAATTAAAAAACTAATTGGAGGTCAGATAAACTTTTATCTATAAAAATTACATGAATGGTATACATTCTAAACGAAAGGCCGTTAAAATATATGTTACAACTAAACAGTGTCTCGTAAATACAACATTTAATTATAATAATTTTTAGTGAATTTTCAGCTTAAGACCCTCGTGAACAGGACATCACTCATAATTTAAGAGATGGAGAAATGTTCTGGTGAGATAGCTCAATGGAGAGATCAACCGACCGGCAATTGGGAGATCTGCATTAGAGTCCCGGTTCCGTCAGACTTTTTTCATGGCCGTTTCTCCTTGGGAGTTAAGTATATTTAGTAAACCCTAATTTCACCCCAATACCGATTACGTCTGTGGCTGTTTACAATAAATGACAGATAAGTCGGCAGTTGTTTGTAGTACGAGACCTACCATTCAATCGCATCGCCGTAGATGCTGAAATTACCTCAATATACGTTTGAGGATTTCTCTTGGAGGAACTACATGACATTAAGTGAATTTTAATTAATGTAAAATCTGCTTTAAATGGGGATGGAGACAATAAACATCATACTATTAATAAGTAATCGCAGTGGTAGTAATAGCTAATATTAATTCAAATCTTGCTGTTTCGAAATAAGGAAATGGAATACATAAAAAATATACAGAAATTATTTTACACTTTCGATAACAGAATTGCGTATCATAAAAATACTATCGGTTTCATATCTCAGCTATTCTATCAGGTGGGTTTTGCACAAGAAACGGAGCAAGTTACACAATAGTTAAAATCCGGGAGACAATGGTGAAAAAGAGGGGGGAAAGCTGTAGTAGATCTCCTCTCCCTGCTAATACATATTCCTTTTGCCACGGCACTACTCAATCTCTAGTTTTCTTTTCACTCGCTTCTTATTAGGCCTTCATTGCCTACTTATTTCCTTCTTCCATTAAGCTCATACAAAACCCGTACGAAAATTACCTGATGACGTAGCTATGCAGCTAAACCGGTCGTGATTTCTCTTAATTTGACTTCGGTGAAATTAAAAGGTTTATTAAGACGTGGTTGTGTATCCCTAAGTAGATCCTGAGCAAGTGTATTTCCTCTTAAAAGTGTATAGCATTTGAGAGATCAAAGCACTGTGTGTGTTGGCCGTCTTCATCCACCTAACAATCGCATTTGGAGACAGATACAGAGTCGCTATTTGGCAAAAGTGGCTTCTTCACCGCGCAATGGGAGCTTGCCTCTGGCAAGTCCTTCCACTAAGCCAAACCAATTCCTTTCCCAGAATTACGGTTTCGCTTACATCCGCCGCCATTTTGCGCTGTGTGTGTGGGGTGACACGTCAATTCCAGGGCGGCTTGACATACTCACGAAGGCCCTGAGGCCGTTGGTGCCGCGGACCTCGGATTGCAGACAGCGATGGGTGGAGTATAATATGAAGGACAAGGAGGAGAGGTGCAAACGGAAAAAAACAGTGTGATTTTTCAACGTGGAGCCCGGAGGCGGAACAGGGGAGGAATCTAACCCCGGGCGAAGCGTGTTTATTAGAGAGAGGTTGTCTACGTTTGGAGGAATGAAAAACCTCGGCTCGCTGATGGAAAGTGATGAAAAAGACTCGGTCTGGAAAAATAAAAGGGAGAGGCAATAAAAGCTCGAGATGTATTTCTCGAGGAGAAATGAGATTCTTGCGGAAGTCGTTTTCGATTAAGAGGAGGAACGAATTCGGAATATAAATCTGTCCTTGTAAAAAAGTGCGACAAATAGCAACTGGTTTTTCCATCTTCCAAGGAAGTCCTTCAATAATTTACTTCAGGTGTTTATACAGTATTGCACATTCGCAAAAAAGGTACTTGGGAAACAAACAGGAATATAGTAGTTTCGCCATGCCCAGTCTCTTATGCCGTCTATTATTTTATGACTCTAAGTTTGGTTCTTATTATGGTTATTCCTCAAAATCTCCGGATATTTAATAAATCTTTTTCATTCATTCCCTTGCAATCATCGGAAAAAGTGTGAACTTCGATTTAGTATTCTCTATACGTATGCAATTTAACTCTTTCAAAATACCCAAATACGACGGAGGCAAAACGGAGGAAGAGTAACCCAATGGCTGGGTTCGTGTCCCAGTCACCACGGATTTTTCAATTCCATTCAACCTTGAATCTTAAAATTTCTTTTGAACGTCAGGCGTATTAAGTTTTATCAAAAAAATTATGTTGTTATCATCTATCATCGCTGGCCGGAGATCGCGGAAAGACATAAATAAATAAGAAAAACTCTTTTTAGACTCCATATAAGATATAATTCATCGACCGGTTTCGACTAAAATGCCATCATCAGATCAAAGGTTGTTGAATTATATTTATCTGGAAATAAAAGATTTTTCAATCCCTTAGTTCATTATGTGGTTACTTAATTTTAGAAGTTAAGTTTTTTGTTTATTAAATTATCGGTTCTCTACTTCCTCTTCTGGACATTGCATATAATTGTGATATCTTCATTGAGATATTCAGTAATTAATCCAGGACTAAATCTTCTAAGTTGTATTCAAACGATGGACAAATAACGGTGAAAGTAGTTAGTATATTTTTGCCTCAGAAAGAAAAAATGTATTAATTCCAAGCTCATATTTACTAGCAAAATTAAAAATGGAATGTAATGGCGCAGCTTCATTCTCCAATTTATATCCAATTTAATTCATTCAAATAGAAGCTAAATGCAGTACTTATTCTCATAATTAAAATATAATGCATTGACGAAACAACTACCGGTTGAGTCGTGCCATTGTGAATTACCTAAGTGTTTAACATAATATGATTCCCATAGTACGAGTTAGAGAACATATATGCTACTTCTATCGAGGGACATTTTTCTAGATAGTTTCATATTATGGATTATTAGAGAGCAGAAAATAAAAAGTTGGAATCGATCTCTTTCATTCCCCAGCTCTGGGAATTCGCATTTCTCTCCGAACTGTTCCAACAGGGCTCACATAATTTTCCTTTTGGATTTCTCTCTCACCACACCTGTTGCCGACTTATTTGTGTTTCAATAAACTCATAATCGTTATAAGACATATAAAACTAGCGGATGCTCGTATGATGTGTCTTTGACAGGATCAATTTAACAAATCAATGTTCTCTTCAAGGTACCTCATTCCGTATCTCACCATAAATATCTAATTTGGAGATTCAGATTGCTTTGAATTCCAATTGCTGAAAAGCTCTCAGAAAAGCTATTCTCATTTGTTGGATGACCTGTATCTAAAATTAGGTTTCTTCTTCCTGCTAGGTTGGTTGCCGGACATTTTACAGATATTTCCAGGATTATGTGAACTATTTCCTGAACTCTGAACAGTTGTCCATTGAGAATTATCTACAAAGTATGAGGAAATAGAGAGGGGAGAAAACGTATAACTATCATTGTAACGTTAAAAAAGAAGTAAATCTGCAGAAACTACTTCATCGATAACAGAATTATTACCAGAGTTACTTCTTATAAAGACCTTGGTGTAATCATCGATGAAAAAATTAACTTTTCGGAACATTTAACTTACGTAAAAAATCAGACCCATGTCTCGACTAGGGATGCTCTACAGGTTTACTAACAATCTCTCCCTATTTCCACCTATTTCTCAAGCTGTGTTATTCCACTTCTTACTTATTTCTCTCCTATATGGAACATGTATTCCGAATCTAACCTCTCTACATATGGCATAGACTCATCTTTTAAATCATATTAATCTTATTTTTATTAAAACCTTTTATACTTTTTTCCGACATTACTTTCCTATATAATATTATCAACGAGAAGGTTAATTCCCCTTTCCTACTTTCTCTTTTCTCTTTCAGTGTTCCTTCAAGAACAACTCCCCTATCTGATCGCCTATCCGATCGCCTCTTTGAATACTTCACGTCTGTCAGTAATATATCGGTCACTCTTCTTCCGCATACCTACAATTTTCAACTCTTTATATTTTATACATTAACTTTTATTCTGCCGATAAAAACTTCGATCCATTTCATCTATCCCTAAAATCAATTGTAACAATGGTTGCAAGAGACTGATTTGGATATCCGAATCGCTGATCTCTTAAATTTTCTTATTGTTTGATTATTTATATTATTGTTTAAATTTGTTGATCAATTTTATTATCATTATGTTTGATCGTCAACGGTAATTGGCCTAGTCCTGTATGTTGATGTATTTTTAATAAATAAATAAATATAGGTGAAATCGGCCAAAGATCATGTTGACATTCGGTGTCTAGGTGGGTCGCCGACTTGACTCTGAACTACACGTTTGACTGTTACTAACGACAAATATTGGGGTGAAGTTGAATCTGATGATATGTGTTTAAATGTCTTTATCTTAAACAACTAATTTTCATAACAAAATGGCTGAATATGCCTAGAATATGCTTAGAAAACACACGCATAATATCAACTTGAATAGAATTTATACTCTGAAATCATCAAACGAAAAAGAACGTAATTTCAGAAAACCATCTTCCGCACAGGATATCAACAGAAAATCTAAATATACATTTTCCAAATGTAACTCTACCCCAATATTGATCAATATCAACCAGCTATCAAAACTTATTCAAAACCCTAAAGACCCAATTCCAAGATCCAAGCAAATCCCGAATATATGTGATGTCATGTCAAGACTGAGACAGACTCAATTACGGAAAGATGATAAGGAAAATAGGAACAAGATTCAAAGAGCACCTGGCCCACTTTAAATATAATCAAATAAAAAAAACAGGTGTCGCACAATGCAAGGAAAAAATCACAAAATCAACAGATAAAACTCAAAGCTTAAAAATCATCACAGAAGCTCTTTAAACTCGATGCATACATTAGTCCCTTCACTCACAGAACCAAGAAACGCATTATGAATCTAGGACTATCCATCCGTCTGTTTTGTTTTCCGTTCTTGGCATCACACCACAAAAGGTAGAAATACCACATCCCGTTCCCGACTCCTTCCGTTCGCTTCATTCCCTGAAGATGGCGACGTAGTTGCCGAAATATTTAGGTTTTGGAAACAATAGCGTTGCAATGATTGCCGCCACAAATGGATCCCCTAGAATCGCCTGGAAAAAAATTAGAGAATATATCAATAACAAGATCATCTACTATCAACCAATTAATGAAGAAATCACTACTGAAAAAATCGACTGCTAGATAGACATGCTGCACGACCTCCTCCAGCTAGCTAAGGATCACTCTACAAAGTTGGTCACCTCCACACCTGTCTAACCTGTCCTACCATCCACAATCAGCGACCTGATTACCAGACGCAACAGGATCAAAAGGCAGTACCAGACCTACCACTGGGCAGAAGACCGCTTACTCCTAAACAACTTAAACAGATCAATCAAAAAGGAAATTTCCTTATTTAAAAATATATTATGGAATACCTACCTTTCGACGGTTTCTCTGGAGGACCAAACACTATGGACATGTTGCAAACGCCTGACTAAAAAGAACCCCAAATCAACCTTTAGCAAAAGATGCGATGCTAATATTCAATCCTCAACAGAAAGCGGAATTGTTTGCTACCTACATGAACAATATTATGACATACAACTCAAAGGATCATCACCAAAACTTGGCAGTTGAATTAACAAAAGTAATTAGTTTTAGATATAACTTCATTATCTAGTTTAGTTTAGGTTAGGTTAAATTCTTCTTCTTCAGTTAACAATCCGAAGATTGGTTTGCAGCAGTTGTTTTCCGTCTCCACTCCTCCCGATCTTGTACCAGTCTCTTTAACTCTAAGTAGGAATGGCAGCCCATATCCTCTACAATTCGATCGACGTATTCCTTTCTCGGTCAACCTCTCGCATTGGTGCCCCTTATTGAGCCTTCCAATATTGTTGCAAGCAATCCTTCTCGTCTTAGGATGTGGCCTATCCAGGAGTCTCGTCTCCTCATTGTGCTCCACTGGCATTGCACTTCTTCAGCTCTCCATAATACTTCTTCGTTAGTAACCTTATCTACCCACGATATCTTGAGGATTCTCCGGTAGCACCGCATCTCAAATGCCTCTATCCGTTTTCTTCCATCCGGACCAAGGATCCATGTCTCGCTTCCAAAAAGTAAGATGTTCCTTACAAAGGTATTGAGGAGGCGTTTTCTTAGACACATATTGATATTGTTGGATCGGAAGAGCATTTTCTTTTTATCGAAAGACGCCTTTGCCTGATTAATCCTCCTAATAAGATCTTTATCACTTCGACCATCTGACGTGATTTAGCTTCCAAGGTACTTGAACTCCTGTACTGTTTCAAGTCTTTGACCTTCTAGCATTAGTTCAGCTCCTGTCCCTTTCCTGCTCATAACAAGGATCTTTGTTTTTCCCTATTGATGTTAAAGTCATATCCAGTGCTGAGGATGGTCCCCAACTCACTTAGCATGTATGATATGCGTTCTTCACTTTCGGCCAAAACCACCACATCGTCTGCAAAACGTAACATATCAATCTGTTTACCTTGCACCCATATTCCGCCATTTTCTCCCCATCTTTCTCGTGCTTCATCCATAGCTCGTTGTACGTATGCGTTGAATAGTGGTGGGGACAAAGAACAACCCTGTCTTACTCCCTGTCTTATTTTAGCCTCTCGCAAGTGTGGGCCGCCTCTTATAACAGCTACTTCATCTTTGTATAGATGCCATATAATTCTGCGGTCTTTGTACTTTACTCCTGCCTCCCTCAGTATCTGTAATAACTGCTGCCATTGTACCCGATAGAAAGATTTCTCAAAATCTATGAAAGCAACAAAGATGTCCTAGTTCTTCCGAGCTCCCTTTTCCATAATCAGTCTTAATGCCAAGATTGCCTCACGAGTGCCTCTTCCCTTTCTGAAGCCAAATCGGTCTTCAGTGAGTGTATCCTCAATCTTCCTTTCTATTCTTTTCAAAATTATTTTTTTCCAGTATTTTGGAGGCGTGGGAGACAAGACTAAGGGACGAATATTTAGACGACACTCGAGTGGCCACTAACATTCAATACGTCACAAATCAACACTTGAGTGCTCGCGCCGAATTTTTAGTCGCAGAATGAGTGCTATACGCACTCGCCTTATGAGTTTCGTTGGATGTACACGCGGAGTGCTCATAGATCGTTTTGTAAACAAATAACATGGCGGAAAATCTGGAGAGAAGCTGCCGTATAAGGATTTAATTGTCAAATTTAAAGGTTAAAACGCAGATTTTTTCTTCATGGTTATTCTAATTGGACTGGCGTGTTTTCGTTAAGATACTACTTATAGCGTACTGAGCCATTAATGTATGATTATGTGTTATATTATGTATTATGTTATGTGTTACATTATGTATGTACCATAATGTGTTATGATTACGTATTTGCTAGGAAAATCGTTTCAATTTAATATAAGCACATAAAAACTTGAATAATTCTATTAGATGCACCATTGATAATACTTGAAAATGCCACTTACCTTATTCACGCGGCCATGGCTATTAAATTTATTTCTTATCTTCATCCAGCTTTTAATTTAGCTGAAGTTGAAGCGGTATCCTTTTCTTACTTTCCAAAATTGTATCGTGTGCTGCAAATAGATTTCTCAGTAAATCTTCCTCGGACGCAGTGAAACTGTCGAAAGACATTTTCACAATAGAAACGTTGGTTCTACACCAAGAAACAATCCGGTTAGTCTCCCGTGAAGACTTTCTAAAACAAACCATTCACCGGGAAAGCACCAAATCCTACATTTTCACAATGGTTGTGTTCCTCAAATAGGAGTAAATACCTTAAATTGGTACTTAATAAATTGTAGTCACATCGAAAGTAATTAGATTACGTAATCGGCTTCCACTTATAATTGATCGTTTGAAATTAATTACTTTTCGTGAAACGGAATCTGTATTCAATAATTAAATTACTTTCTCAGTAATAAGTACGTTGTAATCAATTAAGTCATGAACCTCTAATTATATTTATATTAATGGCATGGAGTACAATAGTAAGAAAATGCTGAAAGGGGTACTTAATAAGAAAAGGCGAGCTTGCTTATTCGCTACATTGAATAAAAATTCCTATATGTGAAGGATTCATTTTACGTATTTCATTCCTAATTTTACAAAAAGTCAAATTTTCTATCTCTAACCTTTTACTTTGCATGAAATGGCAATATGGCATAAAAATGGCTTTATATGGCAAATTATCCGGTTACAAGTAACAACAGTTGCGTAGAAGAATAAAGTCTATCTGTTTAAAAGAGAAAAACGCAACCTAATCCTGGCAGTGGGATAAATTTCCCGCGTAGGAGACGTCACCAGTACTCTCTATACGTCATGGAGGTTGCACTCGGTTGGGCCGAGTGGAGTTCTTTACTATAGATTCGGCAACACTCAACTGAGTGTAACTTCGCTCAACGGAGTGGCTATTCTACACTTGCTCGAGTGGTGACTAAAAATTCGGCCCTAAGTGTGCGATACTGTTCACAGCGTTTTGCTGTGGTTTTTTTAGGTATTGGTACAATGACGCATTTTTAAAAAATCTTCTGGTATTTTTCCTGTTTCATAGATGGCACACACAAGCTGATATAAAGTGTTCTTCATACCATCACCAGATGCTTTGAAAAGTTCAGCAGGAAGCAAGTCAATGCCTGCGGCCTTCCTGTCCTTCATGGTCCTAATCGAATTCATCTCGCAGAATACTTTCGCCCATATCTTGTGGTCTCTGAACCCCTCATCTTCGACCATGTCATTCCTAATCGTGTGTTTATCTTCCCCATACAGTATTTCCAAGTATAGTCTCCATGTCTCATGTATAGTCTCCCATACAACATCCAAACTATCTATAAACCACTTGGAAATTGAGAGACCAGCTGGTAAAGGCAAAGGACTCAAGACTCCGGGAGTTTACCGAATCCCGTGTGAGTACAGAATGGTTTACATTGGAGAAACCAGAAGAACAATAGAAGCTGGAATCAACGAGCATAACCGCTGCCACAGATTAAACCATCCGGAGAAGTCGGCGGTCGCTGAGCACAGCGTTAGCTATGACCACACCATTCTCTTCGAGGAAACGAAAAAAATACGTGTACTCAGCGCCCTGAGGACGACGGCGGAGTTTGCTTTTTCAAGTTGCTGACAAAAAGGCTTCCACAAAAAGACCTCGGCCAAAAGGCCTTCAAGGGACGCTTCTTTTATACCCATTACGTAAGGATATCTGACCAGGCTCGAACTAGCTACTTTCGCGGACAATTCCGATGATTTCCGGAAAGATTATTGGCCGCCTCTTGATTCCCCGGCGAATTTGCGAATTTCTATTGTCCTTTGATTTTAGCATTTTGGCCTAATCGCTCTGTGAGGGGAAGAACCAGCAGGATTTCTAGACCGATACTCCGACGGGAGAGACTTATGTTACTCTGTGTAACGCCAGCCACCTTGAGGAAGTGATTTCAACGCGGACACTTTTTGAAGAACTTTGATTGCGTTCAAGACCAAGAAGTTATTGGAAATTTATTTTCAGTGAAGTTAATTGTGAATTTCAACCTGTTGTTAATGGACCATATCACATATCATAATATTATTTTGTGTAATTATCGGGACCAGTCCGAATTGTATTTGCTATTATTATAATATTAATTGAGGGTTATTATTATTATTGTTGTTTATGGTTTGATATTACTTGTGAATTACACTGGTGATTTTATTCTCAATCTTTTTTGGATTTCTTCCGCCCATTATATTTGACTGACAGTTCACAAAAATATTCTTATTTCGTGTTCTGGTAGATTTTCCTCAATCTTCATATCAGGATATACCCAGAGCGTCGCAAGAGAAATTGCTAAATATTCTTTCATCAATCGAGGAATAAAGGAATGGAATATCTTGCAAGAAGAAGCACTTAAACCCTTACCAAAACTGTAAATGTATTCAGAAACAGGTGTAAAATATTAGCATTAATAAAATTATTTTTAATTAGACTAAATATTCTTTTAATGTTTCGACAATCATCTATTAGATAGGATATAACAGATGTAAAGATATGGCGTTTGTATTTTATCTGAGGTGTATTTTTGTATTGAGAGGAATGGGCANATTTACTTTTACTCGTTCCTATTCATGGATGGAATAACATTAAATATATTGAGATACGAGTGATGCTGAATAACGGTCACTTATGAGTGCTATAAAATGGTGTTATTCACAGGTTTATGTCGCTGCTTTTATGTGGGCTGATTCCACAGTAGGCAAAGTCGGACTCATTTAGGAAAGCGAAGACTAACTAACTCACTCCTATTTGTATCTAGTATACCTCACTCCCTCTCCAAAGCTTTGATAGCTAATGGTGGAGGGGTTGACAAGCAGCCTTCGATATAATGACTTTGCAAACGGATCACAAGTCTAGCTTCAGAACGCCTTTACAAAGGGCCGCAGCCCCTTCTCTCGACAATTTCTTCATTTTAATCTTTTTCTCATTTTAATTTTAAGCTTACAACTTTTTACCTATGATTCCATTGCAAAGAAACGGAATAACAGTAAAATATTGATATTACTCGATTAATGGAAGTTGCCCTCAAACAATCGCTGGTCATTAATTCATTATGGGTGTAAGTTTATAGAAGCTGTTTGCTTCAACTTCATCCAGAAAACTAAATCTTATTTTAAGCCAGAAAGAGAGGCGCGTATGAATTATTAATATTCTCCACGCGAAAACCAATCAGGACCTAAAAGAACCGTTTCCATGAGAACGAGATTAACATATTTATCTTTATTTCAGCCATACTGCATGAAAATATTCTCTCTGAGTGCCCGAAGGAGTTCACTCAAAATGTTTCACCGGCTTTTCCCTTCTGCCGCTCTTCGATTCGCTGTTAACTTGAGCCGAAAGGTTTCGCGAGGTCTGTGAAGCAGAAGCATCGTAACGGATGCAATATGAACAGAGAGAAGGGTAAAAGTCTTGATTCGACACTGATAGAAAGAAACGCTCGCTCTCCTTCGTGGTCTACGTGGAGCACTAGTTTGACAATGTCTGAGGAATTCGGATTCAAAGAAACAATGTGGGATATTCTGATGTTTGTTTCTATACAAGTTTATTGGTGTTGAGCCTTAGAAAGGTCCTTCATTGTTGACCTTATTTACCTTAGATACAAAGTGCTTTCCACTTCAAAGAATATGCTAAACTGACGTAGATTTCTTACGGAAAGCAAAATATCAAAGAAAAATGACAATTTTACTTATAGAAAAAGGAAGAAAGAAGGAGTCAAGTAGATTCGAATGGAAATATGTGCAAGAGTGATTATGTTATTTCTTATTTTATGTTGACGACCCTTGAATCAAATTCACTCCTTAACATTTTGTAACGAAACGTACTGACACTAAATTATGTTTTAAAGAAAATCAAAACTTATTTTGCAATACATGCAATGGCATATCATCTAATCGATAATAAGTTCCCTTGATCTTTCGGTAAAACTGTTACCTAGTAGTGACTTCATTGTGAAAGTCGCTGTTAGAATTATTTTTATTGTCCGAGTAGAAAATAAAAACACCTCCACAAATTAAAATCATATAAGCGTTAAAGAATAAGTCGCGATTAATATAGCGAAAAAGTATCATCGACTGCCTATAATTTAAAATTCCAAAAGGGAGGGATTTCGATTTGGAGAGATTCTCTTAATTTCTTAAATATGGCATTGTATCGTATTTTAATGTATTAATATATAAAATATTGCTATGATGATGGTACCACTGGACTAGTAGTCCATATGTAACGTAAGTACTTATAATGATGTTAGGAAGAAAAACGCTCGGCCTTTACTCCGAAATTTTTGCTGATCTGCATGATTTATATAGAAGCTTCCGTTCACATAAATCGCAAAGTTTCTGGCTGTACCTCAAATTTCACTCGTAAAACTATAGGTCACCTTCGGCAGTGAAAAGTACCTATGCCTTTTTCATTCTTTCTTCTTTCACCTTAACTTAATGAGTGCACATTCAGTGCGATGAACTCATATATATAATTCTTCATATAGATGCCCGATTTTTGGTCGTCTCTGTGTTTTGCGAATTGGTAGGCCAATCGTTCAACCTGGATTGATACGTAGAAGAGAATCCCGGTCCTCAAAAAATAAAAATATCTCCTCTCCCTAAGAATACTTCCTGCCCTACTTCCATTTAGAAAACTTATCACCTCCCTGCGAATCACTCATTCAACTGATACGATAATTAGATCAGATTATGTCGTTTATGGTTATAATACGTCACTCTTGACTATTTTATCTCTGAGTAAGGGTCAATCGCTTTCGAATAACCCCAAAGGGTGAAAGAAGCATTTCTTTGGTTCGAGAAATATTGATAATGATACATCATTTATTATCTATGTGCATGAATCAGCGAGTAAAAATTATTTGTTTCGGTTCCTTAACCTTTATTGTATAAATATTTCAGATTTTAAATAGTTAATTCAGTTAATGTTAAAATAAAAAAAATAAAGGGCAATCTTTAAGATGTACCAAAATTTAATTTATAAGATTTAGTAAAAAAAATGTTCCATCAAAACCCGCCTAAAGATAGTGATGCCATGTGCAATGCTTAATTTAACTCTAAACCATTGTTACTGGGTTAATTTCATCAAAATGGAGACGCACATTTTCATCCTTCATAAAAAAATTAAAAAAAAAGATTTTTTGACAGAATGGCTAGTTAAAGTTGCAGAACAGCATGCAAGCGTTTCAACATAAAGGTCTCAGGATCAAGTCCCAGTTGAGCGGGGAACGCCATAGATGTAGGTTACTGTATCTTTTTACAGTTTTTCACTGTGATCAGGAATGTATGGGGGATTTGAATCATGGAGTAAATACTGCGGGTTTCCAGATAACCAAGTGGATAACGAGTTTGACTTCGGTGAAAGCGGTCCCGGGTTCGATTACCGGTGCGAGCCTACTTGCGAAATTACTTCAGCTGTCGAAAGCACAAAGTCGAAAGTCGAAAGTGTTTTTTATGGCAACATTGCGAGAGACATGCATGCTCGCGCATGCTTTTATTTATTGTTGGCTTGTTCTCATGGGGTGGGGGGTTTGAACTCTCAAAACCACCCCCTAGGCAACGCCTCTGACTGTGAATATATGATATAACAGTGTATTTTTCCAGCGATTGGGTATTTGTGAATGCTTTTCCAAATAAAGTAAAGATAATAAAATATTTTTACATTTGGCATTTCACTTTGGGAGAAGTGGGTGTGAAAAACTCAAGAGGCGAAGGCGTCGTTGTCTTTCCTCTTTCTATTCCTCAGTCATAGATCTATTATTCATTTGCTTAATTATTCACGGCAACTTGATTGCTGGGCCAAGTGGAAACAGTCGAGGGGTAGGACAAATAACAAAAACATTTGCCCAGCATTCGCTCAAGGACGGAAATCAAAATCCGCCATTTCCGCCAAATGAAATGTTTAGGAAATTCGGATCATATTTTGGGGTACCTGCCGATATAATGCTGCCATGAAACGTAGGGGAAAGTTACTGGAGGTGCCTTTGAAACGTAATTTGAATGGCCATCTCCCAAAATGACCCTGGGCTCGATACTGGGTTGTAAAGATGTTTAACTTTCCCCTGTTTAAAATACTCGGGGCGAGTTTCAATTATTATTTTGGGTCACTTTCCATAATGAGAGAGAGCCATCACTTGGTACGTAGATGGTATTCAAGGTATATTTTATATTAGTCAATATCATATTCAAGGATCACCACCTCCAAATTGATCCATGGTTCTATTCCAGGGCAGGTTAAATATTCCTTCTAATGTAATGTATGGTAAACTCGGATATTGAGGTACTTCCCGATTTGTTGTCACATTGAAATGTGAGCGAAAGTTACCGGAGATGCTTCCGAAACATATTTTGAACGGATGTCTCTCAAAATGAAATGAACCTGGATTCGATGCCAGTTTATGAAATTTCCTCCGTTAAATAAACAGGGCAGATTTTAAATAGGGTGGGTCAATTTTTCATTCATTAGAAAGTCATTGGAAAGTCGGGATTCAGGATTTTGAGGCACTTCCTGAAATGGTTCCGACCTAGACCATAAATAATTATCGTATAGAATACTACACTTCATGACGTAACATAGTAACGTACGTTCAATTTCTCAAGGTTTTTATTAAGAAATTGAACCTTATTGAAATTGGGACTGTGCGCAACGAGAGATTGGAAAATCTATTGCCATAATGCTTGCAGCGTGCAAGCAACTATTACTCGTAAAATCCATGTTATTAATAAATATATATGCAAAGAACTAATTCAAATTTTATTGATTTTAAAGTGTCTTTTTAAAATTTGAGCATTTTTTGCATTGGAATGAGAAGTTCTCCTGGTGAAGCATTGTATTCCCTTATTCCTCTATTGATAAATGAACGTTTCTCAACGTCGTATTTCAACATTTTCACAATCTGTGGGAATAATTGGCAGAAAATCTTTGGCTTTGGATTCGACTTTGATCAGCAACGACCTCAGCGCAACACATGCATGAAATTTTAACAACTAGTAAAAATTGTAACTACGTCTTGCGACAATCCTAGCATTTACGTAGAGGTGTAATTAAAAACGCTCTGAAACATCTAAAAATAAAGAAATAACATTAAAATAACTTCATTTCAAATAACATACAACGTGAGTAAGAATAGATGCGATTATACTAGTATTGAAGGTTTTAAAAATCAAAACTGTAATGGGTGAAGTATTGCAAAATGTATTAAGATTAGATGGTTCAGGTTCCCTGGTAATATATAGAGGAATCCCATTTGTTGAAGGGGAGAAATTATGATTGCTTCGAAGTCATTTCCGTAAAGTGAACAGCACTGGAATTCCAACTTGTAAAATTTTTATTCAAACCTTAGCGTTCAAAGCTATTCAAAGAAGTGTGGGAATAGACCGTTGAATATGTAGGATTTTGTTTTCCGCTCTCGTCCGCCTTGTGCTTTGGAGAGTTTGTTATTCATCCCAAAGTCATGCAGGGAGAAGAACTAACAACCTGCTTTGTAAAATTGCCTGTGAAACTGCTTTTTATCGCAGGTTTTAATACCGGAGAGGCTAAAACATACACAAACAAACACAAATCAACTAAAGTTTTTCACGCGAAAATCGCTTTAGGAAATGGCACATAAATGAATTAATCGATTTCAAGGTTTCATCTAACTTAAAGGGCAAGGCTATTTTCCACGGTCAGACATGGATTTTACTGGTACAATATGTTAAACCTAACATGTCACACTTGAAAGCGAGGTAAATTAAATCTTCTTTAACGATGTTGCTTGGAAGGATGCTTCCCTGAAAATACAGAGAAGATAGATACATATGTACAAACTTTTAACATTGATATCTTTCTTCGTAAGAGCCCTGTTATCCCTTTAATGAATTCCTTTATATTACCCTACACTTGTAAGCAACTTTCGCCTCTTACAAATCTTAGCATATTTTCATGCATTCACTTTTTCTCTTTTAACTGCATGTACGTACGTCTCTTCCATTCACGACCTAATCCATACATTTAAAACTTCACAGATTTTTCTTCGGTCTTCCTCTCCCTTTTGGACCATATTTCATACTCTTTTCATCAGGGCTCATTTTTGCCCACCCTTATACATACCCAAATTGATGTGATGTACGCTTTACATACTGGTCATACGAACTTTCTTCGAGTTCAACTTCATTCATTACCGTAATAACTTATTCTCTGTCTCTTCTGTTATAACCCCACGTACTCCTTAAAAATTCCTTTCCATTATACTTAACTCCCTGATATGTTTTCCCTGACTAAACCGAGTTTTTCTATTATATCGAAGAGAATACGAGGTAACTTCCACGGGATGATATAATGAGTGATTAGACGAATCGACACCTATATGTGAATCACAAACATTAACTCATTGAAGAATCCTATGGAATCAAATTTTAATGTGGAAGTTACTAAATGCTTTTCATTCAATATGTGTACTTCATTCCATAAAACTAAACTTGAAGTTAAACTAAATTAAACTCTTATAGCATGGTTGGTTTCAACTAACATATATTGTACTATCAGTAGGTTTGCGTAGGTGTTTCACACCCCCTTCTTTGTGGATGTTATCCTCAGGTTTTTTCCCCCTAAGATATTACTTAGGTTTTTTTTTCCTCTAAACCCACAACTCCTTCTAATGTTTTCACCTCTGTTTCTATTTACACTTACATTATCTATGTTTTCATTAATATCACGGACGACTGGTAAGATTTTCGAAACTTTTAAGTCACAATATCGTGTTAATGAATACCTTAGTAAGAATCTCAGTGAACAGCCTTTTTCATCATTAATAGTCCTAACGATTAATCTTTTCCGTTAATTTTTTTACGGTATAGAGTAGAATGTATCTTTTATTTACTTTTACTCGTTCCTATTCATGGATGGAATAACATTAAATATATTGAGATACGAGTGATGCTGAATAACGGTCACTTATGAGTGCTATAAAATGGTGTTATTCACAGGTTTATGTCGCTGCTTTTATGTGGGCTGATTCCACAGTAGGCAAAGTCGGACTCATTTAGGAAAGCGAAGACTAACTAACTCACTCCTATTTGTATCTAGTATACCTCACTCCCTCTCCAAAGCTTTGATAGCTAATGGTGGAGGGGTTGACAAGCAGCCTTCGATATAATGACTTTGCAAACGGATCACAAGTCTAGCTTCAGAACGCCTTTACAAAGGGCCGCAGCCCCTTCTCTCGACAATTTCTTCATTTTAATCTTTTTCTCATTTTAATTTTAAGCTTACAACTTTTTACCTATGATTCCATTGCAAAGAAACGGAATAACAGTAAAATATTGATATTACTCGATTAATGGAAGTTGCCCTCAAACAATCGCTGGTCATTAATTCATTATGGGTGTAAGTTTATAGAAGCTGTTTGCTTCAACTTCATCCAGAAAACTAAATCTTATTTTAAGCCAGAAAGAGAGGCGCGTATGAATTATTAATATTCTCCACGCGAAAACCAATCAGGACCTAAAAGAACCGTTTCCATGAGAACGAGATTAACATATTTATCTTTATTTCAGCCATACTGCATGAAAATATTCTCTCTGAGTGCCCGAAGGAGTTCACTCAAAATGTTTCACCGGCTTTTCCCTTCTGCCGCTCTTCGATTCGCTGTTAACTTGAGCCGAAAGGTTTCGCGAGGTCTGTGAAGCAGAAGCATCGTAACGGATGCAATATGAACAGAGAGAAGGGTAAAAGTCTTGATTCGACACTGATAGAAAGAAACGCTCGCTCTCCTTCGTGGTCTACGTGGAGCACTAGTTTGACAATGTCTGAGGAATTCGGATTCAAAGAAACAATGTGGGATATTCTGATGTTTGTTTCTATACAAGTTTATTGGTGTTGAGCCTTAGAAAGGTCCTTCATTGTTGACCTTATTTACCTTAGATACAAAGTGCTTTCCACTTCAAAGAATATGCTAAACTGACGTAGATTTCTTACGGAAAGCAAAATATCAAAGAAAAATGACAATTTTACTTATAGAAAAAGGAAGAAAGAAGGAGTCAAGTAGATTCGAATGGAAATATGTGCAAGAGTGATTATGTTATTTCTTATTTTATGTTGACGACCCTTGAATCAAATTCACTCCTTAACATTTTGTAACGAAACGTACTGACACTAAATTATGTTTTAAAGAAAATCAAAACTTATTTTGCAATACATGCAATGGCATATCATCTAATCGATAATAAGTTCCCTTGATCTTTCGGTAAAACTGTTACCTAGTAGTGACTTCATTGTGAAAGTCGCTGTTAGAATTATTTTTATTGTCCGAGTAGAAAATAAAAACACCTCCACAAATTAAAATCATATAAGCGTTAAAGAATAAGTCGCGATTAATATAGCGAAAAAGTATCATCGACTGCCTATAATTTAAAATTCCAAAAGGGAGGGATTTCGATTTGGAGAGATTCTCTTAATTTCTTAAATATGCTGAACGAATTTCCCAGTCTTTTACCATAATTTAATATGCTTATCTTGGTATTAAAACGCTGGTTTCAGTTTGATATAATATTTATCTCATATACCTCAATCTTCGAACGTAATAGTTGTCGTCTTTTAAAAGCGAAAATGTAATTCCAATGCGTGGCAGGGTAATACACAATTATATCTACCCTCCTAGTCGGCAACTACTTAGTTTCGTCCATGGAAAAGTAGATAAATTTGAAACCCTGCTTCTATTTCCTCAATGTTCACACATTCAAAGAAATTAAGTTTGAAACCACTAGTCCTCAACAGTTCCTCAATTTGCACGCAGGTGCATGTGCAATATCTCCTATGCCTTGAAAGAATGTGTTATTTCTGAATTTATCGAAAGTTGATCCTACGTTTCTCCAATCATCCTATGTCAATTAGCAACTCTGGATTACCTACAGCTTTACGAAAGCAATTTCAACGAAAGAAAGAAATCATCTGCCTAACATCGGCTTCCACAATGCATTTTGATCACGAATGTTACGATTTTCTGAGATCGTATGCTGCAAGATAATGCATGTTGCATCAGGCAACAATTTTGTCATCGAGTACGCAGAAAATGCACATAGTAACCGTTTCACTCATCACATCGTTAACTTTTTCCCCTTTACGTCAATGGTGAATTACAACGATTGTCTATGGTGCTCAAAAACTAGCCCATTCTCTTTTCCACTTGCTCATGATATTTTGATTTGGTATACACATTCAAAAATTAACTCACTATCAAGAAAAATCTGGTATAATTTTCGTACGCAAATTGTAGAAATTTTCTTACTTCTAGTTATTCATCGATTTGGATTTCTTCTCTTAATTCCACATAATTAATTCTATTAAATTAAAGCTTTCATTATTACCGGATTTTTATGTACAAAACTTGCTTAATTCGATAATGCCTCCGTATATTTTCCGAAATAAATATAAAACCAGCCGACGCGAAGCAATTGTTTTTGCTAAAACTTGCAAACTTTTGCTTGTACTTAGAAGTTATGATATATTCAGACAATTTAATTGGATGTGGCCACCGACAACATGTTTCTGCAAGTAAACTTCAGTAACCTATCTATTATTCATTGCTTAAATAAAGGGCGAGGTATCCTTATCAACGATTATATTGTAACTAAAATGTTTGTTGAAATCATAAAGAAATTGCCACAATGGGTTGCCTGGTGCTTCACCCCGGGTCATCTCAATCCTGCTGACAGTCTTTCCATATCCTTCTATACATACTTATCTTGAAGTTGAAGAAATTTAAGCAGTTTATTTTCCTTCGTAAATGTTTTCACAAATATATAAAAACTTAATTAAAATAATTGAAAAACGTGTTTCGTATTTTCCTTAATTATGATGAAGAATTTTTTTAGAATCCGGCTCAAAATCATTGCACTCTAGTAATTTATAACAAGTGTAGCACTTAGAGGAAATTTCAATAGCCAATCATCCGAAGTGAATCTTTCTAAATGAATTCAATTGGCACCTACTTTGCCATTCGGAAATACTTGCGGAACAAGAGATAAGCGAGATAAAACAATTTTCCTTCCTCCATCAGATCGATATGCTAATTTTTTTCAGCGGAAACCCCAAACTAAGGCGAATGCGAGGAAGGCTAATTCCGTACATTTCAAATTGTAGCAATTCTTCTCGGGAGACGAATGAAAATCCAGCGAGAGAATCCAATAGCTTTATCTTGTGCTGCGAATGGCTTTTGGTGCGAAGAAACCGTATTACTTAATGGAGTTGATGAAAGGGCCTCCTGGGAGCAGAAAAGATAACATCTGTCTGCTTGAAGATCTTTGGATTCTACATCTGCTTATTTCAGTCTCTACACTTTTTAACATCTTTGCGTTCATGCGAGGAGACGTTACTAAGTAAATATTTTCCAAGGATTGATAACGCGAAAGCTCTCTACAAAATGAAATTGAATATATTTTCTCTTCTATCGTCATCTTGAGCTTGGGTGAAAGGGTTATGGGACGCTTTGTCGGGTAAACTCTATGCAATTTGATAACCTCCCACTGAGATAGACTTACTGTCATGAGTGGAAGCATGTAATAATCATCCTTCTATAAAAGTGATCTTCTTTTCTTGGAGGTATACCCGCAAAATTCTTCTTACCAACGATTCCATATTCAAAGTTGAACACGATAAATACTTGAAGTAAATTTAAAATGCTTTTGCTTCAGTAAGAAAAGGTAGGCGTTTCCAAAACAATTGAATTAATTGAAAATTAGAGTATTGACATTTCTTGAATGCAAATTGTTTTCATAGAAACATAAAATTATAAAATATATGTGTTTCAAGAAGCGGAGGCGGAAGTTTGTAAATGACCAATTAAAAATATTGGGTCTAATTTCAGCGAATCGTCTCTGAGGACGGAATCAAGTTAGGATGTTACGCGCGACATTTTTGAATTTAAACTCTGCTTCTTGGCAAACACAAGCAAAAAATATTTCCATTTCGAATGTGAAAGAATACCTCGCTTATATTTGATTAAAATTCCAACATTTGAAAAAGCACAAGAAACATAAGGTAAATAATGGTGCCATGTGACATGGGCCGTTCTTTAATTTAATGTCTACACATCCTATCTTTCCGATTATATCCTAGACTTGTAATATTATTTTATTATGAATCAGGTTAGAATTGGAATGGTACCGTAGAAACGTCAAACGCAAGCGTCAGAAATTCACTTTTACATTCCCCCGCTGGCAAAATCCGCCCAAAACCTCAGTGGCGACCCTGCAAAGCAGAGAAAAGAAGAATCCAATATCCACATGTCCAATAAGTACGGAAAAGCAATTCTAACAGTTGCCTAACATAGAAAGCTCTTTACATATTAATTACAATGTCGGATAAAAACATCGATGAAGACAGCAACACAAGTCATAGAAATAGTTATACATGATCGTATATATTATCATAATTCTTGAATCGTAGTTAAATCTAGTTTCTTATTGGTAAGGTATTATGAACTTTTCCTTTCTTCTTTCAATAAATTCTTTCCGTTCAAGTCAATTCTTTTATGTAGAATTTTACTGGAGTTGACTTTAATTTGTCTCTTCAAAATTATAATTCACCAATTCACCACAGTAATCCTCGGGAAATCATGGCCTAAATAAAGTTGAATGTGCGAGTAACTCATATTGCGTTTTATCTGCCTAATAAAATAATCCATCTTCTGTCCTCAATCAGAACAAGCCAAACAGAGTACCAATATAATGAGTGTTCTGTTACTACGGACTAACTAAAGTACGAGCAATAGAACTCTCTACCTCACTACTACCAACTACTCAACGTTAGAGTAAATGTCATTGGTAACGCAAACTTGATTTGTGATTGAGTCCCTTTAAAGACTTAATGACAACTTTGAATGTAATGATTTGAATGTGTGGTGAACACAGAATTCACTGTGCATTGCCTATGAAAGATACTAATGCTTAGAAATGCATGTTTTGAATTCGAGTAATGCAAGTAAAGTAGCGGATTACATAGTAAGGAAACTGCAAATCTTTTTTGGGAGTATAGCAGAGGGTTCCCTATTGGAGGTCATGCAAACATTTGACCATTATAATTCACAAAGAGTAGCTTAAACCCAGTGAGCCTTTGAATGCTTTGAGCAAATAGTGGACTTGACTGCCACACACGAGCCGGACTCACGCTAGTGTTTGCGAATCACTGATTCTACGGACAACGCGCATGAAAAGATTGCGTGTGCAAGTAAGGGAAGCGACAGGAAGGTAATTATTGTGCAATTCCTGTTTTCCTCGTTACATTTAACATCGCTGTTGTTGCATCTTCGTGACGGTGCCTTTCTAATTGGTTAATGGTCTTATGCTACAATAAAAGGTTTAGGCAAACTGGTTAAGAGATGAAACGAAGTAAGAGCCACAGTTGAAATTAACCCCTAAGAGTAAGCTTTTATTTTCAACAGAAGAAAGGCATGCATGGTCTAACAATCAGTTGATTAATGCTGAAATTGCGTGGTGTATTCCTGGGGAAATGTGCTTAATCCAGAAGTAATTTTGTTTGGATAAAATATGAACTAACACTTAGCAGAGCGATCCCAATAGCTCCTCGGAAGTTACTCCTCTTGAACGGTATCCAATTTTCCAAAGTATTCTGTTTCCATTAATAAAATATACAGATACAGATGTATTATATACAAGCGAATTTAGTTCGGGCGAAAGCGAGAAATATAACTCCCATTTTAAACTGAACCAATGCAAATAATACAGCAACACATATAATGACAGTAGTGAAGAAAGATGTAGAAAATTAACTTATAAAATATGAAATTGAAAAAGGCAAAAATTATTTAATATATGCATATTGGATTAGAAAAAGATGTTTAGGAAAGGAAAATTTACTCTCAGCATGATCACACCCAGCAGCATAGGGAGTCAAATGTGAGTGTATTCGTTGCATTAGTTTCGTTAAAAACGTTTCGATAGCTGAGGTAATTTCGCACGTGTGAGGCCCCACGGTTTTGTTAATTACCGGAATGAAAGCTTACGGGTAGGGCTGTTATAGGTAATTCCTCGTGCTTGAACTCCAATTATTCACATAATACCATTAAAAATATATCCGAAAGTAGCTGATCTTTGCCATTTAAAATAAAGCAAATTTTCTGCAAAACCTTTACGCGAAAATTGGTGCGAAAAGTTATGTGCGAGTGTTATATGAAAAAGAAATAAAAATTTTATCAGATGCATACAACATTACACTCCGTTCTGTTCAATGGTTCGTTTCACTTTTAAATGAAACTCCTCTTAGTATCATAATTTGTCTCGTGAACAGTGAATAAGTGGAATATAATCACCTTGAACAAACTTAAAATCAAGCAATCAACTTTTTGCTAATGGCGAATTCGTCCACGAGTTTTAATATTTTCATACAATTAAAATGAAAAATGAAATAATATTTAATATGAATTAAATCCATTTGAAATTAACTTTCATAAAAAGAGAAAGTATTTACGGAAAGAACGAGAGAAAGAATTAAAAATTAGATTTCGAAATGAAAATGAAATTACTTTTAATTTTCATGTAACGCGAGAATTTCGGAATATTCATTTAAAAAAGGCCGATATTAATTTAAAATTACGCGTAATGACGTTATTCGTTAAACGAATTTTTAATTCTCTTCCGTGTACTTCATCCATTACACATGGCCTTCCCCATTCTTAATTGACTCACTAAAATATTTGATGCTGAAGTACTTACCGATACATATGACCAGTTAGAAACTGTAAAAAATGGAACTAAACGAGCGTACAATTCCATTATTATGCATGTATTATTATCCGAACTTTCTGTCGATTCTCAAATTGTTCATCAAACTTCATGAATACAATACATATAGCAAGTTTCTGGACTCTTAAAAAGATGTTAGATAGTTAATATAACTATTTAGAATAAGGAATAGCTGTTTACTCAAAGAAAATCCTTGTATTCACTTCATCATTTGTGAGATCAAGTTGACGGACAAACGGTCAATTTTCAACGTATATGTAGAATATGCAAACTAAGGATTTAAACTGAAAGTAGAAAACAAAGACGCAGAAACTGATCAAAACAAGTCCATCAAACAGAATACAGTTGTAAATCAATGCCGTAATTCTAGCATTAAACAATCAACGAAATTTTCTTTGTATTCTTAAGTGCTTGCTAAAAATTTCCTTAATTCCCCTAGAAGTTTCCTTTTCTCTATCATTGCGATACTGAATGTCTAATTTTCTCGCCTTCTTGTTTATTACAAGAAATGAATAACTGACCCCTTTGAAATATGCTAAACCAAGCTGAAACACTACTAATTAGATGTAAATTTGACCCGCGTTTTTTTCTTCTTAAACGCATAATACTTAAATTATTTCCTATTCATATTGTCTATCTTTGATTATTACTCTTACTTTCATATAATACTTAATTCCCCGTGTATTCTTATGGAGAAATGGATAAACTAGAATACAAAAATTGGATTGGTCGTGTGGGGGATCAGCTGTTTACAACCTCAATTTTTACAAAACGTTCATGAATTTTAAGGAAATTAACACAATCACTAACCGAAGACGACATTTATCAGGCAACCAAAATCTGAGTCTTCAACCAATCTACTTTCTTTCAGTGCTTCTCTCGATTTCCTCTGACTGTTTTTTCTGATTTAATTTTGCGAAATAAATAAACCCTGCAGACGATTTAAATTAACTATACATACACTACTTATGGAAACGCTTTGAGTCTTCTAGGATCGAACCGAAGACAGTTAGGTTAATAAAGAGTGTATTATTATCTATACCGGGAATACTTTTAACATTGCTTATGGCCGGTTTCTGTAACGCTGGATAAGATGTATCCTCTGAGTAAACTGTATATCCGGCGAAAATGGGTTTCTACAAAGTAGAAACCCATTAACGCCAGGGTAAAGAGCAAATAAGTTATCCATTCTACGGGCCAGCGTATAAACTGCTTATCTGCCGATATTATGCAAAGATGGCTCCGTGCGCAACAACTGGCAACAGACGATTTTGAGTTAAAGTCATCTCAATGCAGTGATTTATTGCAGAAGTAGTTAATTCAGGCAATTCAGGAAATCTAGTTGTGCAGCACAACATGTCTTACATATTTCCTTATCTAATGGTAATTATTGTTGGTCAAATCATAAACGCCAGTTCACAGCGTTTTAGTNGTTTTATGAATTTGGGTGTTTTGGAAAGTAGTTTTAAGATTTTATTGGAAAAAGTCTGGCATTTGAAAATTAGCCTGGATTTATTGGAAAAAGAGCCTGGTGATTTGTGGATGTTGAGATTTTTAATGATGTCATAGATTTCAGATGAAGAGGTGGTTAATAGGGGGTCAGTTGAATGGAAGTGAAGAAGAAAGTCATAAGAAGTATTAATGGAGAAATCGGAGTCTGGATCGATACAGTTGTTTATCATTATTGAAGAGAGGTAATTAACGGCAAAGTTGGCTTTTGTGAAAGGGTCAGAGTTGAGTTTATTATCGATAAGAAGAGGTTGTGCAGAAGCGGTGGGTTTTGCTAGGGATTTTGAAATTCGCCAGAGCGAATTGTCATTGAAGGAAAGGGTGTTGACAAAAGAGTTCCATTTTGAAGAGAGAAAGATTTTAATTTTGTTTTGAATAGTTTTTCTTAAATTTTTTAGTGCTAATTTGTCTTCTGGAAGCTTGTAGCGTGAATATTGATGTCTAAGTCAGTTTCGACAGGTGATCAGTCTTTGGATATTGGAAGGAAGAGGGGTATGTTGTGGAGATTTTGCCGGACGTAGAGTAGTAGCTGCGGTTTTAGTGGATGCGATTAAATCATTAAGAAGGGATATCTGGAAGTCAATACTTTTGGAGGTAGGAGGATCATCGATTAAAGGATAATATTCTATTTTTCATGGATGATTTTTAAGAATTCTTGCCAGTTGATGTTTGGTATGAGCGGTCTAGAAGCATGAGAAGTTGAGCCTGAGAAAGTGCAAGTGATGGGGAAGTGATCAGAGCTGAGTTTGTGGTGGACGAGAGGTGGAGATAAATTGGAAGAAGTAGTAGAAATGATCAGATCAAGAACATCTGCTGATTTGCCATTATCGAATGTTGGTGTGAACGGAGAAAGAAGATTTAAGTTAGAAGAATGCAGGTATTTGAACAGAGTTTGGCCGTTGAGGTTGGTTTTGATGGAACCCCAGGTAGGATGTTTGCTATTCCAGTCACCAATGAAAAATGCAGGCTTAGAATAGGATGAAAGATATTCCAGATCATTGGAGGAAAGACGACGATGTTTTACATAAGTAGAGTATAGATGAACGGGAAGGTTATTTACAAGGATTTCAATACCTAGGAGGTCAATTCTGTTAAGCTTTGGGATAGTAAGATTGGTGAATTGGATAGAGTGATGGACAAAAATTGCAAGGCCGTTGGAGCTTGAGCCCATGTCAAGTCGAACGATGTTGTAATTGGGGGCAAATATTTTTTGTAGAAGATTTAATTTAGTTTCCTATAGAAATGTGATGTGGATGTTGAGGTCTTTACAGAAGTTAATAAAATCGAGAATTTTAGCTTTAATGCTTCGTGCGTTCCAGGATGCAAGGTTAATTGATGAAGCTATTGATAATTTTAAATGCCTCTGTAAAAAAAGTAAAAATTTTGTCTTTTAACGTTGGTGCAGCAAAAATGTTTTGTAGAGAGGTGATGATATTCTGAAAGAGTTGATGATATTGAGATGAAGAGTAAGATTGTGAGTGGGAAGGTGAAGAAGTAGATGTGCTGGGTGATTTAGTAGCATGAGAAGTAGGGTGGTTTGAGTATTAGAGTTTCGAACAGTAGAAGCATAGGAAGAGGAAGGTAAATTAGGAAAGGATTGCTGAGAGGTTAGTACAGGTACAGGTTGATCATTTTCTAGCATTCGATTATCTTTAGTTCTAGTGACAATAGTTTTCTTTAGTTCCTTAAATTTAGGGCAACCTTTGTAAGTTGAGGAATGGTTACCTTTGCAATGGATACAAACAGGGTTGATGTTAGATGGGGAGGAACAATTTTTTAGCGCATGCGGACCACCACAAAGAGAGCATTTAGGGGATACATGGCAAAAGTTACGGGTGTGGCCAAATTCTAAGCAATTGAAACATTGAGTAGGTTCTAGAGATTTAGTAAAGGGTTTAATTTCTATTGAAACATCTGACAGTTCTTTGAGCGATTTAAATTTATCAAAGTCATTAATAGGAGACAAGGTGATTTTAAAAACTGGGATTTGTCATCTGTTACCAAGGGTTTTGCAATTTCTTCGGGGGTAGGTTTGGTAGTAAACATCGGTATTAGAGAAACAACATCAAAGCCTAGGGATGCTAATTCATCATTTACATCATCAATATTAACGTTAGTCGGTAAATGCTTAATAATAAAGTCCAAGTTCCTTTTCTCTGGTAATTGGTAAGTGAAAAATTCAACCCCTTCTTTTTTTAAGAATTCATATAAAGGGTGGAGTAAGTTACCAGGTAGCGAAGGAAAGGGCTATGAATAGGGAATATTAGGGCACATGGACCTACCGAAAGGTAGAACACTTATGTATGCATAAGCAATGCAGTAATCTGTAATTGAGGTGCATTTTATCAAAATTATATCTGAACTTACAAGGTTACACCTAGGCGGATATTGAGTTAGGTGCTTCATCTGTCAAATAACTTTCTGCCAATCTGTAAATAATTTCATTTTAAGCAAAGGGATCTTGGGTTTGGTTAAGGTAGGAGTGGGTTCAGGAGTTACTGAATCGTTAGAAAGAGGAGCAAAGGAATTAAAGGTAGGGTTGGGTTGAGGAGGTTGACGGGGGTTGAACCTGCTTTTCGTCGCCACTGACTGAAACTGAGATTGATTAGGTCGTTTGGAGGAGGAAGGAAATGGGGTTACACCTGAGTTACTCACATCTGGCTGCTCAGCTGGGATCAGTGCCATGAATGGTGTCACGGTGACCTTGAGGACCTCTGGCGGTAGGTCGTCCTTCACTTTCTGGAGGAGCTCGAAGGCGTCTTGAGCTTTGAACAGGATGTGGGACAGCGCGATGTCGTCCGCTTGTCCAGGCGGTGTGGCAGGTGGCGGGGCGTTATCAGCATCGTCCACGTCCATTATTGAGACTTGGGCTATCCCAGCAGGGATACGCCCCAAAATTAGGTGATTTACAGGAAAAGCAAAATTAAGTTGCGTATAAAAGATCGCTAAAACGGCCATTTTCAGGGCCAAACATCCGGCGTCGCCTTTAGTGTGAGCGCTGAACGCTGTTGACAGGGTTAATTCACAGTAGTTTTTAATCAAATTGTTTCTGATGATTCAGAAGGCGATCTCCCGGTCGCTAAACACAACTAGACAGATGTCTCAGGAGTCCAGGAGCATATATATCGAAAATGTATCTCTCTCACTCTTTTAATTAAAACTCATTAAAGCAGTTTACTCGGCTTACCTGAGGGACAAGATGATTTAAATGGCTATTATGGATGGCCTATTGCAAACTTCAATCATGACATTACGACGTATCGAAAATTATCTAAGATACTTAATTAGTTAGCCTTAAGCCTAGGACATGAAAAACTTGAGTACGCTTTAAATGAAATGGTAGATTTTGCAGCAGACGCCGGAAAAACCTCACGTTGCACAACGAGGAAAAAGGCATAGGATTATGATGACGGTGTAGTAAGAGAATGGGTAGGAAATGCTGAGCAATAAAAAGGAAAGCTTCCTAAACCTTCAAAGGACGTATGCTCTTGCGGCTATTGCTCTCCCGTGTCAACAATGTCACCTCGAGATTGAACCGAATCGTATCTATGAAAGTAATACCTTCGATATCTTGCATCATATAGTGAGTAACAGTTTAAATCTTAATTTCAGCATTTGCTTATTTCTTTCGGTATAATTGAAGGTGCGCAGCGATCGTCGTAAGAGTTTTGAACATTCCGCTAAAACGGCGATTCAGAGATGTTTTTCATTTATTTAAAATATTATTAAGGTATAATAATTTTGAACGATATATTTTATGCTTAAGTATTTAATGTTGTATAATACCTCTATGTCATACTTCTACTTTCATGTAATATTATTATTAGTTCTAATTTTTGACGTGTCCCATGAACAAACTTTGTATTGTTTCCCTAGGACAAATAAATTATTATTATTGCATGTAAAACTCCAAAAATTCAGTCTTGAAGCAAGTTGACAGTAAAGTTTATTGATACTTAGCATTCCGTTTCAATTTCGTGAGGGTTGTGCAACGCATAGGTAATAGGAGGCATTGAGCTCTCCAAATAAAGGTAGCCTTGAGCTCCATGAAAGTAGTTGGTATTTCTGAAATACATAATTTATTTACGATAATTCATCACAAACTATTTGGCCAACTGCTGATATATATATATATACACACACACACACAATGTCCTCTAATTTATGAAAGGATAAATCAATTCCGAGAAAGATGAACGCACTGTAATTGGAGTAAGCACCGGAGTACTGTTCCGTGCTGACGGTTGAAATACACCCCATAACTGAATCACCGGCGGAATTCATCCCTGGCGTCACGGGACCAAAGGGAAAGCAGGGATTTAATCCGCAAACACTTCTAACGGAAGCTTTGTCACAATACACCAAATTGGTTGTCCAAAGATTAGCCCCAGCTCCCATTTTCCCGAGTATATGAAGTACAATGTTTGCGAGGACGTGCGAGGGTCCGCGCTTAGGGTCCGATTCCACGACGAGAGGTCAGTTTTTTAAGTTAATTGATGTGTTTTGGCAGCGGATTCGGTAATGGCGGAAGACGCGACTTATTCGGAAAAAGAGCGGCGAAGCTTCGGAAGGGGTGATTTGCCACCAAGGGAACGGGGGCAGAGGATTCGACGGGCGGAAAAAATTGGTTAACATCAGTTCGAAGGGTTAAAAACTCTAGATAATTAAATAAGAGTTCTTCCGAAGCTGTGTTTTTGCTTCGAGGTCCTTTCAATCAGAGCGTTTCGGGGGAATGTGCTTGGGGACAAATGGATTAAAGACAGAATTCAGCACATGAGGAAAACCCGTAGCGCTTCTGCAAACGAATTTCATTTCGGGGATGGAGTGGCAGTCGGGAAAATTCATAGAATGGATAATAATCTGGAAATGACAATTCTTATTTGGTGAGCTTTGAAAAGCCTGCAGAGAAATTTCCTCTTCTCTCTCTTTCAGAAATCAGGCTGAATACCTAGTGACATCCCCTACGTATTCCTCAGCTATTTTCCAAAATATATAATTAAATTATATATATATACATATATTTATTTATTTATCTATATCACCATCGGCACCGATTTTCAATCCGACGTCGGATGTAGGCCTCCCCAAGCGCTTTCCAATTCTCTCTATTCTGAGCTTCTCCTTGCCATGTTTCCCCTAAATATTTGATGATGTCTCTGTTCCATCGGTTCCTATTCTTCTTCTTGGTCTCTGCACATCTCTTAGTATCCAGTTGAGAACTCTGGTAGAATGCTATTGGTTGAAGACCTTTTCTTCAAGGCCATTGGCATTTTTGACTTCAGAATATGGACATTTCTTCGGAGGGCAGTCAAGTCTACTTTAATTTTTCGATTCACTTCAGTAGTCCTGTTTTCCTTCCCTATTGTTACCTAGGACAATTGATATGTATAACTGCTAGGTCCTGAGGTGGCTGACTTCGAAATACTACTTTCTATTAATTTGGTCCCTAAGATTTGTTAATCGCAAATATACTCCTGTAAATGGCTATCATAATTAAAAGGAAAACCTAAGGAAAGGATAATATAGAAATAATGTCATGAATGTTTAAAAATAACTTTCTTGTAAACCGACTACCATTGGTATAGCCATGGGGACCAGGATCCCCCCCTTGAGTCCCAATTAATGGTTAATCCTAATATTTCTAATGAATTATCAGAGGAACTTCTTTTTTGTAGTTAGCTAGTCCCTGCGATTTATTTATTGGAATTGGAAATTCAGAAATTATGGAGATTTCTCTCTTCTTCAATCGACTATCCTAATCCTCTCATTGATTTTATATAGAATCANTTCAGTAAGAAAAGGTAGGCGTTTCCAAAACAATTGAATTAATTGAAAATTAGAGTATTGACATTTCTTGAATGCAAATTGTTTTCATAGAAACATAAAATTATAAAATATATGTGTTTCAAGAAGCGGAGGCGGAAGTTTGTAAATGACCAATTAAAAATATTGGGTCTAATTTCAGCGAATCGTCTCTGAGGACGGAATCAAGTTAGGATGTTACGCGCGACATTTTTGAATTTAAACTCTGCTTCTTGGCAAACACAAGCAAAAAATATTTCCATTTCGAATGTGAAAGAATACCTCGCTTATATTTGATTAAAATTCCAACATTTGAAAAAGCACAAGAAACATAAGGTAAATAATGGTGCCATGTGACATGGGCCGTTCTTTAATTTAATGTCTACACATCCTATCTTTCCGATTATATCCTAGACTTGTAATATTATTTTATTATGAATCAGGTTAGAATTGGAATGGTACCGTAGAAACGTCAAACGCAAGCGTCAGAAATTCACTTTTACATTCCCCCGCTGGCAAAATCCGCCCAAAACCTCAGTGGCGACCCTGCAAAGCAGAGAAAAGAAGAATCCAATATCCACATGTCCAATAAGTACGGAAAAGCAATTCTAACAGTTGCCTAACATAGAAAGCTCTTTACATATTAATTACAATGTCGGATAAAAACATCGATGAAGACAGCAACACAAGTCATAGAAATAGTTATACATGATCGTATATATTATCATAATTCTTGAATCGTAGTTAAATCTAGTTTCTTATTGGTAAGGTATTATGAACTTTTCCTTTCTTCTTTCAATAAATTCTTTCCGTTCAAGTCAATTCTTTTATGTAGAATTTTACTGGAGTTGACTTTAATTTGTCTCTTCAAAATTATAATTCACCAATTCACCACAGTAATCCTCGGGAAATCATGGCCTAAATAAAGTTGAATGTGCGAGTAACTCATATTGCGTTTTATCTGCCTAATAAAATAATCCATCTTCTGTCCTCAATCAGAACAAGCCAAACAGAGTACCAATATAATGAGTGTTCTGTTACTACGGACTAACTAAAGTACGAGCAATAGAACTCTCTACCTCACTACTACCAACTACTCAACGTTAGAGTAAATGTCATTGGTAACGCAAACTTGATTTGTGATTGAGTCCCTTTAAAGACTTAATGACAACTTTGAATGTAATGATTTGAATGTGTGGTGAACACAGAATTCACTGTGCATTGCCTATGAAAGATACTAATGCTTAGAAATGCATGTTTTGAATTCGAGTAATGCAAGTAAAGTAGCGGATTACATAGTAAGGAAACTGCAAATCTTTTTTGGGAGTATAGCAGAGGGTTCCCTATTGGAGGTCATGCAAACATTTGACCATTATAATTCACAAAGAGTAGCTTAAACCCAGTGAGCCTTTGAATGCTTTGAGCAAATAGTGGACTTGACTGCCACACACGAGCCGGACTCACGCTAGTGTTTGCGAATCACTGATTCTACGGACAACGCGCATGAAAAGATTGCGTGTGCAAGTAAGGGAAGCGACAGGAAGGTAATTATTGTGCAATTCCTGTTTTCCTCGTTACATTTAACATCGCTGTTGTTGCATCTTCGTGACGGTGCCTTTCTAATTGGTTAATGGTCTTATGCTACAATAAAAGGTTTAGGCAAACTGGTTAAGAGATGAAACGAAGTAAGAGCCACAGTTGAAATTAACCCCTAAGAGTAAGCTTTTATTTTCAACAGAAGAAAGGCATGCATGGTCTAACAATCAGTTGATTAATGCTGAAATTGCGTGGTGTATTCCTGGGGAAATGTGCTTAATCCAGAAGTAATTTTGTTTGGATAAAATATGAACTAACACTTAGCAGAGCGATCCCAATAGCTCCTCGGAAGTTACTCCTCTTGAACGGTATCCAATTTTCCAAAGTATTCTGTTTCCATTAATAAAATATACAGATACAGATGTATTATATACAAGCGAATTTAGTTCGGGCGAAAGCGAGAAATATAACTCCCATTTTAAACTGAACCAATGCAAATAATACAGCAACACATATAATGACAGTAGTGAAGAAAGATGTAGAAAATTAACTTATAAAATATGAAATTGAAAAAGGCAAAAATTATTTAATATATGCATATTGGATTAGAAAAAGATGTTTAGGAAAGGAAAATTTACTCTCAGCATGATCACACCCAGCAGCATAGGGAGTCAAATGTGAGTGTATTCGTTGCATTAGTTTCGTTAAAAACGTTTCGATAGCTGAGGTAATTTCGCACGTGTGAGGCCCCACGGTTTTGTTAATTACCGGAATGAAAGCTTACGGGTAGGGCTGTTATAGGTAATTCCTCGTGCTTGAACTCCAATTATTCACATAATACCATTAAAAATATATCCGAAAGTAGCTGATCTTTGCCATTTAAAATAAAGCAAATTTTCTGCAAAACCTTTACGCGAAAATTGGTGCGAAAAGTTATGTGCGAGTGTTATATGAAAAAGAAATAAAAATTTTATCAGATGCATACAACATTACACTCCGTTCTGTTCAATGGTTCGTTTCACTTTTAAATGAAACTCCTCTTAGTATCATAATTTGTCTCGTGAACAGTGAATAAGTGGAATATAATCACCTTGAACAAACTTAAAATCAAGCAATCAACTTTTTGCTAATGGCGAATTCGTCCACGAGTTTTAATATTTTCATACAATTAAAATGAAAAATGAAATAATATTTAATATGAATTAAATCCATTTGAAATTAACTTTCATAAAAAGAGAAAGTATTTACGGAAAGAACGAGAGAAAGAATTAAAAATTAGATTTCGAAATGAAAATGAAATTACTTTTAATTTTCATGTAACGCGAGAATTTCGGAATATTCATTTAAAAAAGGCCGATATTAATTTAAAATTACGCGTAATGACGTTATTCGTTAAACGAATTTTTAATTCTCTTCCGTGTACTTCATCCATTACACATGGCCTTCCCCATTCTTAATTGACTCACTAAAATATTTGATGCTGAAGTACTTACCGATACATATGACCAGTTAGAAACTGTAAAAAATGGAACTAAACGAGCGTACAATTCCATTATTATGCATGTATTATTATCCGAACTTTCTGTCGATTCTCAAATTGTTCATCAAACTTCATGAATACAATACATATAGCAAGTTTCTGGACTCTTAAAAAGATGTTAGATAGTTAATATAACTATTTAGAATAAGGAATAGCTGTTTACTCAAAGAAAATCCTTGTATTCACTTCATCATTTGTGAGATCAAGTTGACAGACAAACGGTCAATTTTCAACGTATATGTAGAATATGCAAACTAAGGATTTAAACTGAAAGTAGAAAACAAAGACGCAGAAACTGATCAAAACAAGTCCATCAAACAGAATACAGTTGTAAATCAATGCCGTAATTCTAGCATTAAACAATCAACGAAATTTTCTTTGTATTCTTAAGTGCTTGCTAAAAATTTCCTTAATTCCCCTAGAAGTTTCCTTTTCTCTATCATTGCGATACTGAATGTCTAATTTTCTCGCCTTCTTGTTTATTACAAGAAATGAATAACTGACCCCTTTGAAATATGCTAAACCAAGCTGAAACACTACTAATTAGATGTAAATTTGACCCGCGTTTTTTTCTTCTTAAACGCATAATACTTAAATTATTTCCTATTCATATTGTCTATCTTTGATTATTACTCTTACTTTCATATAATACTTAATTCCCCGTGTATTCTTATGGAGAAATGGATAAACTAGAATACAAAAATTGGATTGGTCGTGTGGGGGATCAGCTGTTTACAACCTCAATTTTTACAAAACGTTCATGAATTTTAAGGAAATTAACACAATCACTAACCGAAGACGACATTTATCAGGCAACCAAAATCTGAGTCTTCAACCAATCTACTTTCTTTCAGTGCTTCTCTCGATTTCCTCTGACTGTTTTTTCTGATTTAATTTTGCGAAATAAATAAACCCTGCAGACGATTTAAATTAACTATACATACACTACTTATGGAAACGCTTTGAGTCTTCTAGGATCGAACCGAAGACAGTTAGGTTAATAAAGAGTGTATTATTATCTATACCGGGAATACTTTTAACATTGCTTATGGCCGGTTTCTGTAACGCTGGATAAGATGTATCCTCTGAGTAAACTGTATATCCGGCGAAAATGGGTTTCTACAAAGTAGAAACCCATTAACGCCAGGGTAAAGAGCAAATAAGTTATCCATTCTACGGGCCAGCGTATAAACTGCTTATCTGCCGATATTATGCAAAGATGGCTCCGTGCGCAACAACTGGCAACAGACGATTTTGAGTTAAAGTCATCTCAATGCAGTGATTTATTGCAGAAGTAGTTAATTCAGGCAATTCAGGAAATCTAGTTGTGCAGCACAACATGTCTTACATATTTCCTTATCTAATGGTAATTATTGTTGGTCAAATCATAAACGCCAGTTCACAGCGTTTTAGTATTCAACATACTTTCAAATTGATAGCAGTTTGTTGCGTATAGTAGGCGAAATGCTGTTATTATTAACTTAGGCTTCAAACAAATCCCAAATATGTAATAAATTATAAGTTGGGCCAGATTTTACCTTGTTAAATGATGTATTTATCGTCTAAAATAAATTAGGCAATCTTGTATTTTTGCGTGCAAAATTCAAGTAACTACAGTCACAATTATTTCATCATGTTAAATGTTATGCTACAGTAAAAACGTGGATAGTCAATATATACATTAACAAGTAAGTGTAAGTTACGTAAGATTTCAATGAAAGTATGAACTGTGGATCGAAATGTACACTATTTTCCTAGTAGTTGTGTACACTTACTAGGCAATGCTTACACTTGCTATGATAAATCGTAAGTCAAAGTAAGAATTTGATTTATATCAATACATTTTCTAGTGTGGCTTGAACTTATAATTGCTGTGACTTGCCTTTTATTGTGCACGTCTTATTTATATCTTATAGGTAAGTATTTACTTATAAGTTTTGGTTCTAATCATTGACTATTAAGATAGTATAATA